>JALMGJ010000002.1:161888026-162063026 GCA_023362775.1 Charina bottae
GCAGAGATAGGATATTCCACATTTTAGCCATTAGATGGCAAGCAAGACCCTCCCAACATTTTTCTAAGTCAGACTCCAGACATGATAGCATAGGTCACTCCTTGTGGGGCTGAGGTCCAATCTATAGGAACAGGGAAGGAAGAGGCTTGCTTAATTCTTGACTCCAAGTGGAATTACCTAATTGCAGTGCATGTATTTAAAAATTGCCAAAATAATGGTGAGGATTAATGGAGGAGGAGAAGGAGGACGATGCGGCCCCAGCTTTTCCAGTTCCTTATCCTCAGCCAGGTTCTATGTTCATCTTCTTTCACTTGCTGTGGGGCACGACTAGAATTCCTCCTTGCAACAGAGAGATGGGGAGAGCCCTTTTGAAAATTTGACTGTATTTTCTCCTGGCCCAGGACCCATGACAGGGCAAACCCACCTCATTTTTCCCCATCACAGTCACACACAGGCAGTTTCCCCAAATGGTGTAAAGCCAAAGACATTTGATGAACACCTAAACATCATAACGGAAGGTCAAGGAACACCACTTGCAAGGTTAGCCCACTAAATTGGCTGCACAGTAGCTGCCTGTCAAGTCCACAGTTCTTATGACTCACAGGCCCTGTTCACAAAACATGCTAAACTGTGTCATGGCAGCAGAGGGGTGAGGCTGAAATCATATAAAGTAGTACAAACCCAAATGACCTGAAAATTAAATTTCCACACTGGTGGTTTAGAGTGTCTGCTAGAGTCATCCTGCATTTGCTGTGCCAAAATAACAATAACATGGACAGGCTTTGTATCATGTTGAGAGTGGCTTCGTGACACTACGAAGACACTCTCGGTCACTAGTGTGGAAATGACCTAAGCCAGAAGAAGGTTCAGTTGAGGCCCAAGCATCCCTAGTCTTGCTTGGGGTAAAAAAACACTATCGGCCGATAACCCTCTTTCCTCTGTTTGTGGGAATAGCCACTATGTGGGATAAGACTAGCAGAGTGCATCGATGAACACCAACTAGCAGTCAGAAGACATGATGAAAACTCCTTAATCTCACAGCACATGGGCAGATTCAACCATAGTTTCATCTGGGAAACTGTGAGCATCCTAGACCAAGCTAAATCCAAAAACACTAGGAAATTCCTGGAAGCTGGGTGCTGAGACACATCAGCCATCAATAGACACATAGAGATAAACCACATTTATACACCATTCAAAAGAGACAATAAAAAATATAAGAACACCTCCTCTCCAGCAATCAACACCCAGATAAGCAGGGATTAACACCAGGATTAACACCAGCCAAACAATCAAGCAGTAGACAATACCCTAATCAAGGAACTACCAACTCAGACAAACAATCAAGCAGCAAACCACATCCTAATCCAGGAACTACCAAGGAGAGAACCACACCCCCACGAACACTCTCAGGGCAAGCTACTGCATATAAACAGAGAGCAAACCCCACTCCCTTCTAGCACTGAAGATGTTATGTATCCAGGTAATGGAATGTCTGCAAGCAAACAACCAAGCTCAGAGACAACCAAGGACCCCACAGTTCAACCCTAAATATACTCTTCTAATAGTTTATTGCTTTAAGTGGTTGTTTTATTGTATTGTGTTTTTATTTTGTTTGCCACCCAGAGTGGTAGATGGATGGCTATATCAATTTGCTGATAGATAGATGATAGATAGATAGATAGATAGATAGATAGATAGATAGATAGATAGATGAAGAGAGAGATAGATAGATAGATAGATAGATAGATAGATAGATAGATAGAGATAGATAGATAGATAGATAGATAGATAGATAGATAGATAGATATAGATAAACAGCTGTGAGCCCCTGTCCCTTTATTTTCTGTTCTAGAAAGCTACTGGGAGGGGGGACAGTTTAGCTAAAATTAGGGCTAGTCGAGGGAAGCAGATTAAGGATTTTGGTGAGCAATCCCTGACGTTTCTTGCTCATGATTTGAATGCTGTCAGGCTGGTAGCAGCACGTGGCCGAACTTAGCCACTGACAGAGAAGTGTCAGGTTTGGTTAGTCGTTGGGTGGAAGACCACTAACAAATCCCAAGGGTGGGCTGGGAATAAAAAAAAAAAAACCTCCCAGGAGAAGGCAGGGACAAGCCATTACGTTATTCTACCGAGGAAACTGAATGACCTTGTCCACAAAGTGAGCAGGATTCAGAGGAGACGGGATGTTAACTTTATGGCAGGAGCGTCTTCCAGATTTTGGTGGGTTTGTTGCTTTTCGGCCAACAGCTTCTGGACCCCCTGGCCAGTGTAACAACTGAGAGGCATTATCGTCCTCAAGACTGGGAGGACAACAGATGGTTGAACCCTACTGTGACCACGCTTTCTCTCTGCCCTGCTCTCCTCACCTGCAGGAAGGAAGCAATCGTCTTAGGGTCAATTCCCAGCAGCCTCCCCCAAAGCAGATGCTGTATGTACAAGACTTTGGTGGCACAAATGGGTGCAACTACCCCTTTCCTCTTGATGGGGGAAGCAGAGAGCATAAAGCAGAGAGGTCGCCCATTGCTGGGCATCGAATGCCCGCCTTGGAATCTCCTTCCCCTGCTTTGCCCCAGTCACCCAGCCCTCCTCGTTCCTTGCTTGTCAGCTTGTACTTGTACAGAGAATAATATATTTCTCCCTCCTACCCAAAGTGGTTTGGTGTACCCTCCATCCCAGTGCTTCTCTCTCCATGCTCAGCCAGCCTGTCACATCTTTAATCTTTCTGCAATCAGGAGCCTAATTAAATTAGCCAGCTTTGTTATACCTTCTTGTAATCTTATTGCCGGCAAATTGCAGCCTTCACAGAATTCCCCAGCAACCCCCCAGGGGCCTGTTTGTTGCAGCCCACCACTGATTGTATTGTGGAGACAGACGGCAGGCCGGCAGGCCTCCTGGTGAAGCGTGGCAGTCCTGCAGGGAGGTGAGAAGTCCCTCGGTTTCTGCAGCCTCTGGCTCTGAGAGGGATGGACGAGTTTTCTGTATTCTTTTAAGCAAGGATTATGCATGCGACTATTATGTACGGTATATCCCTGTCAGGACTGGCAGGGAAGACAGGAGAGTGCCGGGGATGTATGGAGTATCCACAGCTTGCTGGTGGCCGCATAACAAGAAAGATTGCCATGCAGCGTTATCAGCCAAATTGTCCCCACATACAATTTTTCTTTTATCCTCAAATAACAACCATGCAGGAAGATGTTCACTTGTTCAAATAGCTGAGTGGGGCTCGATGGCCACACACCTCCCACAAAGCCAGGATTCAGATGTCCGAACGCCGGACAGGTCATCTGAACGGACTTCATCCTGATCTGCAGAGATGTGCCTCCTAACCCACATTGTCACACTTGGGTCTCAGTTCCCAGGTCATGTTGAAATGTGTCAGAAGGCTGGAAATGAGCACATGTGTGTATTTATTGCCCTGTACATGCCCATAGCATCGGTGCAAAGCAAAATATTCAGTTTGGCCATAGGGTGGTAGAGACGTGATGCCTCCTGTAGTGTATTCCTGGACTGGATACTGAGTTAGAATTGGTAGCAATATTAACATCAAGATATTGGAAGCAGTTGGCCAGTTGGCATCTTGATAGCCTAAAGATGAGGCCAAAAGGTCACCCTTGACTCTTCTCTGTCCAACGTGAAAATGGGGGCAGCTTTCTCCCCTGCTAGATGCATTTTCCACAGCAAAAGGAATGGAGACACTGTACAGCAATGCACATTTTGAACTGGTGGGAACAGCCCAGCAGAATACTGATTTCTGGAATGCTTTGATCAGATGCAGTGTGGTAGGTGCTGAGCTATAAATCAGGAAGCCCCTGGTTTCTATCTCAACTCCTCCATGAACTCAGTAGGGGTCCTTCATTAAGCTCCTCTCAGTCCCTCTCACTCACTTCAATATCCCTTTCTGCTTGGAAAAGCTAAACAGTTGGACCTGGATGGGAGACCACCAGGAAATTCCTGGGCTGTTGGCTAGACTGGGAAGTTAAAAGACCCCACAAGTTTAACTTGTGGGAGTCTTCATCTTTTTATATTGGCTTGTCTAGTAATATTATTGGAAGGATGGAACGAGACAAAGCAGGTGAAATGCTTGGAATGCTGGGAAGACTATGGTATTCTTAGCCCTTCGCAAAGAGTGAATAGGATGGAATAGTGGTACAGAAACGGGCCATTCTCCACCAATCTGTGTTTCTGCATTCAGTAAAGGTAGTTTCCCCTGTATTTCTCCCCCTGCCCTGACCCCAAATCATGAAGCCACGGCTGGAACTGAGCAGACTCTTAGACCAGCAGGAGGTAGCATGGTGACATCCATCTCTGGGCTTAGGGGCCTACCTTCTTCCTCCTAGCAGGCAGAGTTTTCCCACCCGAGTTGCCTTGGCCTTTAATGAAAGCTTCCTCCCCGCTGTCTGGCTCCCAAGGCAGTTAAGGGCCCTGCCGAACAATTCCCTGGAGCTCGTTAGCACCTGCAGCTTTTGAACTCCCGTTCTCCCCCCTTCCCTTAGTTTTCGTTTCTCTGTCCTTTTTTCCACCATCAATGTTCTTTAATGAAAAGAAAGAGGCTGAACAGAAGACATTCTGAAGTGCTGAAAAAACCAGAACCATCTCTAAGTTCAAGTAATTACAGTGATTTTTGTAGCATCTGAATACCCCATTGGGGAGCGAAAGGCAGCATAGCCAGGAAAGGTGTGGAGATTTGATGACCCAGTGGCTGCTTTTATATTTTAAAGCAAAATGTTTTAATCAATTAGTTCATGATCCAATACGCGTTGCCTCTCTGTGGCCCCATTGCCACCAATGGTAGGACCATCTACAAAAGCAGATGCAGCTCGCTCAACACAAAGCTTAAAAGCCTCTGTTGCCCTTGCATTAGGATAGTTTGCTTTGACTCAAGATGTTTTAAATCAAAGAGAAAGTCTGAGGCTGAAAATGAGAAGAGACAGAAGAATTCAAACTCTTGATTTAAATCAGATCTTCTCATTGCCTTGAGTAAATATGTATGCTAAATGGTTGCTATAACCAGTAAAAGATACTGGTCTGCAACTCAAGAGGGCCTTTGGGCAATATAAGAGCATAATTGAAAACCTGACAGATATACCCCAACTTAGCTGTAGGTACACACATTAAAATGGTGTTTCTTTGTGATGTGTTGCATGTAAATTAATATAATCTGATGCAGTGGAGTGGTAAGTTTTGAAATGCAGAAGAACATCATGATGGTCCCCATAGACCAAGCCTCCAAGGATACTGCAAAAATGCCAGCAGCTTCACCACTAAGACAAGACGAATCAGACGGACATATTATAATACCCAGTTAGCATCACTTGCCAGTCACAGAAAAGGAACTGGGAAAGGATGGTGGAGAGAGATTGGACTTTGTTCACAATGCGAATGGACAGAATCAAATTAGTATGCAAGGATCAATGACAGTGATCATAAATCAAAGTGAAATACTGCAGTATCCTTATTGCCCTGTTGTGACCCTCTCTCCTTCCGAAACAGCTAAGTGCAACTGCCAAAGATGGCCCACTCCTGATGTGATACGGGGAAGGATCCAAGCGGTTGACCCAAGTATCTATCATTATATTGCAAAGGCTGCTGGGGTTGAAGTTTTATGAGGTATGGTCAGGAAGTCATTCTGTACCTCAAAGTAAATCAGTGGCTTTGAGCAAACCAAGACCCAGATTCAGGCCTTTCCAGGTCCAGAAGACCCTTGATTTTAAAGATTTTAAAGATATTGTTGAATGAATCCTCTCATATGGAGAGAATAACCCATTTGGGACTACTAGATTACTTTAAGGCAGGGGTGGAACCTTTTTTCTGCCAAGGGCCATTTTGATATTTATAACATCACTCGCGGACCGGGGGCGGGGCCTGCGAGCGGGAGCCAATCGCGTGCACTGGGGGGCAGGTTTGCGGGCGGGAGCCAATCACAAGCACCGGGGGGCGGAGTTTGCAGGCAGGAGCTCCTAGGGCCAAACCAAATGATTTCGCGGGCCTTACACGGCCTGCGGGCCGGACGTTCCCCACCCCTGCACTAAGGCTTGTGAGCCTCCTTTTGGGATTCTTCTACCATTTGCTGCAGTTTTTTTTAAATCAAATGCATTCTATCAAATTGTATCACTGAAGGGGATGTGATTTGCTAATCTAGTTCTGTGAATGCAGCGTGCAATTATGCCAAATCAATTCCAAAATTAGACATCCAGAATTGTGTACAAGTCAATGAATATTTTTCATTGACTTGGCAACGTTTGCAAGCATCGTAATCCATTTGTTTGAATGTAGTCCATCCAAAGAGTCATTAGTGCCTCCCCCCCCCTCCGCCCCCAAACCATTTGAATAAATTTTAGGTTTCCAGGCAAACAGCGGAGAATCCAGTCTGACAACCAATTTTCCCTGTGGTATTGGATGTATTGCAGGGAGCACATTTGAGTCACTTGTTGTTTTCCATGGGTATACACACTTTGCTGTCTAGTGTGAATTCACCTTCCGCTCTCCCCATACACTCCTGTTTATTGGTCTATTGATCTCAATGGAGAAAACAGCAGAGAGGAAAGAAAATACATTGATGCAGGCGGCAGTGAGAGAGTGCTCATTTAGTTTTTGAACTGGCTACTCCACTTATTACTAGAAATTAATCTCTTTACAGTCACTTTGCGTAAAGGCTTTGTGGCACTCCTTTGTCCAGAGTCCAGAGGCTTTCTAAATGTCACGGAACTACAACTCCTGGCGGTAATACCTGGGAGACCATGGATTTCCCACATCTAAAAGTTACTAAACTAAAAGCAGCATTACCTAAGTTAATATAAGTGAAGCTTATATTGAGTCAGACTGTGTTCTGTGCCATCCACTCTGAGGGGCAGGTGATCTTCAAGGCATCAGGCAGGGACGTCTCTTCCTTCTCTTCAGCCTGAAATCTTTCTAACTGGGGACTGACTCAGGGGTAGTCTATCTCAGAAGTTAGAAACCTGAAGACATCCAGCTTTTGGATCACAACTCCTATCAGTCTCAATCAGCATGATTGGAAGTCATGGGAGATATATGTCAAAAACATACTCTATGAAGGACGATCAGTTCATCGACTCGGTTCTACAGACTAGGTATTCTCATACTTTTATCATCACCATAGCCCAGAACTTTCCAAACTGTGTGTCGGGACACGTTAGTGTGTCGGCTGCAGTGTCTGGGTGTGTCGTGGCTGTTGCTGCCTCCGAGCCCTGCCAGGATTCCACGCAGGTCCTAGTGCCTGCCTTGTGCCTTGCTGCCTCCAAACCTGCTGAGATTCCACATGGGTCCTAGTGCCTGCCTTGTGCCTTGCTGCCTCCAGACCTGCTGTGATTCTGCGCGGGTCCTAGTGCCTGCCTTGTGCCTTGCTGCCTCCAAACCTGCTGTGATTCCACGCAGGTCCTAGTGCCTGCCTTGTGCCCTGCTGTAAGAGTGTGTCGCAAAATGATGCATATCTAAAAAGTGTGTCACCAACATGAAAAGTTTGGAAAGCTCTGCTATAGCCTGACTAGTTTTGTTGTTGTTTATTCGTTCAGTCGCTTCCGACTCTTCGTGACTTCATGGACCAGCCCACGCCAGAGCTTCCTGTTGGCCATCACCATCCCAAGCTCCCCCACGGTCGAGTCCGTCACCTCCAGAATATCATCCATCCATCTTGCCCTTGGTCGGCCCCTCTTCCTTTTGCCTTCCACTTTCCCTAGCATCAGCATCTTCTCCAGGGTATCCTGTCTTCTCATTATGTGGCCACAGTACTTCAGTTTTGCCTTTAATATCATTCCCTCAAGTGAGCAGTCGGGCTTTATTTCCTGGAGAATGGACTGGTTTGATCTTCTTGCAGTCTAAGGCACTCTCGGAATTTTCCTCCAACACCACAGTTGAAAAGCATCTATCTTCCTTCACTCAGCCTTCCTTATGGTCCAGCTCTCGCAGCCATAGGTTACTACGGGGAATACCATTGCTTTAATTATGTGGACCTTTGTTGTTAGTGTGATGTCTCTGCTCTTAACTATTTTATCAAGATTTGTCATTGCTCTCCTCCCAAGGAGTAGACATCTTCTGATTTCCTGGCTGCAGTCAGTGTCTGCAGTAATCTTTGTGCCTAGAAATACGAAGTCTGTCACTGCCTCCAAGTTTTCTCCCTCTATTTGCCAGTTATCAATCAAGCTGGTTGCCATAATCTTGGTTTTTTTGAGGTTTAACTGCAACCCAGCCTTTTCACTTTCTTCTTTCACCTTCGTCTTAAGGCTCCTCAACTCCTCCTCACTTTCAGCCATCAAAGTGGTATCATCTGCATATCTGAGATTGTTAATGTTTCTTCCAGTGATTTTAACTCCAGCCTTGGATTCCTCAAGCCCAGCACGTTGCATGATGTGTTCTGCGTACAGGTTGAATAGGTAGGGTGAGAGCATACAACCCTGCCGTACTCCTTTCCCAATCTTAAGTAGCAATGCTACTTAAGGCCCATTCAACCTCACTCTTCAGGATGTCTGGCTCTAACTCACTGACCACACCATCAATTCTATCCCCGATATTATTATCCTTCCTATACAGATCTTCTGTATATTCTTGCCACCTTTTCTTGATCTCTTCTGCTTCTGTTAGGTCTTTGCCAACTTTGTTTTTGATCATACCCATTTTTGCCTGGAATTTACCTCCGATGTTTCTAATTTTCTGGAAGAGGTCTCTTGTCCTTCCTATTCTATTATCTTCTTCCACTTCCGCACATTGCTTGTTTAAAAATAATTCCTTATCTCTTCTGGCTAACCTCTGGAATTTTGCATTTAATTGGGCATATCTCCCCCTATCAGTGTTGCCTTTTTGTTTCCTTCTTTCTTGGGCTACTTCCAGTGTCTCAGCAGTCAGCCATCTTGCCTTCTTGGTTTTCTTTTTCTTTGGGACGTTTTTTGTTGCCGCCTCCTGAACAATGTTGCGAACTTCTGTCCATAGTTCTTCAGGGACCCTATCTACTAAATCTAGTCCCTTAAATCTATTCTTCACCTCCACTGCATATTCCTTAGGAATATTAGTGAGCTCATATCTAACTGATCTGTGGGTCTTCCCTATTCTCTTTAGTCTGATTCCAAATTGTGCAATAAGAAGTTCGTGATCTGATCTACAGTCAGCTCCAGGTCTTGTTTTTACCGACTGTATAGATGTCCTCCACCTTTGGCTACAAAGGATGTAGTCAATTATTTTGGTGTCGACCATCTGGTGAAGTCCATGTATAAAGTTGTCTTTTAGGTTGCTGGAAGAGAGTGTTTATTATGCACAGTGAATTGTCTTGGCAAAATTCTATCAGCCTATGCCCTGCTTCATTTTGTTCTCCCAGACCATGCTTACCTGTAATTCCAGGTGTTGTTTGATTACCCACCTTAGCATTCCAGTCTTTTTGGCGTATTATCCAGTAGGTGCTGCAGATCCTCATAGAACTGATCTGCTTCTTCAGCATCTGTGGTTGGGACATATATTTGGATCAGTGTAGTGTTAAATGGCTTACCCTGAATTTGAATTGAGATCATTCTATCATTTTTTGGATTGTATCCAAGCATTGCTTTAGCCAGTTTATTATTAATTATGAAGGCTACTCCATTTCTTCTGTGGTCCTCTTGTCCACAGTAGTAGATCTGGTGGTCATCTGATGTGAAGTGGCCCATTCCAGTCCATTTCAGTTCACTAACACCCAAAATGTCTGTATTTAATCTTGACATCTCACCAATAACCACATCCAATTTGCCCTGGCTCATAGATCTTACATTCCAGGTTCCTATGCTGTGTTGATCTTTAGAACATCGGATTCCTTAGGTCCGTATAGTTAAAGCTATGGTTTTTCCAGTAGTAATGTATGGCTGTGAGAGTTGGACCATAAGGAAGGCTGAGCGCCGAAGAATTGATGCTTTTGAACTGTGGTGCTGGAGAAGACTCTTGAGAGTCCCTTGGACTGCAAGGAGGTCAAACCAGTCAATCCTAAAGGAAATCAACCCTGACTGCTCATTGGAAGGACAGATGCTGAAGCTGAAGCTCAAATACTTTGGCCACCTAATGCGAAGAGAAGACTCACTGGAAAAGACCCTGATGCTGGGAAAAACTGAAGGCAAAAGGAGAAGGGGACGGCAGAGGATATGGTTAGATAGCATCACCGATGTAATGAACATGAATTTGAGTAAACTCCGAGAGACAGTGGAGGACAGGAAGGCCTGGCGTGCTATGGTCCATGAGGTCACGAAGAGTCGGACACGACTAAATGACTGAACAACATTCGGCTGGATCTGGAAAGGGAAGCGTGGTGTTTGGGGAGTCAGCCAACGTTAGGAATATACTATTTTAGAGTTCTATGAAGCCTTTCTCTGATCAGGGTATATACCCAAAGAACAAGCCTGTGACAGTTTCAACACTCCCAGATTTATTGTGTAAATTCATGCAGCACTACATTTTGTTGGAGGTTCCAGCAAATCAGCATGCCTCATTAGCATATGGGTGATTGCTCTAGGAGGCAAACTCTCTATGTGCTTCTTCCTGAGGAAGCTGTTTGCTGCCCCTCCCACTTCCTCTCTCTCTCTTGCTTTCTTCCACCGGAGAAGGACTATGCGGCTGCTGATCTTTCCATGGAGAGGCCATGTGCTTGGCCTCAACTCCAGAACTTCCCCCTTTTCTCCATGCAGCCCTGGCAGCAACATAGGGCCAGGGGTCCACAAAGTTTAGGGAACCAAAGAAGAATAATTTCTACTGAAATAGATGTCCGCCACCTTTGGCTGCAAAGGATGTAGTCAATTAGGTTGTTGGAAGAGAGTGTTTGTTATGCACAGTGAGTTGTCTTGGCAAAATTCTATCAGCCTATGTCCTGCTTCATTTTGTTCTCCCAGACCATGCTTGCCTGTAATTCCAGGTGTCGTTTGACTCCCCACCTTAGCATTCCAGTCTCCTGTAATGAAAATAACATCTCTTTTTGGTGCATTATCCAGTAGGTGCTGCAGATCCTCATAGAACTGATCTACTTCTGCTGCTTCAGCATCTGTGGTTGGGGCGTATATTTGGATCACTGTCATGTTAAATGGCTTACCCTAAATTCGAATTGAGATCATTCTATCGTTTTTTTGGATTGTATCCAAGCACTGCTTTAGCCACTTTATTATTAATTATGAAGGCTACTCCATTTCTTCTGTGGTCCTCTTGTCCACAGTAGTAGATCTGGTGGTCATCTGATGTGAAGTAGCCCATTCCAGTCCATTTCAGTTCACTGACACCTAAAATGTTTATATTTAATCTTGACATCTCACCAATAACCACATCCAATTTGCCCTGGCTCATAGATCTTACATTCCAGGTTCCTATGGTGTGTTGATCTTTAGAACATTGGATTCGTTGTTCACCACCAGCACCGTCGGCCGCTAGCCGTCCTTTCGGCTTTGAGCTAGCTGCGTCATCACATCTGGGGCTAGTTGAACTTATCCTCTGTTCCTCCCCAGTAGCATTTTGACCATCTTCCGACCTGGGAGTCACATCTTCCGATGGTATACCGACATATCTCTGGTTGTACTGATCCATTTAGTTTTCACGGCAAGAATACTGGGGTGGGTTGCCATTACCTTCCCCAGGGATCATATTTAGTCTGACTGCTCTGCCACAACCTTCCCGTCTTGGGTGTCCCTTCACGGTTTAGTTCTGTTAAACAACCTGTTCTAAGAACAGTTTGTACTGAGAATGTTTACTTGTCTATTTTTAAATTACTTATTGAGGAAGTTGCTGTTGCAAGTTCTCAAATATGCATCTACAAATGGTTGTGTTCAATACATACAACCTCATTTTGCTGGGCAATGAGTTTATCAGAGATTAGAATGCAAGGAAATCAGGACTATGCAATGCTACAGATTCAGTCTGGAATAGTTGCTTTGAAATGTGTGGGAACCTGAATGCAACACCTTTAATGAGTCTTTGTGACTCATTAAAGCAACCACATCCCTGTTTAGGTCAAGCATCATTGATTGGCTGGGATGCTTGCAAGGAATATTGGACTGAATGGACCTTGGTGCCAGTAGGAATACCACTCTTACAATATGAGCTATCTGAAAATATTAATCTTTTCCTTCCTGATGAACTACAGCCAGAGATGGAAGGTTTTAACACAGATCCTCTATGCCAGGGGTCAGCAAACCGCGGCTCGCAAGCCACATGCAGCTCTTTGGCCCCTTGAGTGTGGCTCTTCCCCAGGCAGGCGTGGCGGGCGTGGCGGGGGCAGGCGCGGCAGCAGGCATGGTGTGTGTGGCGGCGGGCATGGCGGCGGCGGGCACTGCAGTGGGTGTGGCGGGCGTGGCGGGGGCAGGCATGGCAGCAGGCATGGTGTGCATGGCGGCGGGCATGGCGGCGGCGGGCACTGCAGTGGGCGTGGCGGGCATGGCAGGGGCAGGCACGGCAGCGGGCATGGCAGGGGCAGGCACAGCAGCGGGCATGGTGTGCGTGGCGGCGGGCATGGTGGCAGCAGGCCCTAAGTGTGCGCGATTGGCCCCCGCCCGCAAACCCCGCCCCCTTCCACGCGATTGGCTCCCACCCTCAAACCCTGGCCCCTGGCCCTCAAGTGATATTATAAATTTTATAAATGTCAAAATGGCTCCTGGCATAAAAAAGTTTGCCGACCCCTGCTCTATGCCATCCACCTTGCTGTCCTATAAGTGGGATCTGAAAAAAACATTTTGACCTCAGGACAGAAAATCTGATGTTGGAAATCTCCTACCCCTTACAGAAGCTCCCAAAGCTGTTTCTTCCCAAGCCTGGAATATATAATGGTGAAAAAAGTAAAAAGTGGATATGATCATGGATCATAGGATTTACCACCTTCCAAGTGTCCCCAGTTAACTGTGGAGCTGATACGCAGTAATTCCCTCCTTTGAGAATTGGGCAGGGGGACTGGAATGCGGGGGTGGGTGGGGGGGGCAGGCGGTAGGAATGCTGCTCTTCTCCTCCTTCCATCCAGCAGCATGTTAAATATGCTGGAGTTTCGAAGTAACAGATAGCTTTGCTCTGCCCATGTTACTGGTAATTACAAGTAAGGGAGCGAGGGATTTGAGCCATTCCAAACTAATGAATCCAGGTACACGCTCACAGAATTATTCCGAGGCCCTTTTTCACAGATGCAAACATACATGTGCACGTGCGTGCTGTTCCCAATCAAAAAGCAAATTGAACTCCCCACCAATCCAGAGGAAGTGAATGGATGTGCTGCTTAATCCATGGAGCTGTCATTGCAAATCTCCCAGGAACCCCCAAGCCGGGTAGGTTAATGAGAGCTGTGTGAGCCAAGAGCTGTCCTTGAATCAGCTACCAAATTACCTCAGAGACTCAGGGAGACAGCGTCCCTTCCGTTTCAGCTGCACAACCCTTAAACCCCCATCCCAATGTGTGGCTTTGCGGGGTTCCCTGGGCATGACAAACTAGGCCTAGCAGATATGAGGAGACAGTAAACTTATTTCTACCTTGTGCCTTCCAGCCATGGTAAGGGGCAGGGTGGATCCCCTTCCCCAATTCCAAATTGCAGCTCCTAACAATGAACACGTCAGAGGGAAAGTTACACTAAAACCCTGTGTCCGAATTGGTGGATTTATAGAGGGGATATTGTTTGGCCTTTTGTAACTGAGCTAAACGCAAATGGGGCAAGAATGCAAGGTGGATCTACCCTTAAAACCCCACTCAGCCTTTTAATAGCTAGAGGCTTGTATTCAGGGGGATATCACCCCATCGAGTGACACCCACTGCCTGTAAATCACAGAACCCTCGCTGCAAAAAGAAGTTTCTGATTTCCATGGCTGTTGTGGGTCTTCCGGGCTGTGTGGCCGTGTTCTGGAAGTTGTGGTTCCTAACGTTTCACCAGCATCTGTGGCCAGCATCTTCAGAGGGCAGGAGCACAGACAGAAGCGAAATCTCTGTGCCCAGGTTCAGAGAGATTTCGCTTCTGTCTGTGCTCCTGCCCTCTGAAGATGCTGGCCACAGATGCTGGCAAAATGTTAGGAACCACAACTTCCAGAACACGGCCACACAGCCCGGAAGACCCACAACAGCCATCGAACTCCGGCCGTGAAAGCCTTTGACAATACATTTCTGATTTCCCCTTCACCTTGCCTCACCTCGCCTCAAAAATGCATGTCAACAAAATTCATGGTTTTTGTGAATAATTTTGGGCTCTATTTTTGCCCCATATTCCCTAAAGGGTCAAGATTTAGGTCAGCTGAATCATTATATGGTGAAATATATAAATAAATAAAAAGACACCGCGGCTTCTGCAGAAACTGGTAAATTATTATATGGTACCTTCAGGGCCAAACTGTATTTTGCACCAATTATGTAAATTTTCGTTCCATGTTGTGTTTTATTATAAAAATGTGCTTCAGATGCTATCATAGGGTATCAGTTATCTACTGTATTATGGTAGAACTGGAGGAGCCGGATTACTTAAGTCTTTCCCGTCCTTCTTTCACCTACCCCCTCCAGTTGAATTCTCACTGAAAAGAGGGAGAAAAATAGTCTCCTTCTGTTGTGTCACTTAAGCCTCATTCAGACTTGATCTAAACATCTGCAGGGAGGGATTTTCACATGTTCAGTTCTGTGTGTGGTGGCTTCCTCCTTAGGGCTGTGTGAACACCAGGAGCTGATCAGGGCAACAAGGGCAGGAGTTGAGCATCTCCCCATTCTATGCCCATCTGTTCCTTTAACCAGACTAGGACAGTTCTAGGCTTTAAAAACAAGTCTGTGTATAAATGTCTGGAGGAGTGGCAGAATTGGCATCTATGATGCCAATGACAATTCACATCACAGGGCCCTTGTCTCAAGCAATATAGCAAATAAAGAGAAATTCCCCCTCTCCAAGGGGGTGTGTGGGGGTGTAACTCATGTAAAACCCCATACATATGGGGCATGACATAATGTAACATCTGTATCTCTCTTCTCTGAGAGCTTAAGGCAGAGCTTTCCAAACTTTTCATGTTGGTGACACACTTTTTAGACATGCATCATTTCGCGACACACTCTTACAGCAGGGCACAAGGCAGGCACTAGGACCTGCGTGGAATCCTGGCAGGGCTGGGAGGCAGCAGCAGCCGGGACACACCTAGACACTGCAGCTGACACACTAACGTGTCCCGACACACAGTTTGGAAAGGCTTAAGGAAAGGTGGACTCATATACCATTCTGATACCCCTTCCTGCAACTGTTCAGCACCAGGAGCTGGATAGCTCCTAAAGCTAACATACTACATACTGTATACTCATCTGAACTGCAAAGGTCTGTGAGTTCAATTCCTAGTAGAGGGTTTGAGCCCTATAGAATAACACCTGGCTACTCCTGTCTGAAGAGTCCCATGAAGGATGGAACTGGTCACGTGGTGCCTCCTAGTGGTCAATGTAAGTAAATAAAGTTGTGATTGTGTTACTATTATTCATTGCTCCTCCCTATATGGGTTACAAGAAAATACATAATATCTTAACAAAAAACCATTGTAATAATCCCAACAATCCTGACAATAATAAAGATGGAAGGTTTTAACACAGATCCTCTATGCCAGGGGTCGGCAAACCGCGGCTCGCAAGCCACATGCAGCTCTTTGGCAATAATAAATAGTGGAATTAAAAAGAGATTTCTTTTTTAAAAGAAGAACAATTCAACAGGAGTGTTATCCAATCAATCAGGTGTATTACTACAGCGCTAAAAGGCAGAAGTAGAATAAAAGTAGCATAGCAGTTAAGGTTAAACTTGGACTGGGGAGACCCATGCTTGAGTCCTCACTGGACCACAGAGCTCACTGGATAACTTTGGGCCACTCAGTCTCAACCCTTACAATGTCTCATGGGATTATTGTTGGGGGATAAAATTAGGAGAAGTACCTCTTGCTTCCCTAGAAAACAATCAAGAAATTAGAATGGCTACATTACTTGCCAGTGCATTCTAGGCACAGAACCGAGTTCCTTCTTGTTCACTTCCTGGTTCCTGCAATGTCAGCCTCCATTTTCCATAAATGTATCGCACAGGGCTATCCTTTAAGATAATTGAAACAGTCACTTCAAGCAGGGGAAGGCAATTCCCCCTCTCCACCCCATCAATTCCTCCATGCCTGGCTTCCTGGTTGGGCAGCCGAGCAGCAGCTACAACAGCCCATTTGTCCCAGAGAAAATGCGTCACTGAACTAATAGGTTCTTGGTGGTTACAGGCAAGGATTTTCTGCATCAGGGTGTACAGTACCTCTCGCTTAAAACTGACAGGCTGGTTCCTGATACAAGCAACAGCCAAATGCAACCTGGAATAATATGGTCTCCCTCGCAGGTTCAGCTTTCCTCCATTCCTGGGTCATCTCAAAGCCCATGGGCAGCATAACAGAGAAGCCACAGGGAACAGCTCCTGCTGAAGATCTATTGGTTTCCTCATGGCCATATGGTATAAATATCTCACTGTGAAGCCTACCATAAAAACTACCCAGGAAATCCCTTGTAGATGGAAACCCCAGGAGATGGAAACCCCATCCCTGAGACAGGAAGAAAGTATGTCACTTTCTAAACCCTTGTCCCAACAGCCATCCTTTTATTGGACCTCCACAATTTTCTTGGATTCTCCATTTAAACTCAGTGCTCTTGATGCAAGTGCTGAATTTTAAGAGAACAAGGAAAGCCTGATGATTTTCCTTCACCTTTTAAATGCAGCCTTTGCATTGGAGCACTGACTTTAATGGGACAACAAAGATTGAGGGGGAGGGGCGGAGTTTCCGTACAGTATTTGCTCTCCTGATGTCTGGTTGGAGAGATTGTCAGGGCAGGGATCAGTCGCTATTCCTACCACAGCCACCCCCTCAAAAGCACCTTTTGGCAATGCTCTGTTCCCTCTAGCAGCCAAAGCGGAAATGACTATGGGGACAAAGTGCCCCAGTGGGAGGGGACATTCCCGCAGCCAGCCAATTGGAGCCTGGCCTGTCATAGACTTCTCGAAGGCTCCTCCTGCATGAGAATCAGAATGTTCAACAGGAAGTTGTATTTCTTTTCCCTTTCCTGCTGGGTCAGTTTGATTTGGCTTCAGCCTGCTCTGTTTCAGGATGTCACTGATGGTCCTCCACAAATGATAAACAGGCCATCTTGGCACTGGACCGAGGAGGGTGTGTGGATGAGCCCAAAGAATATAGATGCAAAATAAGCTTTGTCAGTGAAAGATGTGGATGTCCAGTTTCCTTTCTTACATACAAAAAGCAATGGTCTCTGATTTTTCCTTCTAGAGCAGTGTTGAGGAATTCTGGGAGTTGAAGTCCAGACGTTTTAAAGTTGCCAAGGTTGAGAAACACTGTTCTAGAAAATCCTTTTTCCTTTCTGTCCTAATATATATAAATCATTGAACGATGTCACATAGGGTTGGGTTCTATGGATTGACCACACCAACACCAGCACGCAAAGACCTTTTTGGTGAACTTATTTTCTTTATTCCCAACATAGCTGGGAAAATCTTAGTTTCATTTTTAGCTATGTAAGATTACTTATGCAGTACTCAGCTAGAATAGACAAACAACAAACCTTCAGATCCTCCCTCCCAATTCCCTCTTACAGCTTTCGCTTTAAAGAATTTGATATGCATAAAAAGAGCAGTAGATTTATTGCTTAATTGCTCTAAAATTTCTAGATTAGTTATTTTCCTGCCTGCAAAGCAAGACTCCTGTTACTTTCAGTGTGCTTAACATAAGCCTATAGCTACATGTGCAGCTATCCCTAAGAACCTCCTCCCTCCCCTCTTTCCTTGTAGTTAATCAAGGGCTTTACCTATGCTTGGCTGGCAATCCCTCCAGCTGGCAGAATATAGGCCTTCTTTCTTTCTCTCTCTCTCTCTGGTAATCTGCACAGAGTAGATATGATCCTACGTTGCTTTTCCCATCTTTAGTAATCTTCTTTTTCACCCTGGAAAAGGTGAATATAACTCCATAACAGACAAGTCTTCTGTGGTCTTCCTTCCATTTTGGAACCAGCAAATCTTCAACGGCCAAAGTTGCCTAAATCCAACTTAGCTTGCTAGCCACAATCTTCTTTTTTTCCATCACTAAAAATCCAGTCCCAATTCTCTCTTCCTGCTAGCTCATCAGTCAGTTTGCAACCCACTTTCTCTCTGCTCCCCAGCATGCAAAATTCTATGTGTGAAAAAATCCTTATCTGCTCCCTGCTCTTTTTCTAGACCAAACTTAATCACCTTCAGCCTTAGCTGCTGTGTCTGGGAGATCATGTGATAGGATGGCAGACCATGCTTTGATGCTCCATTCCGTCACAAACTGACTAGGCCATGTTTAATTCAGGCATTCTGTCATGCTGGTTAGGAGGAATAGATTTGTTGCAAACAGCACAAACCACTTAGTAATAGTGGAAACACTGGAGTACCAACTTCACCACAACATGGCAGCCAGCACTGCCTACCATAGTTGTTGGAATTATCATGAAAAGGCTATTGCAACATCACCTTCCTTAGGAGCAATTTGGTTCTGAAAGGAGCAGGAAGAGAACCAGAAATGATTGTCCTACTACTACCAGAAACAAACACTTGTTCTCCAAGCAGGGACCCTAAGCCTAGAGGAGCCCTCGATATTCCAAGAATGAGACTTTTATATTAACAAGATATTGGAGGATGAGATCTGAAGAGCAAGGCTTCTACTTTTTAAAAAAGAGAGAGAAGGAGGGGGAAAGAAGCAACAGAGCATGTAAAACCCAATTAAGGTGGACCAAGCTTAATGAATTGACAGACAAGCTATAACATATCAGCTCTCCTCTGTACCGGACTTCCACAGACAAAATCCTGGCTTTGCCCGATTCTTTTGTCTGGCACTGTTTTTCCAGGCTCCTGTGATGAATTATTGAAGCTGCAAAGAACAGGCGGTGACAGGGCAGCATTAAGCACATACCCGCATGTCAACCTTTGATCATGCCGAAGAGTGTACAGATCAATTCTTAAAGATGAAGCACAGTTAAAAGGGAAGCACGGCTATGCGGAGAATAATGCAGCAGGGAGAGAGATGCTTTTTGCAGAATGAAGGGCAAAATTGTGTATGTGATGCAGAGAGGAATGGAAACAAACTAGACTTCTACAAGGCATCTGAGATCTGCCTAAGTTCCCCAGCCTTTTCTATCAGCATGGAGGAGTCCAGTTATAACTTGGATAAGAGCCAATAGGCTTAAACTCACTACTGGTAAGATGGAGGTGCTATGGGTGAGGAAGAAGGCAAGATTCAGCCTGATTTTGCACAGTTGCTCTGAAAGTTCAGATTGACAGCTTGGAAACGCTCATTGACCCAGCTTTGTCATTAGACGAGGTACAAGATATCCTCAAGTCACACAGAATGTGTGGTTCTTAGGCAACTATACCACTTCTGATTTCTTCTGAGCAAGGATAATATAGAAGTGGAGATATGCATCCTGTTTAGCTTGTTTAATATGTTGTAATTGGGAGTGCTCTTGAAAATAATCTGAAAACCAGTAGACAGGAAAGGACTAATGATGCTTTCATCATGCCAAGATGAACCCCTGCATTTCCAGGAATTTGTACCCAGTTAGTTACCCAGTTACCCAGTCTCCAACATCAGCTAACTTTTCACAGATCTCATTTTGTTTAGCTTTCCTAAAACATTTTGCTAGCTGAGGCACAACAACAAGGAACCTCACCTATCCGAGTCAAGGTAGATAGTACTCAAAATATTCATCTTATTTTGGCACCTGAGCCAAATTCATAAGCACCACACCATGACTAGAAGTAAAAATGCTCTGTAACAAACTGCAGAATCAACAACTGGCTTCCCTCTCACGAAGCCCAAGATTTGAAGCCTGAGGCACCCACCTAATTTTGTCCTGTGGTAAGGCTGACCCTAAAGGGGCGTGGTGGCTCAGTGGGTAAGACGCCAGGCTTGTTGATCGGAAGATTGCAAGTTCGGAGGTTCGAATCCCTAGCCCTGCGTGCGGAGTGAGCTCCCGCACTAGCTCCAGCTCTTGCCAACCTAGCAATTCGAAAGCATGCAAATGCAAGTAGATTAATAGGTACCACTTCGGTGGGTAGGTAACAGCGTTCCGCGCATGTCATGCGGCCACATGACCGTGGAAGCGTCTTCGGACAACGCTGGCTCTTCGGCTAACAAACGGAGATGAGCACCGGCCCCTAGAGTCGGACACGACTGCACAAATGTGCGGGGGGTACCTTTACCTTTTAAGGCTGACCCTGGTTGAAAAATGACCCTCTCGTATTAATCTAAAACCATGCACCAAGAAATGCTGGCTTCTGTGAGCTGCAAAAATTATCTATATTTACATACTTCATAAGCTTGTGCTGTCCATGGCAAAGGGCAAAATCTACTGTACTGGAAATCATGGCAACTCCCTCTTTGGCTTTTGTGATTTCTTCACACATTGCCCACAGATTTTCAAATATATCTTCATAACCTGAAGAACTAGATGTTTTAAAGGGAATGAAAGCAAAGTAATACATGATACATTGTGAATGGAACAGCAAAACTGCAAATAAACCAGCCAGGGTTAGAAAGATGGGTTGGAGATACATTGTAGAAATCAAATTCTGAACCAATTCAGGGTTTCATAGAATTGGTGTGTTTGAATTAATGTAATGCCCATCAATTTCCACTCCCATTTATGTGATCAAATCAGTCTACAGATGGATGCAAAGCATCACGCATACAAGGAAAGCCAGCAAGTTGACCTTTCGTTGTCCCCGATATGAGATGTTTAAGAGAGAGCTCCTGATATCTCTAGATAATTTAGCCTAATTGGGAAAATAATTGCTTACATTGGGCCATAAGATATGGAGCTCAATTAGGCCGCTTCCTCAATTGCTCCAAGACTTCCCAGCCATCCTCACCTCTCCCCACTTCTGTCTTGTCTATGTAGTGCAAAATGTAAGTGTGAGCTTCTGTGTTCTGCATTATTCGATACACGTAATTGATGCTAAAAGATATGAACAGCTAATGGAAACAGATGTCTGACATCAAAGCAAAAGGAAAAACCTTCTCTGCCACTTGATGCAATATTCCATCTCAAGTCATGGTTGGTCTTGACATTTTAAAATGGGAAAAAAAAAGAATCCACAAAATCCTAGGAGGGAAATAAGTCTTGATCTCCAGCAGGCCTCTGCCAAGGCATCAGATTAAAAATCTTCCTACAAAACCCTTATAAATCCAGCCAGATCTCATGTAAATCAAATGAGGGATTTTTTCCCTTCCCACATGCCCTCTGGGGAGCAACTCTGCTCTCATTCATCCAAATGCACCCTAACCTTCCCTGTATCAGAGAGTAGGCCACCTATCTTTTTCTCTCAAAATCAGTCCTGCTAGGCTAACTGTAGGTACAACTGTTGCTGCCCCAGTGGGGCGTTCCTGGGATTTAAAAGTCAATGTATGCATCCTCCTGGATTTGTTTGAAATACCTGAAGCAAAGGTAGCTGCAGAGGAACCCTAAGTAAAAGTGCTCTGAGTTTTCCTTGCATTCCTATGGCAAAAGTTCAATTTAGATGGATCTGTGGAAATTCTTCTGAAATCTCATTATATGCTGTATGCGGAGGCTCGGATCTACCAACTTGCTATTCATGCCTGGGACCATAAACAGCCAGCATTGTGCAGCACTACTCTGATACAACAAATAGATTGGTCATACCTTGTCAGTATTTTCAAAGAAAGATACCATTTTTTAACCATTTTGTTTCACCTAGGAAACAAAAATCAAATGCACAAATATAGAATGGGGCTATTTGGCTTGGTAATACCAATTTTGAAAAAGATCTTGGAGTAGCAGTTGATTGCAAACTGAATATGAATCAGCACTATGATGTGGCTGCAAAAACCACAAATATATTTTTAGACTACATCAATAGAAATATATTTTCCAAATTACAAGAAATAATTTGTTGCTGTTCAGCCATTCAAATGCTTCCAACTTTATTCTGTCTTGGTCAGACCCAATGAAGTCTTGTGTCTTGTGTCTAGAACTTTAAGAAGAATTCAGACAAACTAACAGGTTTAGAGAAGAGCAACAAGGATGATTAGAAGACTAAAAACTAAGTCCTTTGAAGAGAGATTGAAGGAGCTGGTCATGTTTTGCCTGGAGAAAAGATGGCTGAAAGGCTTCAAATACCTGAAAAAACATCATACAGAAAAAGGTCAAGACCATTGTTCCAGAGTGCTGGACATAAAATAATAGATTTAGGTTCAGGAAGGCCGATTCTGATTGAATGTTTAAAAAAAATCCTAACAGCAGTAGGACAGTGGAACCAATTAGCCAGAGAACTGGATATGTTCAGTCACAAGCCAGACAACTATAGTTAGGGATGCTGAAAGGCTTAAACATCTCTTCCAACTCTATGATTCTCTGACTTCAAGATTTCTGTATATGTGTAGGCTGCCCAGGCATACTCAGTCAGAACTTTAGATATGACCATCTTAATCCAGGCAACTGTGGTGTTGGAGGAAAATTCTGAGAGTGCCTTGGACTGCAAGAAGATCAAACCAGTCCATACTCCAGGAAATAAAGCCAGACTGCTCACTTGAGGGAATGATATTAAAGGCAAAACTGAAGTACTTTGGCCACATAATGAGAAGACAGGATACCCTGGAGAAGATGCTGATGCTTGGGAAAGTGAAAGGCAAAAGGAAGAGGGGCCGACCAAGGGCAAGATGGATGGATGATATTCTGGAGGTGATGGACTCGACCGTGGGGGGAGCTGGGGATGGTGACGGCCGACAGGAAGCTCTGGCGTGGGTTAAATCGGAAGCGACTGAATGAATAAACAACAACAACAAATCCAGGCAAAGTTCTCCAATAATTTATCTTTGTTTGGGAAATTGTCTGATGGTTCTCAATAGGCTTTATCAAAGACTAAGGAAATGATCAGGGACTGTTCTGGAAAGGAAAGCATTTTGGAGAGATGCGTGTCTTTCAAGCACAGAGATGGAGCTGATAAGAAAGAAGAGAAATAGAGCTGAATTGGTTCTTCAAGTATCTTGGGGAACACTTGATCCTCTAAGAACCTGCTATGGGACCAATGAACTTTGGGACATCTGCAGTGAGTGATCTGCACAGAGATCTCCATGTAGAACCTGCATATTTATAAATGAACACAAATATTACAGAACTGTGGTAAGCAGCAAGAAGTTTCCTTTGAAAGGAGTTCAAATTTGGATAAGAATATTAGAAAAGAAGAAGACCCTGTGGCTATATCAGACCAAAAAGATCTGGGAGAAGCTGTTGGCAATACCCCAGTTATATGAAACGAGGGAGGCTGAGTCCAGAAAGTGTGTTTTTTCCGTCACAGTGCCTATGCTCTGGAGCAGCCTCCCCTTGAAGCTAGATTGACCCACTTGGTAATGTCCATCTTTAAATTAGTGAAAATTGAACTCTTCTGAAAAGCCTTTGGGAGATGATTATTCACTATTGGCTGGTTGTTTTGCTATTTCTCTAATAATAGTGTTATTATTATATTGTTATTGATATTTTGATGGTTGTTGATTTTAGTATGCTATGAGTTTCTAGACCTGTGAATGTTTTATTTATTGTTTTGTATGTTATCTTGGGCATGGTGGCTCAGCGGGTAAGACGCCAGGCTTGTCGATTGGAAGATCGCAAGTTCGGAGGTTAGAATCTCTAGCCCTGCGTGCTTCCGCACTAGCTCCAGCTCTTGCCAACCAAGCAATTCGAAAGCATGCAAATGCAAGTAGATGAATAGGTACCACTTCAGTGGGATGGTAACAGTGTTCCGCGCGCGTCATGCCGGCCACATGACCGCGGAAGCATCTTCGGACAACGCTGGCTCTTCGGCTAACAAACGGAGATGAGCACTGGCCCCTAGAGTCGGACACGACTGCACAAATGTGCGGGGGGAACCTTTACCTTTACCTATGTTATCTTGTGAGCCACTTGAGTCTGATAAGATGATGATGATGATGATGATGATGATGATGATGATGATGTTGAGCCTAGACTGGGCAGCTAGACTGGTAAACTTCCTAACAGGAAATATGCCACATAGTACCCTTCCATCAAGGTTTCCCAGCAACTGGAATTGAAGATCTGTGGCTTCTATTATATTTAGCCATCTTGACTAGTAGTCATTAGTAGTGCACTACTATACTCCTGAAACTTCTCACTGCTCACCGGATATGAAGTACTAATAATAGGTGAATTTTCCTGGAACCCTGAATGTTAAACATTATAATCCACACAAATAAGCACTATTAATGTTGAAATCTAGAGAATGCACGGAACACCCCACCCTGCCAAGAATCCTGCACTGATGGGGCTATTTTGTAGATCAAAAAGAAAATGTAAATAAAAATCTCCACATACTATATATGCCAACTCAAGATCCAATATATACTTTAGCAGATAGTGTAATTATATTCTGTAATTTATACTGATGTTTAAAGAATTCATTATCATACAAACATATATGGAACACATAACTTAAAAAAAACAGCCAGAGAAACCAGATCTATCATATAGATAGCTGACATCTCTGCCTAGGGGCTGTATCTAAAGAAATAATTATTTTATGATACTCCAATGATAGAAGCATATAGGATCTAAGGCATGAATCCTCAGGCAGTCATATAATTTTTACAAATGCCCTAAAGCCACTTCCTAATCATAGGTCACTTTTGTGTATTCCAACTGTAGTGTAAAACACTCAGATCTTCTAGAGTTGCTGAGATAGATAGATCCAAGCCAAAAATTGACACAGATTGTCATGGCTTTTATATGTACACTCACACAAACCCAACCCTCCTTTTTATTATACCTGTATACATATGGATTTGGACCCAGATCCCTGAGTTATATGTATTCATATGAGATCTGTGTAATCTCCTGAGTTGAGTGGCCTATAGTTTGACCCAGCAGATGAAGCTTCTAGCTCTGTTTGCTGAAAAGCTTATAGAATGCTGGAGGTTTCTGCCAATCTTGATAGGTCTATCCACAAAGTTTGTTGAAGATTAAACCGACAGACAGATAGTATATCCTTCAAAAATGATTCAGAAAAGTACTTCAGACCTCACATGACTGTCAGCACAAAATCTGTTATTCTTGACTTTTTTCAGACTTCTGCACCTGCTTGGGAAAAAGTTGCTTCTGCTTTAAAAGGTGCAGTAACTTTACTGAGTGGCTTTCTTAAAGCAAAGGCATCTTTTTTTTTCAGGCTCAAGGGGAAGCCTGAAAAAAAGTCAAACTACTTTAATGAATAGGAAAGCACTTCCAAATCATTTCTGAAGCATGCCCAGTCCAGAAAGAGAGAGAGGGACCAAGTGTCTGTAGGTGATAAAACTGCCTGGAAAACTGGAGCATTTCCTGGGAAACCAATACATTGAGATACACCTCCTGAACCTTTGAACTGTGCTTTAATTTAAACATGACACAGCATATATGAAACATGCATGTGTGTGCCTTCAAGTCAGCTTTTGACTCCTGGCAATTGCCTGGACAAGTCCCTGCAGTTTTCTCAGCAAGTTTTTCAGAAGTGGTTTGCCATCGCCTCCTTCCCAGAGCTGAGAGAAAGTGACTGGCCCAAGGCCACCCAGATGGCTTTGTGCCTAAGGTGGGACTAGAACTCACGGTCTCCCCGTTTCCAGCCTGGTGCCTTCACCACCACATCAAACTGGCTCTCTATGAAACATGCACACATCATATAATAATCTGCTTACTCAGTGAAGGGTGCTTGCTAATAATTTGTAACATTACTTTCAGCAGTCTCCTAAGTGCAGTTTTAATCTGTCATCTGAAAGATAACTTAAGTGATTTGTTGTGAAATTGTAGCATATACAGTTGCATCCATTGGCTAATATTTGTCTTGGAGAAAAGCCTCTAAATGACATGGCCAAACCTATTTGTTCCACCTGAATGCGATACATCTGAATATATGAAGTTGCTGAGTCAGGCAACTGGTTGATGTAGAACAGAGAACCTGGGAATTACATGTGGGACTTTCTGAACACAAAGCATGAGTCCAACATATAATCTCACCTCCCCAGGTGACCTTTGCTTCCTTTCACTGTCATGATAAAGCGCTTCGGATAATAAGAAACAGGGAGCCAGGGAACCAGCATCTCTGCTTTCTTCGAGACTGTTGGCTCTCTCACACTTGTTGATCTTGGTATGTCCTATTTTGCTTCAGTGAAAAGTTGGATAAAACTTTTAAAATAAGAACTGGAGACAAGAGAATTGTCCTGCTGCCTATTTTCCCACAATAATGATACCTGGTTATTCCCTTAAGACAGGTGGTACAAGAGTAAGGAGCTACAATTACCTTGATGGCTCCTCCTTTTTTCAGGGATAGGGAATCTATAGCTCTCTAGATACCCTGAACTACGGTTCCCAGCATCCCTTACCATTGACTACTACTGGCTAAAGCTGCTGGGAATTGTGGTTCAGCAACATAGTTCTCCATCTCTGAGCAACCTCATGCCAGAGTTGGGAGGTGGCAATCCTGGATGCAACCCAGTGGTTTGCATGAAAATTGGGAAAGATTACAGATATAAGCTAAAGAGCTAGATAGCAGAACACGGGAAACGATATCTTCTAAGATGCGTAAACAGAACTACAGATTTTGGAATGAGATTATCCGGTGCGACATGCTGATACCAGGTTACAGTTTCACTAGCCCCAGTCCTACAAGACATGCAATGGGAGAGGGGATAAAATGGAGGGTTCTTGTTCCTTTTTTGCCCAACAGCAGAAATATTAATGCAGGCAGGTTCTGCAAACAACTCAGTTACACGAATATTAACAATGACTATTAACATATGAATCTTAATATGTCAGGGCGAGAGGATGGAGCGGCCTGCTTCTCTCCTAGGCACCAGCGATCCAAGTACTATGCAGTAAATAGACTCCAAACATAAGTTATATCAAATATCCTATTTACTTATATACATACGTATTTACAGATCACTTCCACAGGTAACAAATGATAAACCAATGATACAGCATACAGAGGTAGAATGAGAATAAATGAGAAGAACGAATACAGGACATCTCTGTATTTATATATAAACTGACCAATCACCTTATAGGTCACTCTCATTATTCACCACACCCAACTTAACTCTAAGCACCTGTTGTATGTGTCATACACTGCCACATCATCCCTACAACAATGGCTGCTAATTGGGCGACTCTGCAGAATATTTCCCCTTTCACCTAAATATCAAGCCTCTCTGTATAATTTATATCTAGCTGTAAATTCATGGGTATATCAAACCCCAACACCCCTTCAATTTACAATAGATATTACATTCACATTTCACTGGTACAGAATAGAAGACATACCATTCTAGATATACACATCCTATGTCTATCTATGCTTAGGGACTTTGTCATCTGCTACATTACATTCAGATGGACAATATTGCAAATCAATACAATACAATACAACTTCCAATTATTGACTGATCACATGTTCTTGATCACATGAAGTTTGGTCATCATCTCCAGTCTCTGTTTTAACAAAATCTGTTGTCATCGGGGTTGAAACTTCCTTGCAATGTTCCATATTGTTCTCTCTTAGCAGTGCTTCAATTTTCTTCCGCTGCTCTAGAACATAACCCCCATCAACCTTCTGAATACCTATGCCTAGGTAATTGCTAATTTCTCCCAGATCTTTGACATCAAAGTGTTGTTTCAGATTTTCAGTAAATTCAATTACCCTGCTTTGATCTTTCGCTATAAGACACAAATCGTCTACAAAAATCAAAAGCAAAATCTGTTCATCATTTTCACATTGCTTTACATACAGACATGGGTCAGCTATACTACACTTGAATCCCATTCTTTGTAATTCCTTATCTAGCCTTAGATTCCAGCAACGTGCCGACTGCTTGAGTCCATACAACACTTTCTGCAACTTGTATACTCTTCCTGCAATATTTGATTCATAACCTGGGGCTTCAACCATATAGATTTCTTCATTCAAATCAGCATGCAAATATGCTGTGGTAATATCATAATGGTGTACTACACAATTCCCAGCTGCTGCCATTGCTAAGGCAAACCTAAATGTCTCCCCTCTTAGCGTTGGTGCAAAAACCTCATCATAAGTCTGATTCTTTACCTGGGAAAATCCTTGTGCTACCAACCTAACCTTATACTGAATATTACCATTCACTAAGGTTTTCTTCTTATAAACCCACCTACAACCTACTGCCCTATGCCCCTCAGGCAACCTGGTAGATTTAAAAACATTATGAGAATTAATGGCTTTCATTTCCACATCCATAGCAGCTTTCCATTTACTCTGCTCTTGTTGTGGCAACTTCAAAACTTCCTGGTAATTACGAGGTTCATAATTGATAAAACACACTTTTACATCACCTGGTGTATAACGTTGAGGTGGTATGCCCTTGTTAACTCTCTCAGATCTGTGCAATACTGTAGCATCCTGCATCATTGGCACACTAGGAGTTAATTCCTCTTCCTTCTTAATCACATCAGTGGACTCTCTCCGCTCTGGGAACTCAAAATTTCCCTGACTAGGAAATAAAACTTCACTACTCCCGTGTAATCTCTGCCAATTGCTGTGCTCACTAAAACTTGCTGATCTAGAAATAACAACTTTCCTGCCATCAGTGAACCTATATCCCTTGGTCCCTGGCTCATATCCCACAAATGTCATCTTCTGTGCTTTTGCCTGTCCTTTCCTGCGTACTTCCTTATGCACGTGAACATAGGCAGTGCACCCAAACACTTTCAAATGAGCTAATGATGGCTTCTTGCCATATAACATATAATATGGAGTTTGATTTACAGACACACTCCATAACCTGTTAATTAAATAATTAGCAGTTAATATAGCCTCTCCCCAGTATCCTCTTGATAACCCTGAGTCAGCTATAAGTGAATCCTTTACTGTCTGCAATGCTGAGTATCTTTGTTCTGCCACTCCTGGCCCTGATTTGGTTCTCCTATGCACAATGCCCCTTCTACCGAGCCATTGCTGAAAACTACCACTCAGAAATTCAGTACCCCGGTCAGTTTGTAAACTACACACCTTTGTGCTATATCTACATTCCACAAACTGCACCCAGTTTCTAAACTTATCAAAAGTTTGACTTTTAGCTTTCAATAGGTAACAGAACCCAAATCTGGTGTAATCATCTACAATAACTAAAACATATTTAGCAACCCCTATTGTAGCTGGTAATGGACCAATTAAGTCAGCGTGAACTAATTCAAAACATTTATGTGACTTCCTATCACTGAACTTGCTCACAGGATATACTTTTGACTTTGCAACCTTACAAACTGTGCAATCCAAATACACTTGGCACTGTTTCAAATTCATTCCAGAACTTGCTTCTGACATCTTTTCAACCACTTTGAAACTCGGATGCCCCAGCCTTCTATGCCATAGATGCTCACATGAATCATGTGTTGGCTTATTAATTGTGGCTACATCATGGCTTCTGCTTGTCCTGGTTTGTACCATTTCATAAAGATTGTTCTGTAAAACACCTTTACCACAAACATTGTTATCCTTCATGACAATACATTCACCATTACCAAACTGTACAGTATAACCCTGTGTATCCAATTGTGAAACACTTATGATATTCTACTCCAGTTCTGGTACACATAACATTGATAATTCAACATTTAATCCTGGTACATACACTAATCCCTTACCAGTCACAGATGCAATGCTTCCATTTGCCAGGCTAACATGGTCACGGTCAGCCTGCATAAAACTCTTAAACATCTGTCTGTTATTGGCTACATGCTCACCAGCGCCGCTGTCAAGCAGCCATGGCTCCTTTAAATCTTGTACACTTGAAGTAATTAGAGACAGCTGTGCAGCGTCTCCCAGCTTGGACATTCTCGGCTTGGCTTCAGGCTTCTGTTTCTTATCACAATGTTTCAACAAATGCCTTTCTGAATTACAGCGAAAACATTTACGCTTTACAAATAAAATATTGTCAGACTTATCAGAACATTCCTTAACAGAAATACTGTTTTGCTTAGACCTAATTACATTAGAATCTAGCCTTCTCTGCTCTTCTTCCAATAAACTGCCAGACAAATAATTTACGGTCAAATCCCTTTTCAGATAAAGACCCGAAGCTTGTAGCTAAATTATCCCATGTTTCATTTAGAGAACTGAGAATTACATACACTTTATTTGCTTCTGTAAACGGCATATCTCTCTGAGCCAACTCCTGAAACAATTCTGTCATATAATGCAGGTGATCCCGAATATTATCAGTTACCCCTAATCTGGCGTGATAAAGTTTTCTTGTCAGCATAACCTTGCATAACGGCATGCTTCTCAGATAAACATTCTTTAAAGCTTCCCAACACGCACTGGCTAACGTACATGTTCTAACATAACATAATTGGCTATCCTCCAGACATAAAATTATGCTTGCCAATGCTTTCTCATTCATTAACACAATCCTTTCTTCGTTTGACTCACGTGGAGGGTCAAGTACAATTTTCCAAAGACCTTCACGTCGAAGATACATCTCCATTTTATATGACCATGATGAATAATTAGTGTCATTTAGTCTTTCCAGAGGAAAACCTCCCCCGACCGCTGGCAACATCTTCACTTCGCTCATCTGTCTTCAGCCCCTTCTGGGCAGACACCGATGATTAAAGACACAGACCTTATCAGAATGTCCTCCAGCTGCAAAACAAGCATAGGAAAAACACACACACACGCAGGCACGGAACCTGTTAAAGCTCCAAATCACTCCAAATAGCCACACGACTCCTGGATAGGCTTCCAAAGCTTCCAGCTCACAGACTGCACACGATCCCACGATCCACAGCCAGTCCAAAAGCTTCTGTCATCTCTGGCTTCTCTGTCGCCTCTGGGCCCGTAACCTGACAGGGCGAGCGGATGGAGCGGCCTGCTTCTCTCCTAGGCACCAGCGATCCAAGTACTATGCAGTAAATAGACTCCAAACATAAGTTATATCAAATATCCTATTTACTTATATACATACGTATTTACAGATCACTTCCACAGGTAACAAATGATAAACCAATGATACAGCATACAGAGGTAGAATGAGAATAAATGAGAAGAATGAATTACAGGACATCTCTGTATTTATATATAAACTGACCAATCACCTTATAGGTCACTCTCATTATTCACCACACCCAACTTAACTCTAAGCACCTGTTGTATGTGTCATACACTGCCACATCATCCCTACAACAATGGCTGCTAATTGGGTGAATCTGCAGAATATTTCCCCTTTCACCTAAATATCAAGCCTCTCAATATAATTTATATCTAGCTGTAAATTCCTGGGTATATCAAACCCCAACATAATATTAAAAAACATACCAAAATATGGGGGGCAAAAGCTTTTTGGCAGGCAAACAAGAAGCAAGAGCCAAATGGGGAAAAAAAGCCAAACATTAGTTTGGGAGAGAGAGAGAGAGAGAGAGAACTGCAAGACCCCAACTGAGTGTGGCAAAGGAAAAAGGGAGAGACATTGAAGAGCGTTTGAGAGTAGCAGGGTATCAGAGCCCCTCTTGGTTGGCAGAAAGTCTACTCATGAGCAAGAGGTAAAGGAAGGAAGGCATGAAGCTTTGTGCAAGGAATACCAGAGCAGAAATTGGCAGCTAAATCAACAGGATGTGAAGAACTGGAAGTTCACTTGTGAAGAGAAGCTGAGAAGCAGCTTGGAGATCTGACCCAAGAGGTGAATTATTATTAAACACATTTATATGGCTGTACAACCAATAGTGTACAACAAATAGTTAAAACAATATCACAACTATTAAAACACTTAAAGAAATAAATAAAAACAAGATAAATAAGATAAATAAAAAGAAGATTGTGGGAGAACATCCATCTAAATACAATACAACCATCTCACATGGGATCCCCAAGGTTGCTGGAAGAACCACATTTTCATGGCCTTCTGAAAGGCCTACGTGGATGGGGCTAACCTCACCTGGGTAAAGTTCCTATGGTCCATGTGTTTGTACTGTTCATGTGCCTGCATGTTGCTTTTTAATTATATACTGTAAGTAAAAGCTGTGAAAACTTCACAATTGGAGGTGGGATATTCTTTTTTCTTATTGGATGGTGCAGCAGGGAGGGAAGTCCCCCCCCCCCACCCAAAAGCTCTTCCTGTTGGTGGAAGGGTCAGCTATAGGCTTGATGAGAATAAATTCTACAAGAAATTCTGTTTGGCAAATCTCTGAGGGATTCAGCTCTTGAACCCAGGTCTGGCTCCAGTGTTGTAGCTGGAACTACCGAGAGCTAGAAAAGAAGTTTGGTCCATCAGAATTTCCAGTTGAATATACTGATTTTGGACATGCTAGACACAGGTAAGATTATAGAATACACATCCACGCTGAAAGCCACCCTTCTTAGAATTTGGTCCACAATTAAGATCCCTTAAGAGGAAACCTGCAGGTCTGCAACTGGTGTTGCCACTCAATAACGTTCTTGGTTAGATCTGCTGTGTTCCTAATCCTCTGGCACTTTCCCCATCTCCTATCACAGCTCAGATTGTAAGCAGCTGGGTGTCTGGAAGGATTCAGCAGCATAGAATGAATGAATGAATGAATGAATGAATGAATGAATGAATGAATGAATGAGAATGAATGAATGAATGAATGAAGGGAAGGGAAGGGAAGGGAAGGGAAGGGAAGGGAAGGAAAGGAAAGGAAAGGAAAGGAAAGGAAAGGAAAGGAAAGGAAAGGAAAGGAAAGGAAAGGAAAGGAAAGGAAGCCTGTGGTTGGGATCCTGTGACAGTTCTCCGAAGGCATCAGTCACAGCATTGCCTCCCTGATGGATGATAATGGACAGGCAGACGTTAAGTCTACTGGGTGCTCTGTTCCAGCTCCAAACTCAGGATGCCTCATTGGCCTTGAATGGGGCTGTGGCAAAGCAGAGCTGATGCCTGCCAGTCTTGTGGTAACTCCTACCTGGCCTTCAGACATCTCCAGGATCCTCTGTATGGACAGGCTTCAGTCAAGAGAAGCTTTAGCCTGTCCGTTTGCGTTAACTCAGCATGGCAGACTGCAGGCCTAGCAATAAGAGGAAGGAAGGTCAACTCGTTGTCTGCTTTGAGGACTTCTGGTGGGCCCCAGCATCAATTCATAGGCTGAGCCCTTTCTCCACTCCATTGACTCTTATTCCCCGCATCCTTCTAAAAGCTTAATTTCTCCTGCAAGTTTACAGATTCCTAGATCTGCTACTATTCTTCCTTTATGGTCCCAGTAGATAGCTTTTGCTCTTTTTACCAGATGCACAAGATGAATTTCTCTCCTGACAAAACTATCAGAGACAGAGGTGAAATAACCCCTGCTTTTCAGCAATGGATAGTGTTAATTTGTCCTCACACAAGGTTTACACCAAATGCCCTTTGTCAAGTTTTGATTTGAGGGGGTTCCTCACCTACATGAACACACACACATAAAACCTTTGGCCTGAACAGAACCATCACAAACCTAGGTCTCTAGCAGTTTGTGTGTGTGTGTGTGTGTGTGTGTGTTCATGTAGGTGAGTAAGGTACTTTACCTTACTCACCTACATGAACACACACACACACACACACACACACACAAACTGCTAGAGACCTAGGTTTGTGATGGTTCTGTTCAGGCCAGAGGTTTTATTTTTGTTGTTTCCCTGATGCTTCTAACTCTTTGACTTTCTGTAAGTGCCCTTAAGGTCTGGCTGCCTGCTGCAGCGTTTGAAACATATCTCCCCAGTGTTGAATTGCTTGATCATTCCAACCACATACTGACCTCTGGGGAGGCCAGGGGAGGAAGCATTGAGTCTCCCAAGGCAGAGGTGGTGGAGTTAGCTGGCTGGGGACCTTCCTTCTTTTTGAAAATGGGCATTGAACTTGCATCTTGTGGGCTCCCTTTCCTAAACAAAAGTCACTAGACTACCTTGCAAGGCTCTTGGATGCTTTCTTCTTCTCCAGCCTGCTCACTTGAAGAGGGACAACTCACTTAAATAACACTGCATAAGCTTTTATGCAGAGCTTAACTGGCTGCTTACAGTGAAAGCAATGCAAAAGAGAAAAATGTAAGCAGTGGGACCCGCATTTAAAGAGAGGGGTCCAAATATGATCTGTGGGTCCTGCCACCAGATGTGCTTGCAGTTTGGGACATTTTGACTCTTACTGATGGCAGATTATTTTTTAATTTACTCCTATCTCTACGGCCATTTCCCCAACTGAGAATAGCACTTTGTGCATCCTTTGTGAACATTACAGGTAGTCCTCACTTAATGACCATTTGTTTAGTGATGGTTCAGACTTACGATGGTGCTGAGAAAACCAACTTACAACCGGTGCTCACACTTACGACCATCGCAGTGTCCTCACAGTCACATGATTCACGATTTGGGTGCTTGGCAACTGGTTCGCATTTATGACTGTCACAGCATCCCGTGGTCACCATTTTTGACCTTCTCAGCTGGCTTCTGGCAAGCATACTCAATGTGTGATTTGCTTAATGACCACATGGTTTGCTTAATGACCACAGTGATTCGCTTAATGACTGTTGCAAAAAAGGTCATAAAATCGGGTTGGATTTGCTTATTGACTGCTTCGCTTAGCAACCAAAATTCCGGTCTCAATTGTGGTTGTTAAGTGAGGACTACCTGTAGTCAACAAAACCTCTCAGCCCAATAAACTTTTAGGATACCAATAGGTCAGACTTCACCAATATGAGTCTTCTGGATGCAACTACAATGCCTGTGATTCCAGTCTGCATGTCCCTGTACTAATTGGGGACAATGAACATTGTAATCCAATTTCTCCAGAGAGGGCATTAGGTGGGGAAAGATAAACTGCAAAATTGCCTTTGTACTTTTGCACCTATTTTGTAACACACACACGCATTGCTTTCCATATGTATTGGCCCTACAATTCCCAGAATTGTAGGAAGCACTTGGGAGTCATTGGCCTGACGCATTTGAGGGACCCCAGATTGGGAGAGGCTACTCTACGCACCATATCCTACTAATATACAGCAACAGGAACCAAGACTATCTGATTCCAACCTTTGTAGAGTTAATCCACAAAGTCATCCCTGTTGCAGGATTCGGCTTCTCAAGCTCTGTGCAAGAAGGGAAGCAAGGCTGGGGATGGGTGTGTGTGTGGGGGAAGGAGTATATTACTGTGGGGGTCAAGGTCAGGCATCATTCCAGCCTTGAGGAATTCTTTACAATATAGACTCCGAGGAAGGAATTTATTCACGATTCTATGCCTGGGACTTTGGAGACTTGACATCCAAAGCATCTGGGGAAAGCAAAAGGATTGTCCTTCATCAGCTGGTCCCACTGTTTTAGGTGTCTGATTGACCACTGCTGGAAGTAGGAAGTGGGGTTAGAAGGGCTTGGCTTGGCCCAGCAGGCCTGAATGAAGGAGCTGAGGATGAAACTCAGTGACCCCCAGAAGTGCAGTGGGCTGAGGTAGAAGTGACAGGTCTTGACGTGGGTTGCATGCAAAGAATGGAATGGAGGTGGTGGCTCACCTGGGACCGGCTCCTGCCTCAGCTGGCACTGCTTAAGATGCAGCCAGTGCTGCTGGAGTGCCTGTCCTTGTCACTGCCAATTAGGATCAGGGCAGGCGGGACCTCGAGGCTCTGAACAGCACTGGAGCTGGCATCCCCATCATATGAATATTAACGACTCCCCGAATTTGGCGTGTAAATGGGTAGGAGGGGGAGGAAATGAAGGAGGCAAAAGAAAAAGGAAAAAAGAGGAGGGGAGGTGGGTTCAGAATGGGTGATGGTACTTGTAGTTCAACACATTCGAAGGGCACAGTAAGGGAAGGCTGCTCCAGTCCCACCTTTCGTCTTGTTCCACTGCCCCCTTTACCTAAGACCTAGGACCACAGCTCCTCCCAGACCCCTCAGTCCTTCTCCAGGGTGGCCTTCTCCCAGCTCTGAATTTTTCCAGATGCGGAAAAATTGCCCCCATCGGGGCAGGAGTTCTTCGTTCCCTGAGAGTAGGACCTCTCAGCCACGGCCTCGTTATAGAGCCTGTTTTCCTTGTGATGAGAGAATGAGGAGGCAGCGGTTAGTTCCGTAATATCTGTCTGCGAGTGATCTTGGAGGAGTAGAGCCAGGTATCGGTCAATCCACACCAAATTGGGCAGAAATACCTAGCAGCAATAGAGTCCTTCTTCTGCCTCTCGGCCTCTCTTTTTGCCTTTGTCTTTACTAGGGCTGCCAGATGTGGGCTGCAAAAATCCAGCAAAGAGATTCAGAAAATTGTTACGTCTTTGCTGCTCTTAAGGGATCATCTGGATTTTTGCAGGGATTGTCCAGATCTTTGTAATCCTAGACTTTGCGGGATTGGAGCTGGCTAGATGAGCAGGAAGATACCCGTCTTAAACCTATTATCTTCCAAGCTTAGCTTTCCCATTTACAAATCACAAGAAATGCCATTTCCGAAGGGATAATAAAATTAACCGGACGATAAAGAGCCCTGATACCCCAAATCCAACTAGGGGGATGGTGGTGGTGTTCACATGTTACACTAAACCATAATGTGTGCCCTTTGCTTTTGGCTCAGCATGTTGTATGAATTGTGATTTATTTTATGAAACCTAGTTCAACTATCCATAGCTTTGTGTGGTGTGTGAACCTAGCCTGTATGCAGGTATCTGTTTTAGGATGTCCAGTTGTATCTTCTGCTGTTTGCAGATACAGACATCATTTGCAGATACCTTTACCTCAGTTCCTCCATCTTCTCCTTTCCTGAGAAAGTTTGTTCCCACATACTGTTGCAATAATCAGGGGATATAAATGCATCAAACTATCAGTACCTGAGTCACAGAATTGGAGGACGATCCAGAAATATTGAGAGTTGCCCTTGAAGTGAGAAATGAGACATCTGCTCTTTTTTTAAGAGAAAGAAAATATTTGAAAGAAAAAAAATAAACATATATTTCCCTCCCTATTCCACTCACACATATACAGTACGTACTTCTACTTTTGCTGGATTGTCTTGCATCTGCCAACACTCTACACAGAGTATGATATTGGTCCAGGAGCAAGATATCTTTGCTCTGAGTTCTTGAATCAGAATCTTCCCAATGGGATAGTAATTTGTGTTCTAGAAAAAGAGACATGTTTTTAAAACAAGGAATAAATGGTACTCCTTAGTCTGTTCCATATCTACACAGAAGATCGCTTGCACCTACTAGTGTATAAATATGCTCTAGCAATGTATTTTTCCACCATGTCTCCAAGCTTTCATCTTGTCCCCAGCCCATCTGTGAGATAGTATCAGTGTTAAATAATATCCCCCCCCACACACTCCTTATGACAATCCTAAAATCTGTAAGATGTGTTAGGTTTTTTGACCCATTGCCTTGGATAATAGTGACTGGCAGTGACTGGGAACAGAAGAAGCAGATAAGGATTGGCAGGAATTTGGGGGCCCAATGCCCACCAGGATTGTATTCACTCCTCCCACATATAGCCCTACATTAACATTACAGGTGGATTCTTGCAAAATGAGCTGGCATGACAGTGTGCTTTAGAGGAAATAGCTCTTTTCACTGACAAAAATAATCTGGACACAGAACAACACCATTCAGCATGTGATGGAATCCTGCGTAGAATAACCTTAACTATCTACTGAGTTAGATTATAGGTGGACTTGGTCCCCTGAAAATTTTGCTCAGCGTGATTTATTCATTGGCTAACACAGAGCGGTTTTAGACTATGGGCGGACGTTGGCTGGAGGGGAACACAAGGTGCTCTAAGGGGTGGAGTGATGGGGACAGGAAGTCACCATCTCTTTGTTTTTGTGCCCTCTGGCTCATTCACCCAAAGCCTGCTTCTGTCTGTCACTCTGCTTAGGGGTCCTCTCCTTTGCTGGGCCTCAATGCAACTACGGACCCTGTGAACCTCCCAAGCCAGCTATGGGGCTGGGAAAAGGAACAACAAATTTTCATGCTAGCATAGTTTTCTGCCAGCTCAGGGATGGGTTATGGAACTAACTTAAAAGTTGAGAAAGACCCATATACTAATACATACTAGGCAGCCCATTTTCCTGATAAAAACACTCAACCGAGCATTATTTGGCATTTTCTGTCTCTTTTTCTCCCCTGATGATGTAAAAGAAATGAAGTTTTGTGCCACTATGGAAATGGAAGGATTGACCAAATGAGGTATTTATTCCGCTAACACCTAGGAAGAATCAAACTTTATAATAATGAAACAATTATTTAGCCCAGAGCTTTCCAAACTGTGTGTCACCACACACAGTCTGGTGTGTCGCCACACAACCCGGAAGCGCTGATCATCATCAGCGCTTCCGGGTTTTCCCGCGGCGACACACCAACGCCGGTTGGTGTGTCGCCGCGGGAAAAACTTTGGAAAGCCCTGATTTAGCCACTAGATGACAGCAGAGTTGCTGTTTGTTGCCCTCTAGTGGTTGTCCAGATATTTACAGATGAGATAAGATAGACAGCCCGGAAGACCCACAACAGCCATAGATAAGATATTCTTAACTCTGGTTCATTCTCTCGTCTTGAATATGTTTTGCTCTCTCCTTTCCTCACCCAGAGTGATCGGGAGGGTGTGTTTGTGTCTCCTTGTGCCTCTACCACTCATTCAGAGGACAGGAACACCAATGTGGGTTTGCTTGTAATGTAAGAATGCTGTATGTTGTTTCCCTGCATGTTTGCCTGCCTGCTGTATGTTGTTCCATTTCTTTTTCCGTCATCTGCACATTTCATTCATTTTATTTTATCCATTTGGGTACTATCAACATTTTCCCAAAAGAGTTCCTGCACCCAAATGCAAACAGAAATAAAACTAGTGCAACCAGACTGAGCATAATCACTTGCATAAAAACTAGCAGTTAAGAGAAACAGATAAAATGGTGTAATGTTTGGCATTGACATAATTGGGATAACAAATGCGCATTCGAAGATTAAAAACAAAGCATACAGTCTACCCCAGGATTTCAGCATGTGGGTTTGTTGATGGGGAGCAGGCATTATTTTAGAGGCTAAAATATTATTTTGAATTTTCTATTTTGAACTTTGAATTGTGTTTAGAAACTGACTAAAAGCTACTGCTGTTCTTAACCATTGGTTAATAGCCTTCTGAGTTTGTGGTTGGTTTGAAAAATCTCTTGAGGACCTTTCTGGTTCAGTTGTCATGGATTCTGAGAGAAAGAGATAATGGGTGAAAGTAACCAGGTGGTTTATGGCCAGGCCATCATCTGGCCTAGAAAAATCCATTAATCCATACATTTGTTTACACACTCTCTTCAATGGCCAATGTATACTTGATGGGAGGCCTCTTTTCCCCTCCCTCCAATGAATTTATCACTGCAAGAGAGAGAAAGGAGCAAGCAGCTTGTAGTCTGGGGACAGATACAATACATGGAGATTTGAAAGATTTGAGGGAGTCTGTTGGAGTCTTTATCTTGCATTTGGAGCTGTGAACTCTCTCTGTTCAGCATGCATATTTGCAAATAAATTCAAATACCGCAAAATATCAGTAAATCTCTAATGACTTCACTCCATAGGAATCCAAACCTGAATATATGCAGTGTCTACCACAGTTGAGCTGAGAGGAAGGGAATTGATTGATTGATTATGTGCCATCAAGTTGTTTTCAACTCCTAGTGACCACATAGATAGATTGGGGGGGGGAATAATCCAAGGGAATAATCCAACCAAAATAGCCCTTCACATTATGCTGCTTTTTCCCTTCAATTTATACTTGAGCCGGTTTGGTCTAGTGGTTAAGGCTCCAGGCTAGAAACCAGGAGACTGAGAGTTCTAGTCCTGACTTAGGCATGAAAGCCGGCTCAGTGACCTTGGGCCAGTCCCTCCCTCTCAGCCCTAGGAAGGAGCCAATGGGAAACCAGGAGACAGAGAGTTCTAGTTCTGACTTAGGCATGAAATCCAGCTGGGTGACTTTGGGCCAGTCACTCTGTCAGCCCAAGACGTCAGGCTCGGGTGACAAGCCAGTTGGTTAATTCCTGTCACAACTAATGGATCAACAATTGGTTGATCCAAAAGAAGCGGACACTGCACCTGAGGGAAAAATGCTAGGAAGGAGAAGCATGGCTTCCTACTTATCCTTCAGATCTAAGGAGTCTTTCCATCTGCAGCAGAAGGCCTCCATCCCTTGTTGTGCTGAAGAAGCCGTGGCATGCTTGCCTCATCTCTTTCCTATCCTACTCCATGTCCTCAGAGCTCCATTGTTAGATGCCAAGGCCAGCTAATAGTGACAGCACAGCAATCTTGACTTCATGAACACACTGCTAATAAAATGGCCTCACGGTACACACCATGGTCCCCGAGAAAAGCAATTGCAATCTGTCCAGCAGCTATCTGCTTCAGTTCAGAGTTAATGAGCCAGGCCTGGGCTCCTAAGTCATCCTGCCACCTCCACTGATTTTTCTTGATTACTGTAATGAAATGGTCAAAGGGTTATTAAACAACTTGCTCCTGAACTAGGAACATGGCACCACTATCATGGCATCGTGCTGCACCCTGCCTGGCCCTATAATAAAATGGGCTGACAGTGATGCATCACCTCTTCAGTCATCTGGCCCCTGCAGGAATAGATCCCAGTACTGGGAAGTAATTCTTCACTGATAAAGGAAGATATATGGGGTTGTGCTTAATTGACACAAGCTGCTTTTCCTTCCTTGCACAACCAGGCCTGAGGTCCAACGTGGATAGAGTCCTGGGTTCACATTCACACTCATTCATTGACTTTAGCTAGAGATTTCCTACTAGCATGGCTTCCTTTACAGGGCGGTTGTGAGGATAAGACAGGTTTCCCTCATTGGCCACCATGTTTTCTTTGAGGAAAGGTGAAAAAAAGGCCTCACTGGCTTATTGTCAATCTCAACTCTTTATCTTGGCTTCCTGAATCTACTATACGTTCGCAGTGTCCCAACCCTCCAGCATACATCCCCAAGTAGGTTCTAACTCCAACTATCACTTCATAGGAGTTCTACCAATATGTATCCATTGTTCTGGATGACAACCCCCACAACCTCTTGTTATTGCTATGGTGGCTAGAATTGATGGGCATTAAGGCAAAAACATCTGAGTTAGGGTTTGCTAATTGCTAATTGCTAATCTCTAATCTTTATTTTATCTTATACATGTGGGTACTATCAACAGTTTCCCAAAAGAGTTCCTGCACCCAAATGCAAACAGAAATAAAACTAGTGCAACCAGACTGAGCATAATCACTTGCATAAAAGCTAGCAGTTAAAAGAAACAGATAAAAGGGCTTGCACGTTGTTAATCTCTAATCTCTCTTACTGTCATACTCCTCACTTTCTCGTTCTGCAAACAGCAAAGCGACTTGCATGCATGAAAGAGGTAACCTGGGTTGAGAGATGGGAGGCTAGCACTGGCATTCTAGAACTGTTTGGGTTATCAGTGCAAGGTCATGGAAACGGTTGGAGACATGGCTAGAGAAACTGCTGGAATTTGCATGGCACAGGGGGGAGTGGGCATACTGAAAAGGGGGGGGGGACTTTGAATTTTTAACTGTGAGAAAAGCCCGCGCTTTCCTCATTCCTGACTTTTTCCTTGTATTGTAGTAACCTAGCATTAAATAGTTTTCCAAGTAAATCTTGTGAGACGGGTTTAATTGCTACAGAAGTTCTGCATCTATTACATTAAGTCAGGAATCCCACTTTTCCTCTACCTGGAGAATTACACATCCAGAGAGAGTTTGCTAACCAACCTTGGAGGATGTCTGAGGAGGAAGGTCAGGCAACTGGAACGGAGGAGGTGGCGGTCCCGAGGGACGACGGAGAATCTGAACCTGAACTCGAAGGAGCAGTAGGGTTCTCACCAAGTAAAGGAAGGAGTACGCTGATAGTGGATGAAAGTGTGATCACCCTGGACTACACGCAGACCACTTAAGACGCTGAATCGTGGGAAGGATGGGAGGAAGAAGGAATGACTAATGCAGACCAGCCACCCAAAGGTGCGAGACCCAAGAAGAAGAAGGCAGAAAGGGAGGATGTCAGCAAGAAGGATGTCACTCCTCAATGCCTGAGAGCATTGGAATCACAAGTAGCCTCCATGGAGACTATATTGCAGAATATCTCCTTTGGCCCAGATAGCCGAAGCTGTTCCGCAAGAGATAGGGTCCAGAGCGTCTTCTAGAAGGACTACGCCTGAACCGCCGCAGGGAACCCCATCTCCCCCTCCCCCTCCAGAGAGCAAGAGCAGCATTCGCCAGTCAGTAAGCTGGGTGAACCCTCCAGCAAGTCCTGTAAGTTCCGCCCCGGTCAGGGGAGGGCAAAGGAATTTGCACGTTAAGTTTAACGGGAAGCCCCAACGACTGTCATATTTTCTAACCAATGTGACAGTGTATATGGATGAATATGGGGATACCTTCCCTTCAGAGACTTCTAAAGTGAACTTAGTGGGTTCCAGATTAAAGGGTCCCGCAGCGGACTGGCTCGTGCAGTTACACGATGCCTCAGCTCCTGAGCTGCATAACTTGAAGGACTTTCTGGGAGCTTTGAGGTTGAGATTCCAGGACCCCCTTGCAAAGTTAAAAGCCAAGACAGAGCTGCAGCAATTACAGCAAGGGGCTAAGTCAGTGTTGGAGTGTGCTATGGAATTTAAAGCCATTGCAGGGAAGATAACTGACTGGTCCGAAACCACCAAAGTGGAATACTTTAAAGGGGCTTTGAATCCTGAGGTGTTGAACTGGGTCTTAGGATGAGGAGACCCGGGCAGTGTAGAAGATTGGATTTGCTTAGCTGGAGAAGTCGAAAACACCCAGTATCAAGTGAAAAGAAGGGTGAGAGCCATGGCCATGGGGAGGAATACTGCCGCTCCCAGTCAAGCGGCTGCCCCATTCAAAAAAGTTCAAAAACCTAAAGGCGACAATCGAGCCCAGTGAGTCCAGAATGGACTATGCTTTAAATGCGGCAAAGCAGGGCATAGAGCAGCGGAATGCCTTCACTCCTCACAAGGCACCAACCCCAAAGTCACAAGTAAACCGACAAAATCTCCACCTGGAAAGTACAAAGGAACGGCTCACATAGCAACAGCCACAGCGACCTGTGATCCTGAGGAGTTAATCTCTACATCAGAGGACTCCGAGGGAGAACCAGAGAAGCCCGTGGGAAACGAAGCGAGCCTGCTTTAAGTAGCACCAACAAGCAGGCTGGAGAAAACGGTGGCGCTGACCCGTTGGTGAGTAGAGACTGTTCAACTCTATTGGTGGGGGTGCAACTACAGAACTGTAGAACACAGTGCAAGGCAGAACTCAGAGCAGTGGTAGATACCGGCTGCACGCGATGCCTGATCCACCCAGCCATTGTAACGGGGTTGGATTTGAAAGTATTGAAATTGAAGCAGCCCATTGTGTTTACGCAGTTAGATGGCTCAGAAGCTCATGGAGGTCCAGTGGAGCATTATACAGAGACTGTAACCATGAAAGTAGGAAGCCACGAAGAGACTTTACAATTTATTGTGGCACCCATTGCTCATTACTCAATTATTTTGGGACTACCATGGCTAAAGAGCAGGAAACCTCAAATTGACTGGGACAAGGGAACATTTAAATTCCCAGATGGGGTTTATCAACCCAAACCACCGAAAGAATTGAACCCAGAGACAGAACTAGCAGGTGTCATGGTCACTGAGGACTATTCTAATAGACCTATTAAGCCTGATGGGGGGTTGCCGGAGAGATATGAGCTTTTTACAGATGTGTTTGATGAGAAGGAGTCAGATCAAGTGCCCCCCCCATAGAAAGACTGATTGTGCTATTGAAATTGATCCAAATGCAAAACTCCCAAAGCCAAAAATGTATGCAATGTCTGAAAAAGAAAAAGCGGTCCTGCAGGAGTTTATTGACAAGAATTTGGCGTGTGGATTTATAGAGCCAGCTAATTTGCCAATGGCGGCACCCGTGTTGTTTCATGCCAAGAAAGATGGAACGTTACATCTTTGTACTGATTATAGAGGCTTAAATGCAATCTCTACCGCCAATAAGTATCCTTTGCCTCTCATGAAAGACATGTTATCTCAACTGTCAGAGGGCAACATTTTTACAAAATTAGATTTGAGGGAAGCCTATTTCAGAATTCAAATTAAAATGGGGGATGAGTGGAAAACGGCTTTCAATTGCCCACTGGGGTTGTTCCAATATAAAGTGCTCCCATTTGGATTAGCTGGAGCACCTGGGGTGTTCATGCAATATATAAACGAAGTCCTACATGAGCACTGATACAAAGGGGTGCTGGTCTACCTAGATGACATTCTGATATACAGTAAAAATGAAGAAGAGTATGAGAATCTGGTCAAACAAGTACTCACTAAGCTGCACGAAGCGCAATTGTACGCTAAATTGTCTAAGTGTGAGTTTCGTAAGACAATTATAGCATCCCACTCTAGGTTATCATCTATTTTGGCATCCCAAATTATGTTATTTCATACTTGGCTTTTTTTTTTTTGCTGGCTTCATTCAGTCTGGAAAACCTTTTTTCCCAATCTAGTAGATCTGTTTGTTACAAATATTGTCACCAATCATCAAGGGCCCTTAAGCAAACAGTGCAACTAGGTCACTTTTTTTCTCTCTATTAAAAATCATGTTTGCCTCAACTGTCTTCACAAGCCCTGATTTCATGTTACAAGTAGGTGCCCCATCTAAATTTCTCATTAGTTCTAACCTTTATCTTTTACTGGCTGCTGTCTTCAGTTTGCTATAGGACAATTAAGTTGGGATGGGATGGTTATTCTTGGTGATGCAGAACTGGGATGGGGTAGGGGTAGAAAAGTGTATGTTCAAGTTGGGTTGCCTGACATCATATTTACAGAGTGTTTGTGGATTGGCAAGAATTGACCATGGGGGCTTGTGACAACATCACATTCATTGCATGATCCTTGACTGTCAGGAATTGTCCTGTTAGAAAAGAAAATCCTGAGCTTAAAACTTTGCAGGATCAGGAACAGGTTAGGGGAAACAAGACACCAATACAGATAAGGTACAACCCCCCCAGCAATATTTGTTATTTTACTGAATAATTTCAGCCTCCTCAAAAACTCATAAGGGTTACCAGATCTCAGCTGCAAAAATCTGGACAACCACTAGATTGCAGCATCTCGTGAAACCCTTTGTCGCAAGATGTCCACATCATGATTTTACCCATCCTGAGTAGTTAATGGTACTGGAGACTTAAATCAGCAGCTGGAGAACTCTCTAGCAAGTGAGCATTATACACTGGAATACTTCTTTAATTTCTTCTCTAAAATTGGGCAGTTCTGAATTAGCTTGAGTATTTGAGTACTACTCTTACTTTGAAGCTTGGAGTGTGAAACAGCTTGTGATTGCCCATATTTGTTTAGCAGAGCACACATGATTGCATTATGGCATGATGCTGGATTTTATTTCATTTCACATACATTTTAATCCTTACTTCAAACTGAGTTCAGTGATTATTTATTTATTTATAAAATTTATATCACTGCCCATCTCCCTTGGCCGGAGGGACTCTGGGCGGTTTACAACAAAACAGTAAAAACAGAAATATGAAATACAAAATTATAAAACAAGATTAAAATCCAAGAGGCAAGATGGTAAAGTGATCTGGAGGAGCTCTTTAGGGTATTAGCCATCCCCAAGAATGGCTGTTTCTTCCTTGGTCCCACGCAAGGCGGCAGAGCCAGGTTTTCAGGTTCTTCCGGAAGGTCAGGAGCGAAGGAGCTAATCTCACCTCTGGGGGCAAGTTGTTGCACAGGGTGGGAGCTACTGCAGAGAAGGCATGCCTCCTGGACCCCGCCAGATGAAACTCTTTAATAGATGGGGTCCGTAGCATGCCCTCTTTGCATGATCGGGTGGGACGGGTGGATATATTGGGGACGAGGCGGTCCCTCAGGTAACCTGGCCCCATACCATGTAGGGCTTTAAAGGTGATAAGCAACACCTTGAATTGGACCCGGAAGCAAACTGGTACCCAATGCAGCTGACGCAACAACGGTGTTATATGTGCCGATCTAGGGGCACCAGCAATGGCCCATGCAGCTGCATTCTGGACCAGCTGAAGCTTCTGGATACTTTTCAAGGGTAGCCCCATGCATTACAGTAGTCTATATGCGAGATAACAAGGGCATGAGTGACTGTTCGAAGGGCCTCTCGATCCAGGAACGGGCGTAACTGGTGCACAACACAAAGTTGTGCAAAAGCCCTTCTGGCCACGACTGCCACCTGCTCTTCGAGCAGGAGTCGTGAGTCTAGGAGGACCCCCAGATTCCGCACCGGATCTGTCTGGGGCAGTGCAACCCCATCCAGAACCAAAGATGATAATGTCCCAGATTGGGAAGAGCCATTAATCCACAGCCACTCCGTCTTACCAGGGTTCAGTTGAAGCCTGTTGGACCCCATCCAGGCCCCTACAGCCCCCAGGCACCGGGAAAGAACAGTCACAGCATCCCTTACCTCACCCGAGACAGAGATATATAACTGAGTATCATCAGCATATTGATGATATCTTATCCCGTGGTGGCGGATGATCTCACCCAGTGGTTTCATGTAAATGTTAAACAGGAGTGGAGAGAGAACCGAACCCTGTGGCACCCCACAAAGGAGGGGTCGAGGGTCGGATCTCTCACTCCCTATCACCACCGATTGGGATCAGCCCTGAAGGAAGGAGGTGAACCAGCGCAAAACCACACTGCCCACCCCCAACTCCCTGAGCCGACCCAAAGGGATACCATGGTCGATGGTATCGAAAGACGCTGAGAGGTCAAGGAGAGCTAGGATGGATGCACTGCCTCCATCCCGCTCCCGCCAGAGATCATCCATAAGTGCAACCAATGCTGTTTCCATTCCATGTCCAGGCCTGAAACCTGACTGAAAGGGGTCTAGATAATCCGTTACATCCAGGATCCTCTGGAGCTGCAGTGCCACCACTTTCTCAACCACCTTTCCCAAAAAGGGAAGGTGGGAGACTGGGCGAAAGTTGTCCAGCACCATAGGGTCCAGTGATGGTTTCTTGAGGAGGGGGTGCACCAATGCCTCCTTAAGGGCAGTTGGAAACACCCCCTCTCCCAAGGATGCATTGACCATCGCCTGGACCCAACCACATGTCACCCCCCTAGCTGCTTTCACTAGCCAGGAGGGGCATGGATCTAGATGACAAGTGGTGGCGTTTGCTGCTCGAAGGATCCTGTCCACTTCCTCAGGTCCAACTGGATCAAACCGTTCCCAGATAACTGGGTAAATACACTCCCCCGGTATCTCGCCAGACTCTGTCTCAGATTAAGTGAACCGAATAGGTATCTATTCATTTACTTTAATTTTATACCATCACATTCTCAGAGGAACATAGGATCTGTCTTGCTTGATGTCATCCATCCATCCATCCATCCATCCGTCCATCCATCCATCCTTGCCCAAGTTTGCTTCCTTCAATGGGCTGCTTTATTATTGATGGTGTGCAAAAAGGACTATCTGGTCCATCTTCAGATTCTGAATATAGTAGGTGAAAGAAGAGCTTTTAAATAGATACTATTTTGCCCTTTCTTCAATGACCTCAGGGGTACATGCTCTGCTCTGTGGCACACAGGGCTCCATTCAGTACCTTCAACAACCTTGCAATGGAGGTTTACAGTAACAGCCAACCAATGGGATCCAAGGGATTCACAAACCAAAGTTATTTTGGTCCAGATCCAAGACCCTGTCCTCTACACAAGCTCAACTACATGGGATGGAATTCATTAGGAAAAGATCCTCCCACCAGGGATAAGACAGGCCCCCTCGCTCCTGGATTTTAGAAAAAATTTAAAAACCTGGCTCTGTGATCTCGCCTGGGGCAAAAAGGAAAGCAGTTAAGCCTGGGGATGGCTGATCCCTTAGAGCCACCTTAGATATCTAAAATATTTTAATCATAGTCAACATCACTTTAGAACTATCTGCCTCTTGCATTTTATTGTATTTTTATTGTAATTTATTGTATTTGTATTTTTATCACGGTTTTTATTGTACTTTGTTGATATTGTGTTGTGAACCGCCCAGAGTCCCTCCTTGAGGGGGAGATGGGCGGTTATAGAAATTCAACAAATAAAATAAATAAAAGATAATCTGAATTTATTCCCAAATCTATTGAAGGCTTTGCATCATCCATGTAAGGAATATGGAAACAGAAGCATATATATTAATTCTTACAAGGTAGCTTCTATTTATTCTCCTCCTGGGCCCAATTAACAATTATTTTTGGATGAGTTTTCAACATGACTCTGTGAATTTCTTTTCCCAAGCTATTCTGTGCTGATTTGCGGGACTTTAATACTCATATTGATTCCTCAGCAGCTGCACTGGATTTCTTTTTCTGTCCTGTGGATCCATGGTCTCTTTAGTTTTTACACTTCTCCCACTCATCATAATAGGAGACTTTAGACTTGGTATTATCTTTAATGATTAAACTTTTTCAGGCCTTAGTATTACCCATGGATTATCAGATCATTCTCTGGTCTTCTTTTCTTTACCTTTGCCACCATCTCAACTTCCACCTAGCATCTACTTGATTAATCACGTTTCACACGATTCATTTTCAGCTGTGCTTTCAGAGACCTCACCTCTGCTTCGTACCTTGGGACATTTGTCTTCTTCTGCCTCTTCCTAACCCGTGGAGTCTATCACTGCCATTTTTTTAGCTGACCTGATGATTAATACTATCAAGGTTGCTTTGGTTCAGGTTGTTCCTGGCCATGAATGTGCACCGAGATTTAGGCCTCTATAACCAGGATGTGTCTGCAGCCTTGAGGAGAGAGATGGTCCTGGTTGGATGACCAGAAAGGCACCCCGGGGAGGCTTCCCTCCCTCATGCTGTGGACACATACAGAGAAGCTCTAGTTAATGTCTTTCACCACCTGTAAGAGGCAAAGCAGGCTTTCTCTCAGGCTGGCATTCCTTCTCAGCCCAGGACTCCTCACCAGCTTTTCTCCACTTGTCCTTTATTAGCACCACCCACTCCTGAATTGGAGGATATGTGGCCTTCCTTTCCCTCTCTTTCAGCTGAGGGCTTGGGAGAATTTTTATCTAAAAAATTGATGAATATTGTTCATTCTTTTCCTCCTTCTATCCCTCCTCCACCATTTCCTCTATCCTCTCCCATTCCTCCTGCTTTTGAATTTATCCCTGTCTTGGAGGGCGGCATTCGCCAAATTGTGGAGGGCTCTCCTTGTTTACTACTTCTGTTGCTGATCCTTTTTCCAACCTACTTGTTTACCCCTTCTCCTGTCCTATGTAACCATCCTTGTGAAGTGTTCTTTAATTATTGGTAATTTTCCAGACTCTTTTAAGTACACTCTTCTTTGTTCCTTGTTAAAGAAAATTTCCTTGGATCCCTCTTCGCACTCAAGTTACTAACCCGCATCTCTGTTTCCTTTTTTGTCTGAAGTCCTTCAGAGAGTTGCCCTCTCAAAATTGAATCTTCATTTAGCTTGTAATGGCCTTCTCAATCTATATCAGTCAGGATTTCAGGAAGGCCACTCAGTTGACATAGCACTTTTGCAAATTCTTAATTACATTCTGGTGGCCAAGATCCAGCACCATTTATTTATTTTATTTATTTATCAAATTTTATCACCGCCCATCTCCCCCCGAGGAGGGACTCTGGGCGGTTTACATCAAAAAACACAGTTAAAATACAATACAATTATAAGTGCAATAAATATGAATATAAATAGACAATAAAAATATAAAATATAATAAAATCCAGATGGCTGAAGGTTCTCTATCAGTCTGTGAGTATAAAGGCTATTTTAGGGCCATTCTAGGGGGCTAGCCATCCCCAGGAATGACTATTCTCCTTCCCGCTCCAGGCATGTTGGCAAAACCAGGTTTTTAGTTTTTTTATTTATTTATTTTATTTTATCTTATTTATACCCCGCCTATCCCCTCCCTAATGGAGGGCTCTAGGCAGTTTACAATCATGTAAATTCAAATTATACAATCATATCATATTTACCCATGCATTAGGGAGGGGGTAAGGGAACCGGCTCTTCATCCGCAGGTCGGACTACATGTCCCAGGAACCTTTGCTTCTGAGCCGGCTGCTGACGTCCAGGAAGTTGTTATTTCAGGATCCGCCGCCCTCTACCGTCCTCCGTCGCCATCTACGGGAACCAGCTCTTCTTGGTAGAGGGCGACCCTCTGAAAAGGACGCCAGCAAACTGGCCCACATGAGTGGTCCCCATTCATCTACTTGCCAATGGCTTTCGATCTGCTGGGTGGGCAGAAGCTGGGGCTAGTGACGGGAGCTCACCCTGCCACGCGGATTTGAACTGCCAACCTTATGGTCGGCAGACTAACGGCTCAGCGGTTTAACCCGCTGAGCCACCGCGCCCCCTTTTTGCAGAAGTCAAGGAGTGAGGGGGCCTGTCTTACCTCCGGGGGAAGAATGTTCCAAAGGGCAGGAGCTACTGCAGAGAAGGCACGCTTCCGAGACCCCGCCAGATGGAATTCTTTTACAGATGGGGTCCGTAACATGCCCTCTCTGCATGCCCAGGTGATGGGGATGAGACGGTCCCTCAGGTAACCTGGACCCATGCCATGTAGGGCTTTAAAGGTCATAACCAACACCTTAAATTGGACCCAGAAGCAGACTGGGACCCAGTGCAGCTTGCGTAGCAAAGGTGTTATATGTGCCGTCCTTGGGGCACCTAAGATTGTCCGCGCGGCTGCATTCTGGACCAGCTGTAGCTTCTGGATATTCTTCAAGGGTAGCCCCATGTAGAGCACGTTGCAGTAGTCTATATGGGAGATACATTAGTGTTGGTCCTCTTGGATCTGACAGCAGCATCTATTTATTTAATGATTTCTATGGCTGCCCATCTCACAACAGTGACTCTGGGCAGTGTTAAAAGGTTAAAACATGAACAGCAGCATACAACCCCAAGGATAAAACAATAACCTCAATCCCAAAAAACACATAAACATTTGACACTTTTGACCATCAAATATTGTGGTGGAGGGTACAGTCTTTGGGTATCATTGGTGGTGCACCAGATTTGTTTGAATCTTTTTTCTTTTCTTTTCTTTTCTTTTCTCCTCCTCCTCCTCCTCCTCCTCTTCTTCTTCTTCTTCTTCTTCTTCTTCTTCTTCTTCTTCTTCTTCTTCTTCTTCTTCTTCTTCTTCTTCTTCTTCTTCTTCTTCTTCTTCTTCTTCTGCAGTATTGCATGGTGAATTTCAGTCCCAGGATTGTCCTCTTGTAGCAGGTGTCCCTCAGGAATCGATCCTGGGTCCTGTTAGTTTACCCTTTATACCTTTTCCTTGAGTGTCCTGATTCAGGATGCTGATGATACTCAAGTCTATTGTCTTTTGTGGCCCTTGATGACAAGGCATTGTCAACAGTACAGAATGTCTTAGTAGCATTTCCTCTTAGATGTCTTCCCACCTCCTTAAGCAGAATATAGACAAGACTGAGACTGTCCTGTTTCTGTCTGTTCATCCTTCTCATTCTCTACTAAGTCTTCCTCCTATTTGTCTTCAGGGCTTCCAGACTGCCCCAGTTTCTTCCGCCCACAGCCTTGGGGTCTTGATGAGTGATCAATTGACTCTGCCCCTCTTTACTGATTCTGCAGCTAGATTGCTAATATTTACTTGATGAATATGTATAGGATCCAGGGGTTTCTGACAGAGGAGGCTGGAGAGCTGTTAGTACGTGCGTTGGTTACCTCATGTCTATATTATTGTAATGGTCTTCTGGCAAGTCTCTCTATAACCTGATCATAGCCCAGAACAGTGTTATCTGAGCTGTTTTGGACCTTCCATGTTATTCTCATGTTCTAGGTACAGCACAGGGCTACTGTTGTTGTCTCATGTTGGTTGTTAATATTAATAGGGTGTCTGTGTATGTTAATATTTGTTTTCTGCATTCTGAGCTAATTTTATTGAATGATTTATTTCTTTTTTTGCTTTTGGGTGTACTATGATTTGGTAAAGGGACGTAATAAATAATCACCTTCATTCTGTTGAAGACTGTTCTACCATTCTTTTGCTGAATGGCTTGTGAGTAGCCTGCGACAGCTTTCCCCCACTTGTTGCCTCTTAGGGCATCAGGTGAGCAGTAGGATGGGGAAAGTCGGGCAGGGATGGCTGATAGGTGGTGGATTAGATTGGTAACCAGGTAACCATGGGCATCAATGGCAAATTGGGATGTCATGATAAGCTAGACTAGACTAGACTAGACTAGACTAGACTAGAGCAATGAAGGATGCTAGAGCAAAGGTCCCTGGCTGATTCCCGTTGGAAGGAAGCCACAGGTGGAAGATGCTACGGGTTGCTCTTCTCTGTTAACAGTGGCAGGAACAAGGAACTTGAATGGTGGATTAAAATTCTCTGTCTTCTCCAAGATGGAGAGAGGTAAAGGACAGCTGGAGGAAAGACAGTTAGGGCTAGGTAGTTTGTTGTTTATTCGTTTAGTTGCCTCCGACTCTTCGTGACTTCACAGACCAGCCCACGCCAGAGCTTCCTGTCGGCTGTCGCCCCCCCCAGCCCCCCCAAGGTCGAGTCCATCACCTCCAGAATATCATCCATCCGTCTTGCCCTTGGTCGGCCCCTCTTCCTTTTGCCCTCCACTTTCCCTAGCATCAGCGTCTTCTCCAGGGTATCCTGTCTTCTCATTATGTGGCCAAAGTACTTCAGTTTTGCAGGGCTAGGTAGTGGTGGTTGACAAAGGGAAAAAGAGAACAGGTTAATTGCTTGTTGAGAGAAAGTGTTTTTTAACCAAGGGTTCCCAGCAAGGAAGAGAAGCAGATGAGAGATCAGGGTAAAAAGGGAGAGTGATGAGGCAGTCACATCATTTTCAGTTATGTATATTTGGACTTGTTATATTAAAATCATATTTCTGTATTCTTGACTGTGCCGCTCACTGAGGGATCCTCCCTTAAGTCACAGGCACTAGCAAGGTCTTGCCCTAAGCTTTTCTGCAGCACTGTCAAAGCTGAGAATAAAGGCATGGCTTCCTCTTTGCCCAGGGAGGAGGGATCCCATAATTAAAAGAGGTGATGGCACCCTAATCAAGAAGAGCTAGATTGCTGCACTAGGAAGACATCCCCCCTTGGCTCCTCTTTTTGGGCAGGCAGCTGGGAAAAAGTTAGGAATGTTTGCCAGTGAAGAAAGGGGGTGTGATGAAGCAAGGGCTCACTGACTACAGATCTAGGTTTGTTTAGCCACTCCTACAAATCAAGGGGGAGACACCAAGCACTGGAGTACTTGGGCTTCGTGTGATGTTCAAAGGGGGTCTCTGCCTTTAAAAGGGCAGGCCTTTGGGACAGACGTCTGGGTGTCACATAGCAGCTTCGGCAGGCCTGGCTGAGCACACTTTGAAGAGAAGCCATCATCTATCCTCTAACCAGCTTCCCATGCTAGACAAGAAAGCCATTCAGTCTGGCATGGGGAACCTATGAGAAAGTTAGACCCCGAGTGTCTCATTTTGTGCAGCAGTCACCTAAGTGGCCCAAAGGTCGCATTCGATGTTCAGAAGATCGAGAAGATTTCTTCTCCTGCATCAGCCTGAAAATTGTTTGTGCCAAGTTTTTCCTGATTCTGGGACATGATTTGGGAGAAAAGGAGGTTTTTCCAATTTATCTAGTGTGGAAAAGCTAAAGGTCTGATGGTACCTCTAATTTCTTTGGGTTGTATCCTAAAAGATGAATTCTGTAGGAATATTAACGGAGGAGGAATCATGCCATATTTTGTAAGAAATGATGCCAGGAATTTGGAGTCACACATTTAAAAATCTGATTTATTGCAAGTATCACTACCTTTCACATGCCAGTAAGGTAATGCTCAAGATCTTGCAAGATAGACTCCAGCAATTCATGGAGCGAGAATTGCCAGATGTACAAGCTGGGTTTAGAAAAGGCAGAGGAACTAGAGACCAAATTGGCAATATCCGCTGGATAATGGAGAAAGCCAGGGAGTTTCAGAAAAACATCTATTTCTGTTTTATGGACTATTCTAAAGCCTTTGACTGTGTGGATCATAACAAATTGTGGCAAGTTCTTGGTGGTATGGGGATACCAAGTCATCTTGTCTGCCTCCTGAGGAATCTGTATAACGACCAAGTAGCAACGGTAAGAACAGAGCACGGAACAACGGACTGGTTTAAGATTGGGAAAGGAGTACGGCAGGGTTGTATACTCTCACCCTACCTATTCAACCTGTACGCAGAACACATCATGCGACATGCTGGGCTTGAGGAATCCAAGGCTGGAGTTAAAATTGCTGGAAGAAACATTAACAATCTCAGATATGCAGATGATACCACTTTGATGGCTGAAAGCGAGGAGGAGTTGAGGAGCCTTATGACGAAGGTGAAAGAAGAAAGTGCAAAAGCTGGGTTGCAGTTAAACCTCAAAAAAACCAAGATTAAGGCAACCAGCTTGATTGATAACTGGCAAATAGAGGGAGAAAATGTGGAGGCAGTGACAGACTTTGTATTTCTAGGCGCAAAGATTACTGCAGACGCTGACTGCAGCCAGGAAATCAGAAGACGTCTACTTCTTGGGAGGAGAGCCATGACAAATCTTGATAAAATAGTGAAGAGCAGAGACATCACAGTGACAACAAAGGTCCGCATAGTTAAAGCAATGGTATTCCCCATAGTAACCTATGGCTGCGAGAGCTGGACCATAAGGAAGGCTGAGCGAAGGAAGATAGATGCTTTTGAACTGTGGTGCTGGAGGAGAATTCTGAGAGTGCCTTGGACTGCAAGAAGATCAAACCAGTCCATACTCCAGGAAATACTCCAGCTTCTTCAGTCTGAGCAAAGTTGGTAAGGGAATCCTAAATCCTAAAGCGACTGAACAAATAAACAACAACAAAATCACTACCTTTCTTCTTTTCTTTTTACCCAAAACAGGATGCAATTTAAAGGACACTTAGACCATTATGAGGCAATGAGGGTTCCAAAGTTGATAGAAATCAGGGAGAAGAACTTATGTTCCACCGTGTTCTGACTGAAACAGTTGCTGCTGCAGGATTTCAAAACTTCACAGTCACCTTTTTGCAAGCTCTTGGACTAAGATTTGCGCCCATCAGTCCATTTCTTGATCTTGCTGTGCAGCTATCCACTGTATCACACACACACACACAGACACACACACACACACAAACACACCTATCAGTAGGGCAAAAATGATGGGGTGGGTGGAGCGGATAGGACACATGGCATTTAAAGAGGAAAGAAAAAGCTAGACCATATATTATTTACAATGATCTTACATTGTAAAACAATAGAAAATAATGAATGATGTGCACAAGGAATAAATGAATGAAGGAGACAGAAACTAGTACAATTGAAAATCTATTTTTTAAAAAACATTGAAATTTATTTATTTGTTTGTTTGTTTGTTTGTTTATTTATTTATTTATATTTCAAATTTAGCAACCACCCATCTCACTCAAACAGTGACTCTGGGCAGTTTACAATAAATATAATATTATATTATTATATATAATATAATATAATATAATATAATATAATATAATATAATATAATATAATAATATGTTGTGAAGGGAATGGGAAAGAACAGAAAGTTGAATAAACAAAGTTAATTGAAGAGGATCAAGCCAGAATGGATCAAGCAGAATGAATGAATGAAGATGCTGAAATCTAAATGAGTCTCAGTCTGTTCACCAATCAGTGCTGTTACCAATGCAGGTCAGAGTTGGGCAGCAATGAGGAGTGGCTTTTAGTGAATTATTCATTTCACCACTTGCCCAGGATCTTATCCAAATGTCTGTGACTCAGGTGACCAGTCGCATATGATCAGATGATAATCTGATAGCAAAGGTAACTCTGATCTGGGGATAGACAATTGATTACTGTATTGATTTGATTTCCCCCGCCCCAAGAATTTAACCTGAGAAATAATTAGTGATTCCCTCATCAGTGTCCTCTACTTTGCGTGTCTCGTGGAACTACCAATTCACATATTGGAGGTCAAACTTCATGAAGGATTTTGAATAAAGGCAGGGCTTCCTACCTCTGGTGAGTTAACAGCTGTCCAAAGTACCTAAAACTATGTCAGGTTTCGGCTCTGCTCCAAGTCAACCACAGTCCTACTAAAATTACTTAATTGCACCTCTATTTGCACACACTAATTACACCTCATTGTCCACCTCACAACCTAGCTAAGGAGCCAAATCTGAAATGCTGATATTCACTAATGAACGATCCATTGTCACCTATCTCTCGCAGAAACCCAGATGAGCATTTGTGTATTACTTATCCCTGAGTATCTGTCACCATCCACGATTATTCTGAAAACCTGGAAAGTTCAGTCCTACATCATAACTGACCTGCACTTCAGGACTTCAACTGGGGTCTAATTGATCTAGCTTGACTTTTAGAATTAAATCCCCCCCCAAACACACTATAAATCAGTAGAACTGCCACCACCTACTGAACGAGCAGGGGAACTACTTAATAGTTACAAGGGGTAGCTACTTCAGTTTAGGAGATTTATGGGATTTACAGAATCATAACTCTGCCAGCCTCTAATCTCTAGCCTCTAAACTCCATGTAACAGCTCTATTCTCCATAATATGACCCAAAAGACCAAGGGCCAAGAAAAGCTTATTAAGAGCCCCCCAAGATCAGGCTAGGATTACTATTTAACACTACACAGAATATAGCAGATAACATACAATAAAGCAGGCTGTAGGCTGCAAAAGCCCCAGTTAATCTGGTAGTTTCTAAAGTGTCACTGGATTCACTATTATATTTGTTGCTTACAACAGATTAATGTAGCAGCATTTTACAACAAACAAAATAGCAAAGAAGTAAGAAGCAACACTTGTGCTTCTGGCTTAAAAAATACACTCTTTGGAGTACTTGGTCCTTTGTTGCTTATGAGATTTTTATAGGGCATTTCTAGCAAGGTGAACTTTCATAATCAGTATCCCCCTTGGCCAAAATCTCCTTCCAAGGAATTACCGCCTTGATGTGGAAGGAGGGCTTAGTATCTTCAATGACTCTGACAGTGATGCTGATGGGAGTGGAAGCTTCTGATAGGCTCATCCTTCCAGTAAGGTCAAAAGGGGAACAGTGAGAATCACAGTAATTCACAATGGAAGAACTCTGCAGGTATAAGGGAAGACACCTACCTAGGAGGAGGAACTCCAGAATCAAATCTAGAAGAAAGCAATGGCAAATCACTTCTTTACTGTTGCCAATAAAACTGTGTAGACATGGTTGAAACATTAAGATGAGTTTGGATGCAAAATGATGAAAACCATAAGTAGGAAAGCACTTCTCTAATTACTGGGGAAGAACACTGAACCTTCATGAGTAAATCTGGGGGTGATGATATGGCCAGACCAAAGCTGCCTGGAAGCATGCTCACTAATGGTGCTAGTATTGCAAGAGAAGTTCCTTATTTTACAAGAACACATTGAATTAGAGCATGGAATGTGAAAAGCATGGGTCAAAGAGAACTTGTAACTGTCAAAACAGAAATTAAGTGCAATAAACTGAATGCTTTCGGAATAACTAACTTTGGTGAACTGTAATGGTGGACTGCTTTAAATGAGATGATACCATGCTTAGGAATGGAGAGGCTAGACAGCTACAATGGACATTCCTAATGATATTCTTAGCTATAGCCCAGTAACTAACAGAAACACATCTATTAGAATTAGTTTTTTGTTGTTGAGTCGTTTAGTCGTGTCCGACTCTTCGTGACCTCATGGACCATAGCACGCCAGGCCTTCCTGTCCTCCACTGTCTCTCGGAGTTTACTCAAATTCATGTTCATTACATCGGTGATGCTATCTAACCATCTCATCCTCTGTCGTCCCCTTCTCCTTTTGCCCTCAGTCCTTCCCAGCATCAGGGTCTTTTCCAGGGAGTCCTCTCTTCGCATTAGGAGGCCAAAGTATCTAAGCTTCAGCTTCAGTATCTGTCCTTCCAATGAGCAGTCGGGGTTGATTTTCTTTAGGATTGACTGGTTTGACCTCCTTGCAGTCCAAGGGACTCTCAAGAGTCTTCTCCAGCACCACAGTTCAAAAGCATCAATTCTTCGGCGCTCAGCCTTCCTTATGGTCCAACTCTCACAGCCATACATTACTACTGGAAAAACCATAGCTTTAACTATACGGACCTTTGTCGGCAAGGTGATGTCTCTGCTTTTTAATATGCTGTCTAGGTTTGCCATAGCTTTCCTCCCAAGGAGCAAGCGTCTTTTAATTTCATGGCTGCAGTCACCGTCTGCGGTGATCTTGGAGCCCAAGAAAATAAAATCTGTCACTGCTTCCATTTCTTCCCCTTCTATTTGCCAGGAAGTGATGGGACCAGATGCCATGATCTGGGTTTTTTTAATGTTGAGTTTCAAGCCAGCTTTTGCACTCTCCTCTTTCACCCTCATCAAGAGGCTCTTTAGTTCCTCTTCACTTTCTGCCATTAGGGTGGTATTGTCTGCATATCTGAGGTTGTTGATATTTCTCCCGGCAATCTTAACTCCGGCTTGTGATTCATCCAGCCCGGCATTTCTCATGATGTACTCTGCATATAAGTTAAATATGCAGGGTGATAATATACAGCCTTGTCGTACTGCTTTCCCAATTTTGAACCAGTCGGTTGTTCCATGTCCGGTTCTAACTGTTGCTTCTTGACCCACATACAGGTTTCTCAGGAGGCAGGTAAGGTGGTCTGGTACTCCCATCTCTTTAAGACTTTGCCACAGTTTGTTGTGATCCACACAATCAAAGGCTTTAGCGTAGTCAATGAAGCAGAAGTAGATATTTTTCTGGAACTCTCTTGCTTTTTCCATGATCCAGCGAATGTTGGCAATCTGATCTCTTGTTCCTCTGCCTCTTCGAAACCCAGCTTGCACTTCTGGTAGTTCTCAGTTCACATACTGCTGAAGCCTAGCTTGTAGGATTTTGAGCATAACCTTGCTAGCATGTGAAATGAGTGCAATTGTACGGTAGTTTGAACATTCTTTGGCATTGCCTTTCTTTGGAATTGGAACGTAAACTGACCTTTTCCAATCCTGTGGCCACTGTTGAGTTTTCCAAATTTGTTGGCATATTGAGTGCAGCACTTTAACAGCATCATCTTTTAGGATTTTAAATAGCTCAGCTGGGATACTGTCTTCTCTGCTAGCTTTGTTGTTAGTAATGCTTCCTAAGGCCCACTTGACTTCACTCTCTAGGATGTCCGGCTCAAGGTCAGTGACCACACCATCGTATTTATCAGGGATATTAAGATCTTTCTTGTATAGTTCTTCTGTGTATTCTTGCCACCTCTTCTTAATCTCTTCTGCTTCTGTTAGGTCCCTGCCTTTTTTGTCCTTTATCATGCCCATCTTTGCACAAAACGTTCCCTTGATATCTCCGATTTTCTTGAAGAGATCTCTAGTCTTCCCCATTCTATTGTTTTCCTCGATTTCTTTGCATTGTTCATTTAAGAAGGCCTTCTTATCTCTCCTTGCTCTTCTCTGGAATTCTGCATTCATTTGTTTATATCTTTCCCTTTCTCCCTTGCCTTTTGCTTCCCTTCTTTCCTCAGCTATTTGTAAAGCCTCATCAGTCAGCCACTTTGCTTTCTTGCATTTCTTTTTCTTTGGGATGGTTTTAGTTGCTGCCTCCTCTACAATGTTACGAACCTCCATCCATAGTTCTTCAGGCACTCTGTCTACCAGATCTAATCCTTTAAATCTATTCCTCACCTCCACTGTATATTCATAAGAAATACAGAGACGGTGGCGTGAATGGTGATCCCAAACGGACCCCTGCTATTGCCTACTATCACCTATTATTATCTGGGACTTGGCTGCCTCATTGGAGAGACGAGAGAGTGTGGGCAGTGGTAGAGTGTCGTGAAGCAAGGGCGGCAACATTGCAACATCGTAATATCAGCTTTGGAAATTTCGGGGTGCAGAGGGCCCGAATAATAACAGTGTATTCCGCGTGTTTACTCCTTAGCAGACGCTAGTTGACCCTTATAGTTCTGGTGGGGTCCTCCAAGACTTTTATCATCTTAAATAATCCCAAGACTTTTATCATCTTTAAATAATCCCGGAGTCAACAAGAGGATTATGAAGAAGGGGCTTTGGTTTGGACGACGGTTCCTATTCTCCCCCATTGTTAGAGGTGGCAGAGACCTGGGGTCCCCCTGGTGTGAGAGTGGTATCCCTCCTGGGTGTGAGAGACCCTGGAGGAGGCCAGAGTTGTATGATTGTATATTAGAGTGCCCGCCCCTGAGTGAGAGACAGGTGGTGGGCAGGAGTGAATGGTGCCCCTTCGACCAGTGAGAGAAGCTGAAGGGGCGTGTAGTGAGTGTGGAGTGAGTGGTAGGGGGTGGTCAGGTTCTACTGGCGCCGAAAGCATATGCTGGTACGCTGGTGACCCTACTGCCCCCTGAGGTTGACTGAGTTAGGAAGATGTGTGCATGGGAGAGGGGCCCCTTGTTTCAATCTAGGGTCTTCGGAGGTCCGGTGGTGGAGGCAACTGGGCCTCGGAACTCTAGGGGCTCTGGGGCGGATTGTCCTATTGAAGTGGTGACGGGTCGGGGATGTTATGGTGGGAACCGGAGGGCAGGCCATCATTGGGGAAGACGCCCCCAGTGTTTATTACTGGTGGTGTGTTCCGGCCCTCCGGGTTCAAACCTAGACCCTGGTCAGCGGATCCTCGAGTGCCCTGATCTCTGGCTGTTGATGCTTAATGCCAGGTCGGTTAATAACAAGGGCCCCCTCATATGTGATTTGATCGCGGAGGAGGGGGCCGACCTGGCATGTATTACTGAGACCTGGCTGGGCCCTGGAGGAGGGGTTGCCCTCTCGGAGATCTGCCCGGCCGGGTTTCCGGTATGGCACCAGCCGAGACATCGGGGTAGGGGAGGCGGGGTGGCAGTTATCATTCGAGAGTCTATAGTGGCCTTCAGGGGCACGGCTCCACAGGTGGCCGGATGTGAGACTCTGTTTTTCAAGTTGGGTTCCCGAGAGCAGTTGGGAGTGTTGCTGCTGTACCAGCCTCCCTGCGGCGTAGCAACCTCCCTGCCCGAGCTGCTGGAGGCTGTTTTGGGGCTGGCGGTGGAATTCCCCAGACTTATGGTTCTGGGGGATTTCAATCTGCCGTCCCTGGGACGTGCCTCGGAGGCAGCTCGGGAGTTCATGGCTACCATGGCAGCCATGGGCCTGGTCCAGATTATTCGGGACCCGACTCGAGACAGTGGCCTCACTCCGGACTTGGTTTTCCTGTCGGAGCAATGGCAAGATGATCTGGGGGGAGAGTTGCATCTTTCCCCGTTGTCATGGTCAGATCATGCCCTGGTGACCCTGAGATTCTCATATGCTGCCCCACTCCGCAGGGAGGCTGGACCCATTCGTTTGGTCTGCCCCCGGTGACTAATGGACCCGATAGGGTTTCAGAGGGAGCTGGGGGTTATATCCGAGGATCTAATGCACGGTCCAGCGGAGGCCCTGGCCGCAGTCTGGAATAAGAGAGCGGCTGGGGCCTTGGACAGGATCGCGCCTATGCGACCTCTCTTGTCCCATACGACCCGATATTCCCCATGGTATACGGAGGGATTGAGGGTACTGAAGAGGGTCAAGAGATGCCTAGAGCACCGCTGGAGAAAGACAAAGACCGAATCAGACCGAACACAAGCTAGAGCCACAGTTAAAGTCTACCTTGTGGCGGTAAGAGCGGCGAAACGTCAGTATTTCTTTGCTCTTATTGCGTCCGCAGAATGCCGCCCGACGGCCCTGTTTAGGATTACTCGATCCCTCCTAGGTAAGGTGGGCCTGGTGACCCACCTGCAGGGCCGTGCAGAGGAATTTGCAGAGCATCTGATGGATAAAATTGCTCGGATTCGTTCTAAGTTAGACTCCAAGCGTGACGCATGGTCTGGGGAGATGCTGAGGGAGCGTCTGTGCCCGGTTATCTGGGAACAGTTTGATCCTGTTGGACCTGAGGAAGTGGACAGGATCCTCCGGACTGCAAGGGCCACTACTTGTCATCTTGACCCATGCCCCTCCTGGCTGGTGAAAGCAGCCAGGGAGGTGACATGTGGCTGGGTCCATGTGATGGTTCTTACATCCTTGGGAGAGGGAGTGTTTCCGGCAGCTTTTAAGGAGGCGCTGGTGCACCCCCTACTCAAGAAGCCATCGCTGGACCCTACAGTGTTGGATACCTTTCGTCCTGTCTCCCACCTCCCCTTTTTGGGGAAGGTAGTTGAGAAAGTGGTGGCATTACAGCTCCAGAGGATTCTGGATGATACGGATTATCTAGACCCCTTTCAGTCAGGATTCAGACCGGGATATGGGGTAGAAACTGCATTGGTCGCACTTACTGATGATCTCTGGCGGGCGCGGGATGGCGGCAGTGCATCCATCCTAGCCCTTCTTGACCTCTCAGCGGCTTTTGATACCATCGACCATGGTATCCTTTTGGGACGGCTTAGGGGGTTGGGGATGGGCGGCGTGGTTTTACGCTGGTTCAGCTCCTTCCTCCAGGGCCGATCCCAATCGGTGGTTATAGGAGATGAGAGGTCCGACCCTCGGCCCCTACTTTGTGGGGTGCCACAGGGTTCGGTTCTCTCCCCTCTCCTATTTAATATCTACATGAAACCGCTGGGTGAGATCATCCACCAACACGGGATGAGGTATCATCAATATGCTGATGATACTCAATTATATATCTCCATCCCGGGTGAGTTAAGTGATGCAGTGGCTGCCCTTTCTCAGTGTCTGAAGGCTGTGGGGGCCTGGATGGGGAACAACAGGCTTCAGCTGAACCCTGGTAAGATGGAGTGGCTGTGGATTGATGGTGCCTCGAGATCCAGGGAGTTGTCATCTTTAGATCTGGACGGGGTGGCACTACCCCGTTCAGACACTGTGCGGAACCTGGGTGTCCTTCTGGACTCACGACTCCTGCTTGAAGAGCAGGTGGCAGCCGTGGCCAGAAGGGCATTTGTATAACTTCGAGTTGTGCGCCAGCTACGCCCTTTCCTGGACCGAGACGCCCTCCGTACAGTCACTCATGCCCTGGTCATCTCCCACATAGACTATTGCAATGCGCTCTACATGGGGCTACCCTTGAAGAGTATCCGGAAGCTTCAACTGGTCCAGAATGCGGCTGCGCGCGCAGTTATGGGTGCCCCAAGGTCGGCACATGTGACACCTCTGCTGCGTGAGCTGCATTGGTTACCGGTTTGCTTCCGGGTCCAATTCAAGGTGTTGGTTGTCACCTTTAAAGCCCTACATGGCATGGGACCAGGTTACCTAAAGGACCGCCTCATCCCCAGAGCATCGACCCGCTCCACCCGGCTATGCAGAGAGGGCTTGCTTCGGACCCCGTCTATAAGAGAATTCCACCTGACGGGGTCCAGGAGGCGGGCTTTCTCAGCAGTGGCACCCGCCCTTTGGAATATTCTGCCCCTGGAGGTGAGGCTAGCCCCCACAGTTATGACCTTCCGGAAACAACTGAAGACCTGGCTCTGCCACCTCGCTTGGGATGGGGGGAGTAATAGCTCCTCTTGGGGTTGGCTTGCTCCATAGGGTTCTTTAAAGCCTAACATCAGAGCCTCTTGGATCTTATATATTTAATTAAATTATGTATTCTATTTTATAAATTTTTATATGTTTTAATTGCTGGCTTGGTGTAAACCGCCCAGAGTCCCCCTCTGGAATGGGGGGAGATGGGCGGTGATATAAGTTAGAATATATATATATATATATATATATATATATATATATATATAGTAAGTAAGTAAGTAAGTAAGTAAGTAAGTAAGGAAGGAAGGAAGGAAGGAAGGAAGGAAGGAAGGAAGGGATATGATTTAGGTCATGCCTGAGTGATCTAGTGGTTTTCTCTACGTTCTTCAATTTAAGCCTAAATTTTGCGATAAGAAGCTCATGATCTGAGCCACAGTCTAGGCTGACCATATTTCCTTGAGACAAAAATGGGACCCGCGTGTGCGTGTACCTGCGCATGCCTGCATGCACGCACACACGCACACACGCCTGCACGCATGCATGCACTCCGTCTAACAAAGCCTCGCTGGCAGCGCAGTCCCTGTGGCGCCCCGGCAAACGGGGTGGGTGGGCACTCTCTCATTGAGAACAGGACAAAATGGACATTTTGATTAAAATGATGGGACAGTTGAGAATTGTTTAAAAAACGGGACTGTCCCGTTCAAAACAGGATGTATGGCCAGCCTAGAATTAGTGGATATCTTGTGAAAATTAGTGTTGTACACGTCTAGGTCCCTAACATTGGTGCAATGATAGAAAACACTGAAGAATTGAATTGTGAAGTATAATCAAGAAAGAACACAGAACTACTAATGGAATTCAAAAGATGGAGAAATGGAAAATCTAGAATTTCAAGAAGATTTGATCTGAGAAACTAAGCAATAGAGGAGGTAGGCTCTATGTTTAATTATACAGCAAATATATTATAAGAATTGCAGGATTGGGAGATATGACAGCTGGAATCAAAATAGGAAGCTAAAACATCCCTCCCTCCCAACCTTTTATTCACTCACACACTCACTCTTCAACTTACATGCTGCTCCATTTATGAAGTCGCCAAGTGTTTTATATAATAGAGTTAAAATTAACAGAAAACAACAATAACAAAGAACAGATATGCAGACAGCACTACTTTGTTAACTAAAAATAAAAAAGAACTCATTATGATATAAAAACGAAATGGGAAAATTTGAGTTAATGCTAAATATGAAGAAGACAAAGATTATGTCAACCAGCATGTTTAGTGAATGCATAGCTGACAGCAAAAAACTGAAGTTGTAGATAGTTTTGTTTCAAGAATACATAAATAGGAGCCGTGTGCTGGAGAAGTAAATAGGAGATTAATCATAGGGAAGAAGACAATGATAAACCTAGACAAGATCATGAAGGATAAGGATATTTCTATGACAACAACAATCAGAATAGTAAAAGTAATGCTTTTTCCAGTGATAATGTATGGCTGTGAAAGCTGGATGTTGAGAAAGAGGGAGAGAAAGAAGATTATGCCTTCAAATTATAGATCTGTAAATGGTTACTAAGAACACTGTGGATTCAGGAAGAGCTAATCAATCAATTCTAGACCAAGTAAAGACTGCCTGCTCCCTTGAGGCAATGATCAGCAAACAGAAACCCACATAATTTGGGGATGTGATGCAAGTGGATGATGGATTAGGAAAAAAAAACCCAGTATGTTTAGCAAGTTAAAAAGAAATAGAAGTAGGAGAAGACAATAAATAAGGTGGATGGATAAGACCAGAGAGATTCTAGGACTGTCCTTGAAACAGCTACAGGTTATCACCGAAGACAGGTTGTGATGGCAAGCAGTTGTTCACGCAGTCACCAAGGGTTGAGCCCGACTCAGTGGGATCTAATTAACTAAGTTGGCCTAGGATCACTGTGAATGTGAAATCAAGTGAGTACAGCTTTCTCTTTCTCCAGATTAAGGGCTTTTGATTAAAGCAGGAGCTGGCAAACATTTATAGTGCCTTGGTGCTTCCCCCCCAGCCATGCCAAACATTTCACAAGATAACTAATATCCCATGAAATATGGTAATTTGGATTTTTGGATTTTTTTTTCAAATTATTTAAATTTCATTGGAAGTCTCCAGGTGCTATTTTAGGATGTGCAAATGCTCCGGTATCCAGAGGTGTCAGAGAAAGACTAGCTAGTGAGAAAGGGAGAGTGCAGGGAAAGGACAAGAACTACATTTATTAGTGACTGGAAACCCCTGATGGACATTTTGCTGAAGAAAGAAAAAAAATAAACTTGTGATTTATGGGTTTGATGATTAGAAAGGGGAGACTATGGAAAGAAGGAAATGATGATGTAATGTTAGAGATCGAGGGTAAAATATAAATGCATTTATAACCGCTGTTAAGAAGATCGGAAGCTGCTTCTTCATAATTTTTTCTTTTCTTTCCCTTTCTTTCCCATTTTCTTTCTTTTTCTTAATTTCTTTCTTATCTATTCAGTATTTTTCTTTATTTCTTCTCTAAAATTTGTATTGTTTTTACCTTGTTAAAAATTTATTTAATAAAAATTATTTTAAAAAAGAAAAAAGAAAGGGAGAGTGCAGAGTAAAAAATATGGCTTGCCTTGATGAATGAATATAGTTAAAAACAGCTTAATTAGAAGTTGAGCCCTGGGAGTACAAAGGTGACGTATGGAATATGATGCCCGCTGGCTTACAGCAGCGATTGCCACTGCGTAGTTTTGGCAATATATTGGAGACGATGCCTCCAGACATTCATACCTGCATACATTGCATACATGTAGGGAGGGGATTTTTGGGATGTCAGGGGAGCCGAAGTGAAAAGGTACTGTTTCTCCATAGCAGTGCCAACACTATGGAATGGGCCCCCACTGAGATCAGACTGGCACCCTCCCTGGCAGCTCTTAAAAAGTTATTAAAAATAGAGCTTTTTTTTTTTTTTTAAGAAAACTTTCAGTAACATCACCAGCACCTCTTCTGGTTCTTACTACTTACAGCAGCCCAGAGTTGTTTCAAGGTTGGGCAATGCCTAAATCGAATTAAATACATACCTACATACATACTATTTTCCTCTCCTACCTTGGCTTTGTTTTTGCAAATCTAGGTGCTTTATTGCTTTAATCCTCTGCTTGTTTTTTATATGATGATGATGATGATGATGATGATGATGATGACGACGACGACATTGCAACTGCCAAGGGTTGTGAGATTTTGGTGGGGTTACAATAGAACAAACGAACGTGTTGGGACCCATTTTATAGATATATAGAAAAAACACAAAAAATACAAATAGTAAATTTAATGTAAACAAGATATTGTATTATATATAAATTGTATAAAGAGTAAATAAGAAGTAACCATATAATATATAGAATTCATTATAGAAATGTTGTATAGATATTTTTGATGAGAAAGTAGGAAGTCCATTTTAGTTTGTCTTTGTTGTTTTTTGTTATGTGTTGTTTAAATGTTGTGTGAGTATAGCGAAAATACAAGAAAGAAAGAAAGAACAGAAAGAAAGAAAGAAAAGAGGAAGGTGGGTTTACAGAAAGAGGAGAAGGTTGGAGTAAGTAGAAAAAGGGAAAGAAGAGACCTTAGAAGGTACAAGTATGTTGAGAGGAGTAGGAGAAAAAGGACTAAAGATTGTAGGTTAAAAATAACAGAATGTTTTGGATGTGTTGAAGAAGATGGAGGCACAGAAGCTAGAAAAGATACTGATTGATATATATTATATGTTTATACGTTGTATGTTGTATAATGTATATATGGTATTGTATTATTGTTGATTTATGTGTATAAATAAAATTTATAAAAAAAAATAGAACAAACGAACGAACGAATGAATGCACACACATACATGCATACACACGTAGAGTATAAAGTTTGGTTGGTTTTCATGAAAAAAATAATCTGTGATTTTTAAGGGTTCCAAAGATGCCAGCCTCATGGATTCATCCATCTGCCATTTGGATTTGTAGAGATCATCTCATTTTCACATCTGGGATATCCTGATTCAGAACAAGTATTTATTGTTGTGTTGGTGCAGGGGGGAAAAGCACAAAATCCATACAAAATAATGGGGGATACTTCTATTAGGAACAGACAATTTAATACAAGAGAATGTGCAAGCTTTCAGATTGTCCAGAACATTTCTTCAGACAGATACTACAAAAAAAAAAAAAAAAAAAAAGGAGGGGGGAGGAGGAAGATTTTAAAAAAAAATTAGGCCAGCTATTTAAAGCTATGAGGTTTGTAGTTGCAAGTCCAACCAGAGACTGATGAATTCAAGCAGTTTAGGTGCCACTGGTATCCGGTTATGTCATAAAGAGGTAAAGATTCGTTCACGCTAGCCCCACTCCTCCTAAACATGTCCGTCGGGGGTTTTTTGATAGCAGAACAGAAATGCCTTTTGCCTTTTTCAAGAATGTTTTCTCAGTTTCCCAGAGTAGTCTACAGTTCTGGAATGCCCTGTAGATGCCCCTCCAAGTACTCGCCAGACTTGATCCTGTTTAGCTTCTGAAGTCAGACAAGGTCTGCCAGATACTGCTCCCTACTAAGACAGAGCAAAGTAAATACTGTAGCAATTCCCCACCTCTGAGAGTATCTCAATATTGAAGTTGCCATTGTAAAAAATAAGGTCCTGTGCTGATTAAATAATTGACTTGGAAAATCAGGTATGTCAATGACCTTTTAACATGAAGGGATCATTCAGGAGATCTTTGGAATTTCTTTTTAATTTTAGCTGCATGTGTATGTGGTACAGTCCAGGGTAAAGAAGGTTTCAATGAATGGCTCAAAGCATTGATGCACAAGACAAAATGGGAATGCAATGCCAAAAAAAAAAAAGCATTAGGGATACACATGTACTATCTGTCTGCAACTCCTTAAACTAACGTTGTCTTTTCCTGGGATTGTGCTGTGGCTGTGAAGGGCTGCCATGCCACCCCGAGCAGATACACAGCTGCTTTAAGGATGGGTGTTATCTGCATGCTCAGACATCTCTGAAGCCAGTCTGCCTTCTAACAGGAAGTGCTGCTCAGTCTGAGTTTCTTAACAGGTTCTGAATGAAACCATCATGAAGATGCTGATGGAAAGATGGTTACCGGTTTGTAAGGGGATGCACATCTTTGCGTGCTATTACTGGAAAACAAACCGTCTAATATTAAGATCTTGGTTCTCACTTGTGTTTCATTAAAGCAGCAATGGTGCATTTTGAGACGATGGAGGATACGAGATACATGGATTGGGAGGAAGTTTTCAACGCATCTCTTCACAAGCTCTTTGATATAATAAATGGCCGTTTCCAAGAAAACTGTACACAATTGACATGGCAAGCGGCAAAAATTTAATCACTTACAATGAGATATTTTCAGACCTAACGGACAAAATGATGGGGAGATTTTTTTCCCCTCCATATTTTGCTCATGTATATTTCATTCAGAATCCTTTAGAAACATTCATTTGCAATTTTATCTTGGCTGATCTTGAAAACCACTTAGATTGCCTTGGCTAGATGATCAAGGGATGCATTCTGGTTCTCAAGCTTTCCTAAAATAGAATGCACTGTATATCCTGGCTTAAGGCTCCAATATATATATTACAATCTTTTGGTCAAGTTTTTTTCTGCAATTTGAATCCAGTTTTTTTCCTCTCCTTCCAACACACACCACTCACGTAAACCTGCCTGCCCTTTAAAATCCTCACTGGGGGTCCTGCTCCATATGTCTTCATCAGGGATTCTCAACTCCCGTCGAAGCTTATTTTAGGCAGCACATAAAAACAAGGTTGTTCTCTGAAGCTTTTAATCAGGTGGCTTTTATCTGATTCTGTTTATTGCTGTTTTACTCTTGTTTTATTGATATTCCTGCATGTCTTGCTTCTGCTTTTATCTCTTTGCCTCCTTTTTATTGTTTTGTTTCTATGGTGTATTTGTTTTGACAGTTTTATCGATTTTATATTTATTCAAGAGCTAGAAACCTGTGACCCCATTGGAGCTAAACTAAACTTTAAGCAGACCAATGATAATTATAATTAGCAACAATCTTGGCCTGGATGTGGATGCCAATGATATTGATTTTGGCTCCTTCCATGAAGCTAATATTAAATAATGAAATGGCTATTCTGGAATTGCAAATGGCATGACCTAAAGCAACCTTCCCATTGGCCTCTAGGAGTGGTAGACTAGAATTCCTCGACTTCAACAGTATCACTGTTGGCTCAGAATGATGGGAATTGTTAAACTGGGGAGGCTGTCAATTTAAAGTACTCTACAATGGCTAGATGTAGAACAGTGGTTTTCAAACATTTTTAGGCCATAGAAATTTTCCAGAACCCCTGGTTAAGAGGCAAAAGCATTAGTGGCATAAAATTGGCAATAAAACAGAAAGCAAACTGTTGACTGTAAATGCAAAAGTAGCATTTCCAATGTATGAAAAAATAAAATTTGATTTTCACAATTATCTGGGAGGTTAATGTTTTAACCAAACCAATCCATGTCCAGTGGCTGGGATGTGACTGCTGTTCCTTGGATAAAAGTTGAATATTTGGAGCAATTGATTTACTTGTAAGTGGAGATCTTCTTCTATATTTTGCCTTTTTCTATACTTGTTTTCTGTTGCTGGATATAAAGAGAAGGTGGTCTCAGAGACGGAGATGGTGCAAGCAACATAAAGTATTTTAATGCTCAACTGGCAATTCCAGGATATTCTTTTGAAAGCTCTATCCAGAAATTCAAAGGTTCCACATGAGGAAATATGGTTTGTAATGGAAATCTGTCAAATTTAATTTTCGTTTCTCAAAAGTTGGGCCATAAAAAGCAGCAGCAACACCAGCCGCCCTGGAATTTGTTTCACTTTCTTGGTTTTCCATCTACAATTGTACCAGTTTGTAGCCAATGATCCATATCTGGAAAAATGTTCACATTACATCAATATTTATTCAACCTAATAAAAACCCAAAATAAAAATGATATGCATATGCTATATCTAGGACAGGGCTGATGGCATGGATTTTTCTCCATTGTGAACGCCTGGCTGAAGCCACTTAAGCGCCCCTCTTCCTCCTGCCTGCCTGCCTTTGCAAACACCATCCTCATGTACATTTACTCTGGAAAAAGTCCCCCTCCAAAGGGATTTGAGGCACATGTGTGCTCCAGCTGAGCAGCGCAATCCTAATTTTCTTTATCCATTCCCACACAGTTCCGTGGGGCTTACTGCTAAGTAGATCTGCACAGGAGGTCACCTTGATAATTAAGCAGACCTCTTGGGGACACACACATGCATAGACACAAATATTTTTTCTGCGGGGTGGAGAGGGAAAGGAAGGACTCCTGAGATCACTCTTGTAGAGTGAGAAATGTTTGCCAGAGTTTGGGGGCAGGCAGGGAGTAGGGTGTGTGTGTGTGTGTGTGTGTGTGTGTGTGTGTGTGTTCATGTGGCAAGGGAAAGGCATTCAGTTGCTTTCTTGTAAACATTGGTGATGTACAGCCAAGTAGAGGGGGGAAAGCAGCATTGAGGCTGAGAACATTCAAGTCCCCCCCCCCCCCCCCCCCGGTGCCGCCTTAGTCCCTTGTGGAACCCAGTTTGAAAAACCCCGTCCTAGGATTCTTTGGCTGCGCTTTAAGCTGGTGCCCCTAGGCAGGCCATGAAACTCTCTGCTTAGCAGGTATCTTGCTCTGCCCATAATGTCCATCACCGAGGGTCATGTAATCGGACTCCAGCAGTTGCACGGACAGGGCCTGATGCCAGGGCCACGTTTTGCAAACAAATAGCACCGTGAATTGGGCTTCTAGCACAGACAGAGAAACTACGCTTGCAGGGAAAGAATGAAGCGCAGTTCGGCTGCCAAGTCATCCCTGGTGACTGATCTGTATAGCTACCAACTGGGCGGACTCCTACTCTTTCAAGCTTCTGCTGAAATGCAGAATGGTTTCTTCCAACTCACTCACGCAGCCTATAGTTGTGGGTACCCAGGCTGGCCAGCCTTTTAAAAATGGCCCTGATTCTCTCAAAGGGTTGCAATTGAAATTTGTTGGTTATTTAATTAAAAGACAAAGCCCTGCTGTGAGTCAATGTAATATTCATATTAAAATCATCCTAGATCTGATCATGTGGATTGAGACAAGATATGAGTTTGTTAAGATTTTGCCTTAAACTGCTGGCCTCCTTATTCCCGTCTAGGCTGGGTTCATCCAACATGCTTATCCGCAGCTAACTGAACCACAGCTTACTTAGTTCACCCAGTCGGTTTGGCCTGTCAACACACTGAACCATAAATTAACCACCACAGCTCGGTCCACACAACCTTCTGAGCCTTAACCAGCCAGGCAAGTGTTATCTTAGTATGTTGCGTGAATGAGCCACTCTCTCAAATGCCTAGCAATGCTTCTTCATCAAAGTGTTTCAGAGCTGATCCGTTTTTGTACAACAAAGGAAAACAAAACCCCACCCCACCCCCCAGATGCTGAGACTTTCTGCATAGAAATAAATGTAAATCTAAGACTGCACTATGGACCTTCCCAGACTGCACAAATCAGCCTTTCTCAACCTTTTGACCCTGGAGGAACCCTTGGAATATTTTTCAGGCCTCCGGGAGCCGCTGCACATTCAGGCTCAAATATAGGCCAGAAGTTACAAAATGATTATCTTTGTTTCATGGGTAGGCCTGAAAATATGCGTTAACAGTTAACTAAAAATAAAGAATGAAACGTACTTCTTTAATATGAAGTTGCCCGAATTTGAAATAATTTTTAAAATAAATCATGATCTCCCAGGGAACCCCTAGAGACCTCTCGCGGAACCCTAGCAGTCCACGGAACCCTGGTTGAGAAACCCTGGCACAAAGAATGAAGGGGGAAAAAAGTAATGCTCTAATTTTAAAGATGAAGTAGAAAAAATATTTTAAAAACCAGTAAAACAAATTTAAATATAACCATTGCTCTTGAGGCCTCAGACTTGTATTTCTGGATACCATCAAAATATAGAGCAGCAATGGCTGTTTATTGGTAGCGTTCAGTAATGTTACAAAATTTGTTGTGGAACCCCCCCCCCCTCCCAAAGTAGAACAGTTTCCAAAGATAAATCTGGAAATTCCTGATCCATTGGATTATAACTCTGCCTTTTCAATCAGTATGATGCTGCCTGTACAAAGAACATTTTGAAAGGAAGGAGGAGGAGGAGGAGAAATGATTATGACAGCACCACCAATAAAAATAATAAACCTATTAAAGAAATAAAATAAAATATAAAAAATAAAATCTAGCAGAAAGCTACATGTTGAAGATGATCTGATGAAGTCTGGAATAACAAGAAGCTCCCATTTAAGAGAAAACCTCGTTCAGATGTTTGGCTACTAAGTGACGCAAGTGCTCAGCCCAGTAAATAGACACATTTAAATTCTGAGGAGGTAATTGTTTCAGTTACTTACAACAACTGGTGCATGCAACATCCATGAGGAAGCTTAGAGCATCATAAAGTTTAACAAATGTGATGGCCATTAGTGGACTGCTAGGACCACTGAATGGAGCAGAGCTTAGTGCAGCAGAGCAATAAGCACACACAAAAAGGAGTTTTATCAACAATAGCATTAATGAGCACGCTAGAGAGATATAGGTTTTTGATCTTAAGCACTTAGCCCACCCAAGCATAAAGAATTACACGCTTAGACAACGTAGGTTACAAAAAGTAAGTACAAAAAAGTTCTTATGTTTATTTGGTCCAGTTACATCCATTTCAGTAGAAATTATTCTTCTTTGGTTCCCTAAACTTTGTGGACCCCTGGCCCTATGTTGCTGCCAGGGCTGCATGGAGAAAAGGGGGAAATTCTGGAATTGAGGCCTAGCACATGGCCTCTCCATGGAAAGATCCAGCACCACAGTTCAAAAGCATAAATTCTTCAGCGCTCAGCCTTCCTTATGGTCCAACTCTCACAGCCATACATTACTACTGGAAAAAACATAGCTTTAACTATACGGACCTAAGGAATCCGATGTTCTAAAGATCAACACACCATAGGAACCTGGAATGTAAGATCTATGAGCCAGGGCAAATTGGATGTGGTTATTGGTGAGATGTCAAGATTAAATATAGACATTTTGGGTGTCAGTGAACTGGAATGGACTGGAATGGGCCACTTCACATCAGATGACCACCAGATCTACTACTGTGGACAAGAGGACCACAGAAGAAATGGAGTAGCCTTCATAATTAATAATAAACTGGCTAAAGCAATGCTTGGATACAATCCAAAAAACGATAGAATGATCTCAATTCAAATTCAGGGTAAGCCATTTAACACTACACTGATCCAAATATATGCCCCAACCACAGATGCTGAAGAAGCAGATCAGTTCTATGAGGATCTGCAGCACCTACTGGATAATACGCCAAAAAGACTGGAATGCTAAGGTGGGTAATCAAACAACACCTGGAATTACAGGTAAGCATGGTCTGGGAGAACAAAATGAAGCAGGGCATAGGCTGATAGAATTTTTGCCAAGACAATTCACTGTGCATAATAAACACTCTCTTCCAGCAACCTAAAAGACAACTTTATACGTGGACTTCACCAGATGGTCGACACCGAAATAATTGACTACATCCTTTGTAGCCAAAGGTGGGGGACATCTATACAGTCGGTAAAAACAAGACCTGGAGCTGACTGTAGTTCAGATCACGAACTTCTTATTGCCCAATTTGGAATCAGACTAAAGAGAATAGGGAAGACCCACAGATCAGTTAGATATGAGCTCACTAATATTCCTAAGGAATATGCAGTGGCGGTGAAGAATAGATTTAAGGGACTAGATTTAGTAGATAGGGTCCCGGAAGAACTATGGACAGAAGTTCGCAACATTGTTCAGGAGGCGGCAACAAAAAACGTCCCAAAGAAAAAGAAAACCAAGAAGGCAAGATGGCTGTCTGCTGAGACACTGGAAGTAGCCCAAGAAAGAAGGAAAGAAAAAGGCAACAGTGATAGGGGGAGATATGCCCAATTAAATGCAAAATTCCAGAGGTTAGCCAGAAGTTATAAGGAATTATTTTTAAACAAGCAATGTGCGGAAGTGGAAGAAGACAATAGAATAGGAAGGACAAGAGACCTCTTCCAGAAAATTAGAAACATCGGAGGTAAATTCCAGGCAAAAATGGGTATCATCAAAAACAAAGTTGGCAAGGACCTAACAGAAGCAGAAGAGATCAAGAAAAGGTGGCAAGAATATACAGAAGATCTGTATAGGAAGGATAATAATATCGGGGATAGATTTGATGGTGTGGTCAGTGAGTTAGAGCCAGACATCCTGAAGAGTGAGGTTGAATGGGCCTTAAGAAGCATTGCTAATAACAAGGCAGCAAGAGACGACGGTATCCCAGCTGAACTTTTTAAAATCTTGCAAGATGATGCTGTCAAGGTGATGCATGCCATATGCCAGCAAATTTGGAAAACCCAAGAATGGCCATCAGATTGGAAAAAATCAACTTATATCCCCATACCAAAAAAGGGAAGCACTAAAGAACGTTCAAACTATCGAACAGTGGCACTTATTTCACATGCCAGTAAGGTAATGCTCAAGATCTTGCAAGGTAGACTCCAGCAATTCATGGAGCGAGAATTGCCAGATGTACAAGCTGGGTTTAGAAAAGGCAGAGGAACTAGAGACCAAATTGCCAATATGTGCTGGATAATGGAGAAAGCCAGGGAGTTTCAGAAAAACTATTTCTGTTTTATTGACTATTCTAAAGCCTTTGACTGTGTGGATCATAACAAATTGTGGCAAGTTCTTGGTGGTATGGGGATGTCAAGTCATCTTGTCTGCCTCCTGAGGAATCTGTATAACGACCAAGTAGCAATGGTAAGAACAGAGCACGGAACAACGGACTGGTTTAAGATTGGGAAAGGAGTACGGCAGGGTTGTATACTCTCACCCTACCTATTCAACCTGTATGCAGAACACATCATGCAACGTTCCGGGCTTGATGAATCCAAGGCTGGAGTTAAAATCACTGGAAGAAACATTAACAATCTCAGATATGCAGATGATACCACTTTGATGGCTGAAAGTGAGGAGGAGCTGAGGAGCCTTATGATGAAGGTGAAAGAAGAAAGTGAAAAGGCTGGGTTGCAGTTAAACCTGAAAAAAACCAAGATTATGGCAACCAGCTTGATTGATAACTGGCAAATAGAGGGAGAAAAAGTGGAGGCAGTCACAGACTTTGTATTTCTAGGCACAAAGATTACTGCAGACACTGACTGCAGCCAGGAAATCAGAAGACGTCTACTCCTTGGGAGGAGAGCAATGACAAGTCTTGATAAGTTATGATAGTTAAGAGCAGAGACATCACACTGACAAGAAAGGTCCGCATAGTTAAAGCAATGGTATTTCCCGTAGTAACCTATGGCTGCGAGAGCTGGACCATAAGGAAGGCTGAGCGAAGGAAGATAGATGCTTTTCAACTGTGGTGTTGGAGGAAAATTCTGAGAGTGCCTTAGACTGCAAGAAGATCAAACCAGTCCATACTCCAGGAAATAAAGCCCAACTGCTCACTTGAGGGAATGATATTAAAGGCAAAACTGAAGTACTGTGGCCACATAATGAGAAGACAGGATACCCTGGAGAAGATGCTGATGCTAGGGAAAGTGGAAGGCAAAAGGAAGAGGGGCTGACCAAGGGCAAGATGGATGGATGATATTCTGGAGGTGATGGACTCGACCGTGGGGGAGCTGGGGATGGTGACGGCCGACAGGAAGCTCTGGCGTGGGCTGGTCCATAAAGTCACGAAGAGTTGGAAGTGACTGAAGGAATAAACAACAAAATTCATATGTATACATGGCAAAGGAATGCATATAGATTTAAAAGCAAGTTTCATTTTATTATTTATGATGGCAGATTGGGAGCATTAGCACACACTTATACAAGAGTGATGAGAGGTTCTCATGTGAGATAGACCCTTTATTTTGGTAATGTCAGAAATGGATTTTGGGAAAAATGGACATGGAAAAAAAGGAAAGAAATGAGAATAAAAGTAGAATGACTGCAAGAAGGGAAATCACACGTCATACACACACCCACAGCCACAGCCACACACCCACATATTCATGCACATACATACAGATGAATTTCCCAACAGAATGAATGAATGTAAGATATAAGTGGGTGTAAGAAAATAAGTTATGGAAGCTGTTGTGAATTGAGTGAAGGAATTCTTCAATCAGAGTGCCATAGAAGTAACTGGAGTCACGCTAATGGAATATAAGGAAAAGGATGCTTAGTGGAATGATGAAGTGAAGGAGGCTGTGAATAAGCAAAAAAGCATATAAGAGTATGGTTGCTGCAGAAAATAATAAAACAATTACTGTATAATATGTACAGAGAGAAATAAAATGCAAAGAATGTAATCAAAGAGAGCAAGAAATAGTTAAGATTAAAAAGGACAGAGAAAATAGAGTGATTTTGATAGAAATTTAAAAAATGTTTTGGAAATAGGTAAAGAGGGCTGAATTAGGAATGCTTTAATGTTGGTTCTAAGAAAACTGATGAAAAAAAAATCATATATCCTGTGAGAATATTGAAAAATGGTAAGGCTGCAGATGTAGATGGTGTAACTGAAGAAACAATTATTTAAGGATGTAATTTGCTTATAGAGTGGCTGTGTGATTTGTTTAAATTATGTGTGAAGACTGCATCCATGCCCCACAATTGGAAGAGTGTCATTATTGTTCCCCTGTGCACAATGAATGGGTAAATGCAAAACCCACATGAACCTGGGAAGATGTTTGGCAGAATTGAGTACAAAACATGGTAATAGGCAAGGTTTGGAAAGTGTGGTTTTATACAAGGCAGGGGATGTGCAGACCATATTTTTGCTCTTCAGCAGGTCATTGAGAAATATATGAATGGGAGAAATAATGTTTATTGTACATTTGTTGATTTAAAGTAAGTGTATGGTAAAATGAATAGGCTTGAATTTTGGAATGTTTTGTGTGAACATGAAGCTGTTGTTGAATACAATAAAAGCAGTTTATGATGGAAGTAAAATGAGAATAAGTGTGATACTCAACAAGTGCTTCTACGTAGAGCAAAGATGTGGTATAAATAAACGTATAAGGAATGCTTGTGGTAGTGGTGATAGAGGTGCATTGGTTGGGGACATGAACAGAGATGTACTTTAGGATATTTCGTATGGAGGCAATGCTACGTTGTGACTTGCAGTGAATGTTACACTGTATGGATCTGAAAATTAATGTATCAAAGACCAAAGTGGTTGCGTCTGACAGGGAAAATGAATGATTGCAAATTATTTGTCAATGGTGGAAAAACTAGAGCCAGCAGGTGAATGTGTACCATGATAAACTGGAGGTAGATGGAGAAAAGTTGAGACATTCAAAAGCTGGTAGCAAAGTAGCAGGTAGTATAGTCTGTTGTGAGGAATGAATGTTGGTCTAAAGAAGCAAAAATGCCTGGGTATTAGGGAGCTGGGGGTGGCGACAGCCGACAGGAAGCTCTGGAGTGGGCTGGTCCATGAAGTCACAAAGAGGAAGCGACTGAATAAACAACAACAACAAATTAGAGCATGCTTCTGATCACTTTCTTACATGGAAATGAGAATTGAGTAGATTAGGAGAAACCTAAGGGTACATTGAATACAGTGCAAATGGGATACTTAAGTATGTGTTATAAAGCAAGAAAAGATAGGGTCAACAGTGAATGGGCGATGAATGAATGTGGACTGAATACAAAGGAGAGTACGGAAGCTGTACTTGAAAGGGGTTTGATCATGTAGAGCAGGGTTTCATTCTTCATTTGTTTTCATTGTTCATTGGTGTTCATTTTGGTATTTGGATTTTTAAGGGAGGTGTGTACATTAAGATCACACTAAAGGGAGGTGTGATGGCAAAACGTTTAGGAACCCCTGATGTAGAAAGAACAAATGAGGACTGAATTACAAAACAAAGGAGTAAATGAGGGGATGGGGAAGACGGAGAAAGTCATGATTGGATGGAGTTGACCAAATCCTCAAGAAGAAACAGGTGAGAAGTTTAAAGACCAAAAAAGAATTATGATGTATGGATGTGGTGAAAGCAAGGATGATTTGCACTGACAGAAAGGTATGGACCAATATAGTGAATTGTGTTGGTTGGTGTAAAATAGGTATATTCCTTTTCTCATGCCTTTAATTTCTTTGGTTTCCCAGTTGGATATGTATGTACAGTATATACACTAGGCCCAGTCTAGAGCTTGCTAGTCCTAGTTACTTGCAAGTGTATGGTTTTTCATATTTTTTCCTGCTTAACCTGGTATAGGTAGTCCTCACTTAACGATGGTAATTGGGACTGGCAACTCCGTTACTAAGCAATGCAGTCATAGAGCACAATGTCACATGACCACACCGACTTACAATGGTAGTTCCTGCAGTCCCAGTTGCTGTCATAAGGCAAATCCCGCACGGTCGCAGCATCCTGTGGTCACGTGATCGCCATTTGCAATCTCCTGCTGGCTTCCCCATTGCCTTTGCTTGTGGGAAGCCAGCAGCGAAGGTCGCAAATGGCAATCATGTGACCACAGGACGCTGCGACGTCATAATTGCAAGCCGGTTGCTGAGCGCCTGAATCATGATCACATGACCGCGGGGACACTGCAACGGCTGCAACTATGAGGATCCGTTGTAAGTCCCCCTCATTCAGTGCCATTGTAACTTCGAACAGTCGCTGAATGAGTGGTCATTCAACAAGTTCTACCTATACTACAAAATGCTAGCAACTCCAAACACAAAGGATCCATTCTGTGGCTTGGGCTGTGCCCCAACAATAAGGCAGTTGTTCTGTTAGTTTTGAGTCGCACAATTGCCAAGTGTTTAGGACATGGCACATTACTTCCCTCTCCTCCTCCCTCCCACAGCCCAGATCTTACAACATTTGGACCCGAATGACTCAACGGCACATTCGCCGCCCTCAATAAATTCTGGGTGGATTGTTAGTTTACCTACAGGCTACGTTAACTCTTCTCCCCCCTCCCCCATTTCCCTTTGAGATAAGCCAGACAGCCTTTAAATGGCAAAGCGTTACAATTTTCCACCTCATTTCCCATCTCCTCTACAGTTAATTTTTACCAGCCCTCTCTATTTATTTCCTTGCAGTGCTCCAGAGGGGAAGGAGGAAGGTGCATCTGGAGTGGGCCGTGGGCACAGGATGGGGGAGGCCGGGAGAGGACCAGGGCCTCCCCAATTTAATTTAACAAAGTGAATAGAACAACTTAATTAGAGTCATCTGGAAAATAACAAGTCACGTCAGGCTGCTTCCGAGGGATGCAAACAGCAAGGCCCAGGCAGGCTGGGAAAGCCGAACGAGCCACTGGGGCCGCCCAAGCCTTGCCTGCTCCTCCGCCACAGCCTGCAGGCTATTTGCCTTTTTCTGCAAAGGAATAGAGCAGATGTCGCTAATTATTGGCAGGGCCTAATTGGATTTATCAGCAGTTAATAGGAAATTAAGCTCTAAAGCTTCAGAGCATCCCTGATGGCTGGTGGTTATCACGCAAGCCTCGGGAAGCCGTGTCCTGGGGCTTTGTGTATTCCACACAATCATTTGACTGTTGCCCACTTTCAGATTTTTCTCGCCCTGCCTTGATTTCCACACTGCTGAAAAACTCCACTCTGTTGTTTCGTTCCTGCTTTTAAAGATACATTTATATAATGCTTCCCCCGGGGCTGCCACATCTGAGTTGCAAAAATCTGGATACAGTTCCTGGTCTGTGGCTGCAAAGAGATAAACAGAATTCAAACTCTGTACAGGTAAAAGTAAAGGTAAAGGTTTCCCCTGCACAGTTGTGTCCAACTCTAGGGGCCGGTGGTCATCTCCGTTTGTTAGAAGAGCCAGCGCTGTCCGAAGACGCTTCCACGGTCATGTGGCCAGCATGACGCACGCGGAACACTGTTACCTTCCCACCGAAGTGGTACCTATTCATCTACTTGCATTTGCATGCTTTCGAATTGCTAGGTTGGCAAGAGCTGGGGTGAGTGCAGGAGCTCACTCTGTCACACGGGGCTAGGGATTCAAACCTCCAAACTTGCGATCTTCCGATCGACAAGCCTGGTGTGTTACCCGCTGACCCACCATGCCCCTTCTGTACAGGCAGCCCTCACTTAATGGCCACAATTGGGAGTGGAATTTCAGTTGCTAAGCAAAACGGTCATTAAGTGAATCCGACCTGATTTTACAACCTTTTTTGCAGTGGTAATTAAGCAAATCACCATGGGCATTAAGCAAACCATGTGGTTGTTAAGCGAATCATGCCGTTCCCCATTGATTTTGCTTGCCAGAAGCCAGCCAGGAAGGTCAAAAATGGTGATCATGTGACCACAGGATGCTGCAATGGTCATAAATGCGAACTGGTTGCCAAGCACCCAAATTGTGATCACATGACCATGAGGATCCTGCAACATCTGTAAGTGTGAGGACTGGTCATAAGTCAGTTTTTTCAGCACCGTCATAAGTCTGAACCATCACTAAAGCGATGGTTGTTAAGCGAGGACTACCTGTACTGCCATCTATTGGTCATCTGGATTTTGGAGCCTAGATCTGGTAGCCCTATCCTCCCACTCTTTTCTCCCTCCTCTCTCTTTTGCTTTTTATTTCAGAATTAGTCAGCTTAAAAGACAATGAAACATGACTTAACTAACTAAACTTACCTGGCATTTGAAAGTTTCATACTTTTCTGTCCCACGTTTTTTTTTTATTTCCATCTTTGTCCCCCTATTCATTCAGTTGGGGATCAATCTGGCTGAAAAGGCAAGTTTAAGAACTGGCTGGGCAACACTTAGTGAAGATTCAGAAATCACAGAGGTTTAAAGCAATGCAGTCTTCATCCACTTTATGAAAATTGGTTGCTTTGATTATTGTATTCACATCTCCTAGAAAACTTATCTGAAAATCCTTGCCTCCACATACAAACAAGAAGCAGAGTCCTTCTGGAACAGTATTGGAAATTAGATTCAATCAACTCCAGAATTAGAATGGGACGGGAGACTCAATTAATATCAAAGGTTGCAAACTGTTGGAAAACCATGTGGATTTTTGTAGGAAGTGTGCAATTCATACTTGCAGTGTTTAGGGTGAGTTGAACTAGTCATTCCATGGGTATTTTGACATCCTTGCCTCTTAACATGATACAAAGGCAAATTTAACTGGGCTAGGTTACATGAAAAATCTCTCAATTACTGTGTCACTCTCATTCTTCTTCCTTGCAAGCTTTGTGTGTGTGTGTGCATACATGCGTGCATATGTGTGTGCATGTTTTAAAGAGTACAACATTCCTCCTAGCCCATATTGCCATCTGTAAGCCCAAACCTATTTGATTAATCACCCCTATTTCTCTTGACATCTTTGCAAAAGGTCAGGAGACATTGCAAGTAATTGAAAATACCACAGTGCAGGCTGATCTATACATCATTAAGGGGCACAATTAGCATCTGCACTTTGCAAAAGGGGTTTAGAGAGGGAAGAATGGCAAGGTAAGGGGTGGATGGGAGGGAGAAATCAGCACAATGCCATATATCCTTCCTGTTTAGTTAAAGTATGGTTGAAATGAATGAATGGAAGCTTCCATATTTACACATGAGATTGTGGTAGGTGGTAGGTGTTTATTCTATCCATCCATGGTCCAGGATTTGCATTCATATTCACAGAATATGAATTCCAGGGAGTTTTAATTGATTAATAGGTGTGATTAGTTGATTGGCATCTTTATGTTGCAGATTAAAAACAAGACTCCAGTTTAATTAGGCTGAGCATCTGAACTTTCCCACTGAGACAGATGGGGCCTGAAATGGAAATGTGGGTGGACAGCAACGAGTGAGCCACCCAGCTGTTTTTAGCTCTCTCCCACAAAAAATGTGCAGCTGTTGCTCAAATATTGCTGAACTTACCCTTCCAAGTAGCTGTGCCCCTTGCTAGCTTGATGCATGCTGGTTTGGTGCAGGATACTGGGGTATCACCAATATTAAAGTAAGATTCAGTTATCCATCCAGGCAAGTTCAGTACCTAAAATGAAGCCCTCATCATTTGACATCCTTCTGTCTTCAGCATGCCCAATTCCAGAGAACAACTGCAAGAGTTCAAAGGCTACTGAAAGGTCACTGAGGGCTATGATTGTCCTGCTGTGTGTTTTGAATGAAACTGTCAGGATGTCATCCATGCCATCCTTGCCATGGCACCAGGAAAGAACATCCCGCCGTCGTTTGGGGGTGCCTGACAGTAAAACTACCAGACGTGTAAAGTAGGGGGTTGGTGTATTCACAGAACTGCAAACTATGTTAATCAAAGTCTTGTGCCAAGTGTTTCAGCACCCAGGATAGATCAAAGGGCGATATCACCACCGTTAGTTGATTCGGACCCAAAGAGATCTGAAAACTGAGAGACTGAGAGACAAAGGGAAGGGCGATAGAGCCACGAATCCCGACGGGGGGGGGGGCGGGCTTGGAGATTTTAAACTGTTGGTTGCGGGAGCTTGATTCACTTGAGTCTTTAATGTGCAATGGATCACTGGCTTTAATAAAGATTCCTTCATATCCCTGAGTGGCTTGTGTCAAGAACTCTGATTTAATAGTCAACGGATCGAGGGCATCACAGAAACACTTACCAATTGCTGTGAAGCTATCATTGGCGATCACTCGTAGCCGAGTAAGATTGTCTTCCAAAGGTAAAATTTTAACGGTGGATCCGTAAGTGGCTATAAAGGCCAATTCTGGATCCACACAACCTCCCACAATGAGGGCATAGGTTTCCGGGTGGGAGTCGGTCATGATGAGGGTTTGCCTGACGTGCCTTCCTTTTAGCTCTTTTCTCCCTTTCGCCCTGTACTCAAGCTATACAGACTGTAAAGCCTAAAGGATTTTGAGATGCCCCTTTTTTTCTTTTCTCTTTGCACACCATGTGCTAGTGTAAAATAAATAAATACATAAAATAAACATCATTGGAAAGGTAAGTCTTTGCAAAGGAAGAAATCTTGGCTTTTAAGTGTATTTCTGTAGAATTTTGAAACCATTACCCTATTTCCCCTTTAGGGAATTTTTGTTTCTGTATCATGAGATTTTTCAAAGGTACGTCCACCCACATGCAAACTGCATGCATCCTAGTGCCATGCTTGATTTCCTCTTGAAGTAACCCAGCAAGGACTTTTCTAGGAAACAAAGGTCCAGCTTTCCTGAGCAGGTTATCTAGAAAAAGGAGGAGGATGGCCCAACCAACACAGAAGAAATACCAAAACTTCACAGCAGCCAAGGGGACTGAGACTAGACAGAAGCCTAGGAGCTGATTTCCAGATAAATCAGCATATATGTAATCTGCATATTCATGATGTTTATCCAAAAGCTGTCCTCTCCTAGGAGATGAAACGCCCCCTGGGGAGAGCAGAGGGCTTATTGTTCCCTTTTAGAGATGACCTTTCTGGTGGGGATGAGTGGGGTGGTCCTTAGGAAAATCAACACCGGTATGCTTTTGGTTCTTCTGAAGAAGCAAAAGAATTTCTCTTGCATCTTCCCAAGAGAGCAAGGTGTGAGGTACTTTTGATGGAGAAAGGAAGGAAGGGATCCCGGATTCCTCCATAGGGGAGAGGGCCACTGAATAAATCCCAGGTTCTAAGTGGGGGAGCAAGCTGGAGTCGCCTCCTTCCTTTGCTGCCAACACTCAACTGCCCCGTTTGCTGCAGACGCTTGACAGCCAAGTGCTTTGTTAAAAGTCTGTTGATTTTGTTTTCAAGTAGAATGCTTTTGTTCTTGGGGTTTAAAAATATCTTTGGTATTTTAAAAGGTGTTTTTAAAGGTTTTGTTGTTTTTAGATTTTTCTGTAGCTCCAACTACTCTTCTGTCCAGTTTTGGTGTGGGGCCGCTGGCTCCGCATTCAAAGAGTTCTTTAGCTTGAGAAAGGTTGACCCTGATCTGGCCATGTCTAGGCTGAGAGCTCCCGGCAGCCCAGCTAGCAGTGCAGTGATCCCGTCATTGTCTTGCCGTAAGGAAAACATTGAGAACATTGAGAAACCATGGTGAAAAACAGGGGAGGGTTACAAACGGTAAGTGGCAAAATTTTGGCCCCCTAAAAATCCATGAATTCTGTGCAGAAAGGCAAGCCGGGAATTTTTCTCTATTCTTCTTCAAGTTGCCTTTCCTATTGCTCAGCGACTGCAGCCCTTTGATGATGGTGAAAGCTTCCACTGTGGTTATAAGGGATGGAAAATGACATACAGTAAGAGCTGCTGAAATCTCATTTCAGAATCTTCCAGGTGAAAATAAATATTTTCCTAGGAAGGAGAAGGGCCCTCCCCACCCCCCTCTGAAAATTCATCTCAGGTTTTCATGTTCCTTTTTCAAATGGTGACATCGTACTGCCTCTTTGACAGCTCCTGTCATACCTGACAGAACAGTCTGGACCAGGAAGAAACTTTGACACTAAAGATGTGCCATTTAGCAACAACACAGGACAACCTTTGATGGCCAACAGTTCACAGCTGCTTCGACCTTCCAGGCAGCAACATTGCCTGGCTGTCTCTGCCAAATGGAAGAAAACATGATTCTGTAATAAAAAAATAAAACAAGAAGCCAGACTCCTAAAGTTAAAAAAGAAGAAGAAATAAACATCATATCCATGAGGCAGGGGCGCGATGGCTCAGTGGTTAAGACGCCAGGCTTGTCAATCGGAAGGTCGGCGGTTCGAGACCCGAGCGCCCCGTGACGGAGTGAGCTCCCGCACTCGCCCCAGCTCTTGCCAACCTAGCAATTCGAAAGCATGCAAATGCAAGTAGATGAATAGGTACCACTTCGGTGGGAAGGTAACAGCGTTCCGTGCACGTCATGCCAGCCACATGACCTCGGAAGCGTCTTCAGACAACGCTGGCTCTTAGGCTAACAAACGGAGATGAGCACCGGCTCCTAGAGTTGGACACAACTGTGCAGGGGAAAACCTTTACCTTTACCTATCCATGAGGTATCAGTGTTCCTGTTTAGCCAGCTGCTTCAGAAAGTACCAAAAATCACTTTTTCCCCCCCAGAGATCAGCCATGGAAAGTAATTCACTTCTGGTCCCCAAAACATGGCATTTGAGTCCCCTTAGAGCCAAACCGAAGTTTTTCCTCCTGCCTTTGTCATGAAGAAAAGGAAAGAAGGACATGGGCATCCAATCTCGTCTCCCTAGAGCTTCCAGACATTTAGGGCTGTATAATCTTTGGCCCCAGGGCTGCATGTGAACCCCCAAAGCCTTGGATGTAGCCTTGAGAGCCTCTCTATCAATGGCCAGCAAGTTGTAACAATCCAAAGGAGAAAACTATTAACCACATGGGTAACAATGCGCTCCATTATGTTTAATTGAATTAATTTTACTTGAAGATAAACTAAAATGTAATTAAATCAAAATTAGATTTTCTCTTAGCCCACAAATACAGTTCAAAGAACAGCAGCAAACAACAGCACATTTATGTAATTCTAATTGTTGCAGGATATGGGCAGGAAAGCCAACATTACACACTTGGTTTTGGGGATCCAGCCTCAAATTGCCATTTGACCACAAAGTTCTCTTGGAACCCATCTGCATCCTTCAAACTAGCCTAACCTGCATGGTTGCTGTGAGGATAAAACTGGGGATTGGGGAAACTGTGTATACCATTTTGAATTTCTAGAACAGTTTCCCTTAACTTAGTACTGTTCAGCTGTGTGGGGGCTCAGCTTGCCGAATTCCCTTCAGAGTGTCAAAAGACTGGGAATTCTGGATGGAGTTGTTGTTGTTGTTGTTGTTGTTCAGTCGTTTAGTCGTGTCCGACTCTTCGTGACCTCATGGACCACAGCACTCCAGGCCTTCCTGTCCTCCACTGTCTCTCGGAGTTTACTCAAATTCATGTTCATTACATCGGTGATGCTATCTAACCATCTCATCCTCTGCCGTCCCCTTCTCCTTTTGCCTTCAGTCTTTCCCAGCATCAGGGTCTTTTCCAGTGACTCCTCTCTTCGCATTAGATATAGTGTGGGTAGTGGATGGAGTACCCACACTATATTTAGAAGCAGGCTGCTCCTTGAAAGAGGACCAGCAAGATTGGACCCATGTCCTCCTTGTGGGCACCCCGTTGCTATTTCATTAGAGCTGATGGGAACAAAACCTGGGTTAGATGGGGCTTTTGGTCTAATCCAGCCAGGCCCTTGTGTTGTTTACAAGGCAGGTCAGCTTTGGAAATGGAGGAGAGTAGAAAGAGATTTTATGCTGCCTTTCAGCAGATATTTTCTGAGAAACGCCATTAACCGGCTTGCTTTTGTTTTTAGACACACTAATAAAGTACAGTGCGGTTATCAACCATAATCCCAGTAAAATGTTCAATAGCCAAGATATTGTTCCCTGATTCTTTCCACAACCAATTTTGCTTTATGTTCTGCCCCCGCCCCCCAGCCCTTTCCCTGCATCCCTCGACTGGAAGCGCATGAAATCTGGTGATACTCCTGCAGTAGGTTTGTGAGCACATTATGCTAACAGGATCGGGTGGAAGAGGCACAGCAGCTCCAGGGGGTAATACAAATTTCAGCACCCCAGCACTTAAATCTCAATCCGTGAAAGGCCTATTAGTCTAATCACAGTGCTTCCCTGCCTTATATCAGCTGAAATAGCAGTTTTCTGTTCTCCCTGACAGATCAATAGCAGCAGGATAATAAATATGCCCAAGCACTTGTGTCCAAATTTAATTTCCATTACAAGGCCCAAGGAAAGCAGGAGTGATGGAGGCTCTGCCAGGGATGGGACTCATCACAATCAGCACTTGGATTTTCAAGCTGTTTCATGCTTTTGTGGCTCCGTTTGCCGGTTTTATGGTTTCTTTTTCTTTTTTTCTTTTTGTTGCCTCTTGCAATGTCTTTATTAGATTCAGGGAAGGAGGGGGAAAAAGTAATTCCGATGCACTGGGAAGAAAAGGTGGTTACAAAAGGACAGCTCAACAGCTTCGGCCCTCCCTAGTCCAAACACGCTTTGCTTCCCCGCTGTAGCTGGTGTGCGTACTTCAAAGTGCCCATTTGCACAGCCGTAGCTCTCAATTAATAAACAGCGTGCGACATCTGAGGTGGCTGGATCAAACGGCGGGGCTCAGCTGCTCGGCTAGCTAATTTGGGGGGGGGGAGTGCATATTTCAGCCAGGAGAGGTGGGCTGATGAAAACAGCATCCCTCTGCCATAAGTAAGTAGTGAAATATTGCAAGGCTACTGGGTGTGGGTTCCTCTTTGTGACCCCACCCTTAGGAACAGGGCCAAGGCCCTTGGGAAGGACTTCGAAACTGAGATATGTTGAGAGCTCATCCTGGGTAAACTATCACATTTGAACCTTCGTAGCTCCAGTTTTAAAAATCTTGGGCTGGAGAAGAGAGAAGTGGCCTTCTCTGTTGCAGAACCTGCCCTCTGCAATAATATCCCCCCCCACCCAAGATTTGCATTGCCCCTACCAGAACCTCATTGAAAGGGGCCCTCAAACCCTGGCTCTGCTTGAGCTAGGTGGAGTGACGGCCCTCTTGTAGAAATGTTGCATGTTAGAGAAGAGGATTGTTCTTCTCTTTCTAGAAGTTCATCATTTTTAAAAACTGTTTGTTGTTTAATTGGTTTTTCATACGGTACACTGCCTGCAGGCGTCCTGGAGTTGGGCAGCCTTACACATTTGACAAATAAATAGATATGGTGAGAGGTAATATGGTATAATAAAACGAGTTCCAGGTTAGGGACAGGAGAGAACGGAGTTCTAGTCTGCAATCCTTCTCGTTCAGTCCCCATTTCTCAGCCTGACGTACTGCCCAGGGGTATTGGGGGGAGAGGTACGTTTTCCAGAGTATTCTGGAAAAAAAGGGGGCCACATAGAAAATCAAAGAGTTGGCAGAACATAGTGGCTAAGAAAGAGTGCTAGAAATCAGAAATTCCCAAGTTCTAATCTGCATTCTGCCACAAACTTATACTGTGGAATGAATTCACACAACATAGTAGACTGGGTCGAGTCATCTGTGATTCAGCAGGCTGTGGAAACCCAGCTACTGTCTTAGCAAGTAGTGTGAACCAGACTGTCACGTTAAAACCCAATACTCTTTCTTTCTTCTGATATAGCATGTAATGAAAGCATGCAAATGCAAGTAGATGAATAGGTACCACTTCGGTGGGTAGGTAACAGCATTCCGCGTGCGTCATGCCAGCCACATGACCGCGGAAGCATCTTCGGACAACGCTGGCTCTTCGGCTAACAAACGGAGATGAGCACCGGCCCCTAGAGTCGGACACGACTGCACAACTGTGCGGGGGGAACCTTTACCTTTACCTTATGACTCCAGCTACATGGAGGCACTTCTCTTTCTCTCAGTCGCCAACGTCTGCAGTTAGCAGGGAGGAGAACAATAGCTTGCAGGGTTTTTTGTAAGGATGACAACCGGATAGTTCTTGTCAAGTATTTCAAAGTCTCACAAATACTGTACTCACATTGGACAGCTGTTGTTACTCAAAAGTAGTCAGCAAGGAATTTAATTTGGAATGAGTAGAGGTAGGACAAATTCCCAGGAGGAACAGTGGCCAATGTCTGGTGGCCCATGTAGTGTCTGCTAGGTGCTGAGATAGTTTCAAAAAAGAATGAGCATGCAGGGAGGGAGGCCTGCTCTTCAACTTCAACTTTGCAACTAGTTAGTCCAGTGTTTCTCAACCTTAGCAACATTAAGACCTGTGGATTTCAACTCCCAGAATTCCTCAGCCAGCATAGCTGGCTGGGGAATTCTGGGAGTTGAAGTCCACAGGTCTTAAAGTTGCCAAGGTTGTGAAACACTGAGTTAGGCCATAATTGCTCACACAGAAATGAAGAACCTGTGCTGCATCAGTTGGATGCCTGCTCCCATCAACACCAGGCAATGCAGCCAGAGATCAAAATCAGAAGTCAACACCACCCAGAGATCAGCCTCACATTCCAAGAATGGTATGCACTCTTGCTTTGCATCTCTGTAAATCATTCATTCATTCATTCATTCATTCATTCATTCATTCATTCATTCATTCATTCATTCATTCATTATTTAAATTTATATCACTGCCCATCTCCCCCAACGGGGAACTCTGGAGTTATGAATTATGGAGTTTCCAGGAGAAAAAAAGTCAGGGACTTTTTGTGCAGGGACTCGATGTTAGTCACTTATACACAATCCAATCCCTAGTGGCTTGAAGATTTGATTCTTCAATGTCCAGCCTTGCAGTGGAATAAATGTGACAACCCTGAAGGCTTGAACCCATCTCTCCTAATTTGAGCGAGATCCAATGGTTCTTCACTTCTTCAGCACGTCTGGGGCAGAAATCCTCACCCTACGAGGGGAAGGGACTGGTTTCTGTATCAATAAGAGGCTGTGGGGTCATCCCAGGAAGAGGGAGGAGATGGGGGAGACCCTTGGAGAGCTGTGTTGTGGCTGGAAATAACTAGCACCAAGTTCTGCCCGAGGCCCCTGGGCCCAGCACTAGGCTTGTTAAGTACATTAATGAAGGAAGGACACCGGCAAAGCCGCTGGCTATTTGCTGAAGTGTCATATGTCTGTTGGCTGGATCTTGGAGCTGTGCAAATTCTCTTCTCCCTCCCACCTGGCTTCCTTCTCCCTGTTGCTGGGTTTGCTTCACGAAACTGCAAACATCCTGGATATTAAAATTGGAAGAGATCTGGAAGGTGATGGAGGATGTTGTCTGGAATTATTTCAATGGTGATTCACTGCTGACACCATCACAGTTATGCCCCATGCCCTCTTGCTCAAGGGAGTGGTACACAATCTGATCACCAAATCCCCCCCCAACCTCCCCATTTTCAATAAATATTTATTTATTTGTTTGTTTATTTCTATCCTGCCTTTGTTATTTTTATAAATAACTCAAGGTGGCAAACATACCTAATATTCCTTCCTCCTCCTATTTTCCCCACAACAACAACCCTGTGAGGTGAGTTGGGCTGAGAGAGAGTGACTGGCCCAAGGTCACCCAGCCAGCTTTCATGCCTCAGGCAGGACTAGAACTCTCAGTCTCCTGGTTTGCCATTGGCTTCTTCCTAGGGCTGAGAGAGAGGGACTGGCCCAAGGTCCCCCAGCCGGTTTTCATGCCTCAGGTGGGACTAGAACTCTCAGTCTCCTGGTTTGCCATTGGCTTCTTCCTAGGGCTGAGAGAGAGGGACTGGCCCAAGGTCCCCCAGCCGGCTTTCACGTCTAAGGTGGGACTAGAACTCTCAGTCTCCTGGATTCTAGCCCAGCACCTTAACCACTAGACCAAACTGGCTCTATATGCTAAGATTAATATTAATATGCTAAGATTAAACTGTTTTTAAGTGCAATGAAGCAGGGGGGAAGGCAATCAATTTAAGAAAAGAAAGGGATGTGGTTTAAGAACAATGAGGGTTTATTCTGCAGAGGCCCACCCTCCTCTGGGATGACACCCCCTGGCTCTTGCCCTGTCCGCAAGCAGCCCCAACACATTCATGAAGCCCCAGCCTCCAAATGGGGCTATTCGCTTTGTGCTTGGGCCACCAAGACTGCCAGAAGAAGCAACACAATGTTGGCTGTTGGGCTGGGTTTAATATAAGCCACTGTGAACCTTTCAAAGGAAGAACAATGCGTATTCTTATGTAGAAAATTAAATTTCCCCATTGGCATGACTGAAAGATACAACACACATACCCTTCCTGAAACTAATGTTCCTTTTCATAGAAAAGTTCTACAACTTTCTCATGGAGATTCCCAGGGGGTTCAATGGGAGTTCCCAATAGGGGTTCAAATTCCTTATTTCCTATAAGGAATAACTAGAATACGCGGCACGCTTTAGCTTGGAAAGAAGGCAACTGAGTGTGGATGTGCTTGATGAGTATACAGTCACACATGGTATGGAGAAAGCAGACAGGGAGTCTCTCTCTTTCTCTCAAAAGCTACTTGGAAGATTTAGAATAGATAGACGAAAGCACCTATTCACACAGTGCACAATTAACGGGTGGAATTCATTACCCCAGGATGCAGTGAGGGCTGCTAACTTGGATGGCTTAAAAAAAATAATTGAGTAAGTTCATGGAGGACTGAACTATCAAAGACTATTGCTCTTGAAAACTCAGTGTGACTCCTGAGTTGGAGGCAGCAAACGTTCTCCACATTTGCAGGGAAAGAATGGCAGGAAGTGTATGTCTCCATCTCATGCTTGGAACCACTCCAGGGGGCATTGAATCATACAATCATAGGATGTGAGGGTTGGAAGGGACCTTGGAGATCATCCAATCCCGGGGTCTCAAACTTGCAGAACGTGGTCCATTTTAGGCAGCCTCAACAACACTCTATAGCAGTGTTTCTCAACCTTGGCAACTTTAAGATGGGTGGACTTCAATTCCCAGAATTCCCCAGCCAGCATGGCTGGCTGGGGAATTCTGGGAGTTGAAGTCCACCCATCTTAAAGTTGCCAAGGTTGAGAAACACTGCTTTATAGGCACAGAAGACATTATACAGCAGGACCAGGGCATTGAATACCTGGATCTGCAGTGAATACCTGGATATGCAGGCTGGGCCATGGGAAGCCCTCCAAGAAGAGAAGTGACTTGGTAGTCTATCAGCAATGGTGGAGCCTGGTTGGCCAGCAGAGGCACTTGGCACTCCAAGGCCTCTCACACTGAGCAGCATCTCCCTCTGGAAACTCTTCTCTCTCATGCACCACTGAGGGCCTGCTAGACAATGGGGAGGGGAGGGTTGGCCAAGGAAGCTGGGCTAGGAAGCTGGGGTTGCCTGGGTGAGGAAAGGAGAAGGAGACCAAGATATATTAACCCTGTAATAAAACCAAATATAGCTGTTCTTCATGTTCTCTACATGTGGACTGACCAATGCAGATTACAGAGGAACGTCTCTTGATCTTGACACTATCTACAGCCTGGGATTGTATTTGCTTTTCTTGCAGCTGCATTGTGTTCTTGGCTCAGGTTTAGCTTGTGATCCATTCAGACACCCAGATCCTTTTTGTATGTTTTGTTGCCCAGTACGGTCCTCCCCACCCTATACTCAAGTCTTTGATTTTTCCCCACCCAAATGTAGGACTTTGTTTTGGTCCCTGATTGCCACCGAGAAAAATAAATTACTGGACTTTCTCTATGTTGTCTCCCATTTTTGCACCAGTTTACTAATTTGTTTAAGCATGAAAATGCCTACATATACATCTTTCCCTTAAAAACACGTTTGTACACTCTTTTTATAAAAATGCCCACTTTGTCACACTTCCCTAATCTAACCCATTTCCATGTGCATCTTTCCTTAAGATAGAGTGTCAGAGACCACCCCTTTCCCTTAATCTATGCTAACAGAGGATTCTGGAGGTCTTATTGCGATGTATCTGGAGGGCACCAAGTTGGAGTAACCCGCCTTATCACATCTGAGTCTGATCTCTTCTTTCCAATTCACCATTGCCAAAAGTATAAGAGCATTTTTTATTTCAAGCCTCTCGGCTGTACATTTTTGGAAATCTCATCTGGCTGCCTTTGCTTGGAGAAAAGGGTTTACACAGCTGGAGGAGTAGTTGCCCCGAACAACTCAATTGCCTGGGAGACCAGATGCATTGACATGCCGTTATCCGTCCTGGTGGGGATTTTGCATATGCTAACAGGGAGTGCTGGTCCCGGTCCGGTCCCGTCTAGCCCCAGCCGGCTGCTCCGCTTGATGAGGAAGAGGCTGGCCAGCGGTGCTAATAAAAAACAGAACCCAGGATTCATACCAAAAGTTGCGGGGACACAAAATATGGCCACTTCCGAATGACTTGTTGCAAATGGCTTGCCCATTGCCTGTTTCTTTCGGTTTCTAGGTTGCATTTATGTTACGACGGTGTGTGCTCATCTGCTTGCCTTAAGAGCACCAGAAGAAATCACAAAGACCTACAGGGGAAGGGAACAAAGGTGGCAAGAAAATGCTGCATTATAAAGCAAATATAGACAATATATATTTTTATATATAATAATAATATTTTTTATAGAAATATAAATATATAGAGAGCACAGCCAAGAGAAGCCAAAGAAAGGAGCAATGGTAGCTGTAAACATGTCGTGCCCGTTCTTGTCAACAGCTCTCCTAGTATTTAAAAAATGCCCCTCAATCAATGTACAGGAAGCGTAAGCTGAAGCTTGAACAACCAGATGCTTTAGGAACCCCCCCCCCCTTTTTTTTTTTTTTTTTTTTTTGGTGCCTTCCAGTCAGTCTTGACTCCTGGCAACTGCCTGGACAAGTTCCTGCAGTTTTCTTTTTTTCTTTTTATAAATTTTATTAAGATTTTCAAATATACAAAGTTAAAAATTGAAAATGAAACAGAAATAGAAATACAAATCAAAAAGAAAAGAAAAGAAAAGAAAAGAAAAGAAAAGAAAAGAAAAGAAAAGAAAAGAAAAGAAAAGAAAAGTGTAGTAAAGTAAAAGAAAGAAAGAAAAGACAAACATAGAAATTAGATAACTTCCGATCTATCTATGGTCATAAGAATAGAAAAGATAATTTGTTCTTACATGCTGGCTATTCATATAACATTCATATACATTTCTTGTCTAATATATACTATTTATATATAATCTAATTATCAAAACCCCATGCAAGCTTTACTCCTCCAGCTTTTTGCAAATAGTCCATCAAAGGCTTCCACTCTTTAAGAAAATAAAATTTTTGACCCCTGGTGACTGCCTGGATTAGTCCCTGCAGTTTTCTTGGCAAGATTTCAGAAGTGGTTTGCCCTTGCCTGCTTCCTAGGGCTGAGAGAGAGGGACTGGCCCAGTGTCACCCAGCTGGCTTTGTGCCTAAGGTGGGACTAGAACTCACGATCTCCGGGTTTCTAGCCTAATGCCTTAACCACTACACCAATCTAACGCTTTTAGGAACCCATAGGGGGTGTGGTGGCTCAGCGGGTAAGATGCCAGGCTTGTCGATCGGAAGATTGCAAATTCGGAGGTTCTAATCCCTAGCCCCGCATGACGGAGTGAGCTCCCGCACTCGCCCCAGCTCTTGCCAACCTAGCAATTCGAAAGCATGCAAATGCAAGTAGATTAATAGGTACCACTTCGGTGGGAAGGTAACAGCATTCCGTGCATGTCATGCCGGCCACATGACTGTGGAAGTGTCTTCAGACAACGCTGGCTCTTCGGCTAACAAACGGAGATGAGCACCGGCCCCTAGAGTCGGACACGACTGCACAAATGTGTGGGGGGAACCTTTACCTTTTAGTGACCTTGAAAATCTTGAGCCTAGTGGGGAGGAGGGGATCTATCTTGAAAACGATTCCTTGGATTTTCACCTCTATCGGAGCCTATTTGGAACTGAGCTGGAACATGCTCTCTTCTGGGGCTCAAAACCCTCCCGAAACGAATGTCTTCACATGCCTCCTGCTGAGAAGCAGCAGGGAGCATCACACCAAATACAGGCTTGGTGCCAGGGAGCAACTGACTTTAACATGGTCTGGGATCCATGGCTTTTGCCACAAGCAGGTTTTTACAGGAATTGTAAGGGGTGAAAGGATTCCTGTTAGTATCTGCAAAGCCTAAGGCAGTGTGTCGCGACACAGTACTGTGTCGCTTGGGGGCCCCAGGTGTTTCGCGCGACAACCCGGAAGTGCTGATGGTGCACCGCCGCTGCGCGCAGTAGCGCGCGCAGCAGCAGGCCATCAGCGCTTCCGGATTGTCACGCGAGATACCAGGAAGACAATGATGCGCCGCCGCCACCACCACCACCATAGCGCACAAAAACCCGAAGGCGTGGCGGCGGTGGGTTTTGTGCGCCAGCCGTTGGTGTGTTGCCAACGGCAAAAGTTTGGAAAGCCCTGGCCTAAGGAGTGCATTTTACCCTTAAATCTTCTAGACCACCACCACCACCACCACCAAACACACACACACACAGATTTTTGGCCCTGCCTATTTGGGTGGGGGGGTGCTCTGAGGGCCACAAAAGCGATGCTGACTAGCTCCCTGTGGCTCCCGGTCCAGCTTTTACAGTATGCACTCCTGTTGTAGGCAGAGACTGACAGCTCAGCACAGAGAAAAGCCTTGCATAGAGTGATGGGTGCCTGGACTTAGTGTAGCAGCATCCAAGGCTTATACCTTTATAATTCCCGCTGTAAAAGGCCAGAATGGGCAGCTTCTTGCTGGAGGCCACAAATCAGCTTTTGTTGCAGCTGAGATTTGAAAATAGGATTCCTGGCCCCTGGATAGATCTAGCTGTCAATCAATCAGGATATTGGACTGTTTTTCCTAAGGTCCTCTGTGGCGTAGGAGGCGTCTTTGGACCAGGGTGAAGCCCTTTGGGAATCACAAACCTTTCTGGGGATGTCTTGTCTGAGAATCTTCTGGTTTTTATTTTTTGTGTCTCCCCCCAAATAATGAGTCTTCTGGCAATCCAGGTGCCAGATCTATCTTCGGGCCTGTCTTTGGTCTCATTTGAAAGTGAGCTTGAATAACATAAAAGCCAGGAGGATCACCTTTCAGCAGCTGGGCGCTGGATGCTGAATCCTTTTTATCTTATACAGATCCTAGAATAATCGGGAGCTCCGGCATACGGAGATTGCATTTCAAACCCTCCCCCCTTTCGGTTGGGGAGGGGTTGGCTGCTTCTTTCTTTCAAGTCCCCCTCCCTACAATACAAATGTAATTGTTTCTTGTCCAGAGGGGAACGGTGCGAAAATAAGAATCCGAGGTGACCGTGCGTGTGCTTTATTTGGGTTGTTATTTTTCCTCGCCGTTTTCAATGCATTAAGGGTAGCATATTCGTCGCCTCAATAATCTCCCTCTATTATTGCAGAAACCGTGGTGTCGGGTCCAATTACGTCAAATATATATATATATATATATATATATATATAGCCACCTTTCAGGGTTTTTTGTTTTGTTTCTCTTTCTGAATGGAGAGTGAGGAAGAGAGGCTGAAGGAAAAGCTGAAAATAAATATTTTGTGAAATAAGTCCAGACCTTCTTCCAACCGCAGGCACTCCCCCCCTTCCCCCCCTCCCCAATCTTGATATGTGCGCTTTCCAGGCCCCAAAGCACATGTGGGGAATTGACAAAAGCATCTTTGCATACCACAGATGGCAGGGACGGGTATTAACCTCTTTATTCCCCCCTTTATTTTTTCTTCCCTTGCAATTCCCATCTGGCTACCAAATGCAGTACCTGGGAATCTGACTATCAGGATATACCCCCTAAGGTGGAAAAGCTGCATCAGAAAGTGAAATGTGTTTGAACTGTGGTGTTGGAGGAAAATTCTGAGAGTGCCTTGGACTGCAAGAAGATCAAACCAGTCCATACTCCAGGAAATAAAGCCCGACTGCTCGCCTGAGGGAATGATATTAAAGGCAAAACTGAAGTACTTTGGCCACATAATGAGAAGACAGAATACCCTGGAGAAGATGGTGATGCTAGGGGTGGGTGGGGGGTGGGGTTTCTGGGATTTCCACGGACCGGGGGCCGGAGTTTGCGGGCGGGAGCCAATCACAAGCACTGGGGGGCGGGGTTTGCGGGCGGGAGCCAATCGTGTGGAAGGGGCGGGGTTTGTGGGTGGGAGCCCCACGGGCCTTAGGCGGGGTTTGTGGGTGGGAGCCCCGCGGGCCTTATATGGCCCGCGGGCCTGACGTTGCCCACCCCTGGGTTCAGGTGTTAGACTAACAGTGGAACCAGGTTCTAGTTCTCCCTTAAGCACAGAAGTCACCTGAGTGAGTATGGCTCAGTTACTTTCTCTCAGCTCTAGATTGGGAAGTCAAAAAACACCCATCTGCCAACCTGCACGGGATTAGTGTGATCAATTATAGTCCACAACCTTCCATAAAGAGGCCTTCATCTGGCAGAGGATGGATTCAGACTGATCATCATCACCATCACAACACTTTATTGTGATCAAAGCAAAATTACTGGAGTTTCTAAAGCTACAGATCCAGAAACACTTCCTAGGGGGCCAAGTTAGAGTTGCCACATCATCCTTTCTGTTTCTTCCCCCCCCCCCCCCGCCCCAAAGTGAAATATACTCTGTCTGAAAAACAAAATTGCCTCATGGCAAAAGTGCTTGGCAGCATCAGCCAAGTGGCAAATCAACCTTGGCATGGAGAAAGGAAGCAAGCAGTTTCAACGGAGAACGTGAGGGCACAGTGAGGATAGAAAATGATGTCTGGATGTGCAGCAAAACTTTGACTTGAGCATGGGATGTGGGCACATGGTGATCTGCTTCAGGCAGAAAAAGACTTGGCCAGCAGTAGGGGAAGGCGAGACGGAGGCTCATTGGCAAAGCACATTTTTGCCTGTGGCTTGGTCAACCGTTGCATTTCCATGGATGGATTTACTCCTATCTCAAACACAGGAGAGCTTCTGTTAATCAGCAGCTGTGTTCACTGTCAGCTGAGCCATGGCTTCTGTTGTTGTTTATTCGTTCAGTCGCTTCCGACTCTTCGTGACTTCATGGACCAGCCCACGCCAGAGCTTCCTGTCGGCTGTCGCCACCCCCAGCTCTCCCATGGTTGAGTCCGTCACCTCCAGAATATCATCCATCCATCCTGCCCTTGGTCGGCCCCTCTTCCTTTCGCCTTCCACTTTCCCTAGCATCAGCATCTTCTCCAGGGTATCCTGTCTTCTCATTATGTGGCCAAAGTACTTCAGTTTTGCCTTTAATATCATTCCCTCAAGTGAGCAGTCTGGCTTTATTTCCTGGAGTATGGACTGGTTTGATCTTCTTGCAGTCCAAGGTACTCTCAGAATTTTCCTCCAACACCACAGTTCAAAAGCATCTATCTTCCTTCGCTCAGCCTTCCTTATGGTCCAGCTCTCGCAGCCTTAGGTTACTACAGGGAATACCATTGCTTTAACTATGCAGACTTTTGTTGTCAGTGTGATGTCTCTGCTCTTAACTATTTTATCAAGATTTGCCATTGCTCTCCTCCCAAGAAGTAGATGTCTTCTGATTTCCTGGCTGCAGTCAGCGTCTGCAGTAATCTTTGCGCCTAGAAATACAAAGTCTGTCACTGCCTCCACTTTTTCTCCCTCTATTTGCCAGTTATCAATCAAGCTGGTTGCCATCATCTTGGTTTTTTTGAGGTTTAACTGCAACCCAGCTTTTGCACTTTCTCCTTTCACTTTCGCCATGGCTTCTAAATGAACCCAATTGTCTCAATTCATACAACACACTGAACCTCAAACTAGGTAATTGCATTTGAGTACAGCATGTTGTGAAAAATCTTGCGATCTTGAGAAATCCCTGGCTAGATGATGGATGGCCAAGGTGACATGGCATAAGTTAGCATCTTCTTTTCTGCCTTTCCCTTAAACTCTATATTAGATCAACTGCCTCAAACTACTCTTAGCTACGTACCTTTGAAAGGGGAGGTAGAAACATGCAAGGCAACCTCCGCCTTCTTACTTCTTGGCAAGAAAAATGACCAAACTGGCTATGTTGCATCAGGGACTGTCATACAATCCAGTATGTAGAATGCAATGAGGGGGTAGATCAAGCTGGAGAAGATGTCAACATTTTCACCACCGCTTGCACAGCTAAAGGCAAACTGGAGGGATTCTTGTTTGTGCCCAACCCTACCGAACAAATCCAAAGTACATGCACCACCCACACCTCCTCCTGCTTCCCTCCTTTCTTGGGTAAGTAAAGACTCCCTTCACCTCTGCTGGATCCTCATGCTGCCTATTGCCATTGGTTTGCTTTCCTCCACAACAAGATGGGTAAGCAGGAGCCAAAGAATGTGAGTAGGCAGTGTTAATTAGCTAAATATTTGGAGATGGGCTGATGAGGCACCTGGGAATCTTATGACAGTCATTGCCAGGATTGTGAGCCCCCTGGAGGGATGGGTGGAGTTTTCTGCTGTTTGCTTATTTCTCATTTTGCTAATGGCTTCAAGGGATCTCGTGTTAATTAAAATCAAACAGAGCTGGTTGATACCTTTCACTTCTCCATCCTCCATTGTTGTCACTAAGCACCCTGGGATCATGCCTCTGTGCCCAAAATTGAAGACAAGAAGGAAGGTTCAACTTTCCCCATCCAACCCCCTTCCTTCCCCTCATGGGATATGCCCTGAGTAGTTAACTGTACCTTTCTCTGTTCCTGATTGTCCCAAGGAGTGAAGAAGTTGGAAAATACCCCGTGAGGGGAAGGAAGGGATTTGGATGAGGAATATTGAAGCTTCCCATATCTCAAAATGGAGGGATTTGGATTAGGGGTTCATAATTTATTTATTATTTATTATTTAAATTTATATCACCACCCATCTCCCCCAACAGGGAACTCTGGGCGGTTAGCTGGTTACCACCATCTGGAGAAGGGAGCTCAGAAATCTGTCTGAACAGCTATGGTTAGTTCCAACTCTGCCACAAAATATGTGGCCAATACTTAACTGGAAGACTTGGGAGTTTCATGCACATCCTCTAGACTTCTTGTAGAAAGGCAGGATATAAATTTAGTCAACCAATAAGTACATGGATGCAGGCTTCTGTCCATATCATCTGAGTGACCTATGATCAGGCTGTTGCAGGAACAGCAATTGTACCTTCTATTCTCAACAGGGATGTAGAACAGAACTTCAGGGGCTCTTAAACATCTACCCCACACTGTGAAAAAGGCAAGCCTTTAATACAGAGCTTTCCAAACTTTTCATGTTGGTGACACACTTTTTAGACATGCATCATTTCGTGACACACTCTTACAGCAGGGCACAAGGCAGGCACTAGGACCTGTGCGGAATCCTGGCAGGACAGGTTTGGAGGCAGCAGCAGCAGCAGCCGCGACACACCCAGACACTGCAGCTGACACACTAACGTGTCCCGACACACAGTTTGGAAAGCTCTGCTTTAATACCTAGTTCTCTGCCTAGGAGATCAGGAAACAGAGATAAAGAGCAGGTGTGACATCCTGAGCCTTGACTAGCTTGATATTTTTTTTGTTTTCCCAAATATTTTAGTTCTTGTTTTCAGGGTTGGCATACCTGCTTTCTTCCTGGAATGGATTTTGTGCTCCAGGGATGCTGTATGGCAATGAGCTGCCATGCAAGAATGCACTTCATCACAGATCTCTGATGTCTGGTCCTGTGGTGGCTCTGTCACATTTCAACTGCTCAGAGTAGTTTGCTCAGTGGCGAGTTGCTTCCTACACAAAAGCAAATGACCGAGTCTTCATTGTACAATTAGGCATAGCAGACAGTCACAAACATGCCTTATTAGGCATACACCCATATGTTGCTAAGGATGCGTGGGTGTAAAACAGATACTTCTCTCAATATGAGAAGAAAGCATGTGCAAGCTTAAGAATATGCCAGTGCTCTAATTTTTCAAAAGGTCATCAATACTATGCAACTAAAACTAGGTGCAAATGCATCCTGTTGAAAGCAGTAGGGTACCTAATTTAAGGCCTGTTCACTGCAGCAGGACTTACTCAAGATTAACTTTTGTTGAACTGTGCCCTGTGAGATGAATCTGTGTTAACTGAATATCATTTTTGTGCCAAAATGCACCTCCCAAGGGGACCAATTGTGACTTAATTATTTGCCAGTGTTTTCCTATCAGTTTCTTAACATATTGGCACACACATCTTTAAAGTTCAGAAATTCAAAGCATGTTCCATCATGGTGGATGAGAAGCAGGGGACACGGTGGATTAAAAAAAAAGTTGTCATAATGTAAACATGCAGGGCAGCAGCAGAAAACAAAAACAAAGTCCATAATGGTGCCCAAAGGGTAGAACACCCCAAAAAATTCAACCCCAACTTGATTGGCATTTTGGTGCCTACCCATGACGTAACTCTTCCATCGGGCAGCTATGGAATGTTGGTGGCCAATGTGAGAAAGGCAGGCAAGATCTCTGTTTTTTTTCTACTATAGGTTTTTTTCTTGTTTTAGTTTTCTGAATCTTTATTGTTATTATATTGTTGCTTTTTTATGGCCAATTTAGGCTGCTATTACCAGCGTACTAGGATCCTTTTTTTAATGAAAGGAGAGCAACAGATGGATGGATGGATGGATGGATGGATGGAAGGAAGGAAGGAAGGAAGGAAGGAAGGAAGGAAGCAAGCAAGCAAGCAAGCAAGCAAGCAAGCAAGCAAGCAAGCAAGCAAGCAAGCAAGCAAGCAAGCAAATAGGCTGAGCCTCAGATGAGTTCTTAAATTCAATTCCTAGAATTCAGTCCCTGTAGCAAGAGGGATAATAATAAGGAGCCTAGAAGAGTTACAACAACCATCCCATTACATTTCAGGAGGACTGGCTCAAGATATTTTACAGCCTTAGGCAAGGACAAAATAGCACTCCCCCCACCCCATTTCATGTCACAGAACCTAATAGGACTGGCAGTCAAGTCATACTTCAGCACTGGCGTGGCCCAGCAGCATCCTCACCTCCACTTGAAGGCAATATGGTGATTTCAGGGGTGCAGGAAGGACCACATGGCACCCACAATTCTGTCATCCAACCAATGGAATGAATGGTGAAGTTAAGAAGGAAGAGAAAGGAGGCTGCATCTCAGCATCTATCGCTTGAGGTGGCTGCTTCTCTCTCTGATGGCAGGGCTGGTACCTGGATGAGAAAGGGATAAAAAACTAGGGTAGAATGTTTTGATTTCCAGGGATGAATGCCAGTTTCATAGTTTTGAATGAGCAACTCTTTCCCCCTCAGTATCAGAGAAGTTAAACACGAGATAGCAGGAGTGTCAAGATCTGTCACAGCTGATGGGGAAAGGCATAGAGCATGAGTATCCCTGACCCTCCAGGAAGGCCTATGCAGCTAGGGGAATCTCAAGGATGGAATGAGAATGATGTGGATGAGAGCGTAGGGATGTCGGACAATGCTGTGATAAGTGTCAGTTTTTCATGCAGCTAGTTTCACGGGCCACAGGCCTGCTCTTTGGGATTGCCGATTTGCACAAAATCATTATCTCAGATTTAACAAAGGAAAAGCTGATAGATACAGCTCACCTCCCTTGTCTCTGTCATCTCAGCCCATGCCATGTGAACTAAATCCATCCTAATTATGGCTGATTTGCATGGGGAGATGAAAATTAATCTATCCTAAATTCCAGTCATTTAGTGATTCTGCTTGGGCTTGTCACAAGCACTATGATTTGGCCAAGGTGTTGCATGTGTGAGTTGTTGGAGGGGGGTATTCCCATCGCTCAGCCAGTGCTAGGCACCATTTTCCAAGGTACGCAACAGCTTTCATCAAAGATGAGTCACTGTTAATTTCCCCAGTGAGCTGTTCCTCAAAGCGTAGCCAAGATATGCTCTGCACAGATGCAGAGGAGCAAATATACTTGCCCCAAAGAGAAAAGTCTGGTTCTTTTGAAGATGGAAAGTTTGAAAGCATAGATTCTAGAAGTGAGAAGGACAGCTGGAACCCATATTTACTTATTTATTTATTTTTATTTTATTTATTTTCTATCCCGCCTTTATTATTTTGTTTATAAACAACTCAAGGCGGGGAACATACCAAATACTCCTTCCTCCTCCTATTTTCCCCACAACAACAACCCTGTGAGGTGAGTTGGGCTGAGAGAGAGTGACTGGCCCAAGGTCACCCAGCCGGCTTTCATGCCTAAGGTGGGACTAGAACTCTCAGTCTCCTGGTTTCCTATTGGCTCCTTCCTAGGGCTGAGAGAATGTGATTGGCTCAGGGTCACCCAGCCGGGTTTCATGCCTAAGGCGGGACTAGAACTCTCAGTCTCCTGGCTTCTAGCCTGTTGCCTTAACCACTAGACCAAACTGGCTCTAGTTTATCTGTTTATGCACGAGAACTGTATATATTTCATTAGGGCATGTGGATTTAGGCCCAGCTGATGGTCGGGAGATCTCATGGAGTTTGCTGGGCTATATCACCATCTGATTAATGGCTGCCAGCTTCAGGGTTCCCATATTCCAGATGAAAGTCTCCATTCCTACATACGTGGGACTATGTTGTTTCAAACCCATGGTTTAATTTCAAGTAAGCATATCTAGGGGGAAAGCTCTACGATTTGGATTTGAAATGGCACAGGAGCTAATTCTTCTGTGAAATAAACAAAGAAGTATCACATGCTTCTTGCTGTGTTCCCTGTAACATAAATACAGTCTGCACATATATAAAACATACATGTTGTTACATGACTTCACCCCAATTCCAGAATTCAGTTTCCTCAGATGAAGGTCTCCTAAGACTGATGGTGTTGTTTTGGTACATTAATTTATTTGCTAAATTTATACCATGGTAACCTCACCTTTCATCCAGGAGCTGAGCATATGTTGTAATTTCACATCATTAATACTCCAATAGATCTCTATCCCTTTATTTGTTTTCTACAAAAGTCCATAGTCCTATAGGACAGGGATGGGAAGCCACCCTATGGTGATCCACAAGTTGCTGAACACTAATCCTAGCCGCCTCTGCCAGCATGCCAGAGGCAAGGAATGCTGGGAGCGACAGTTCAGCAACATCTGGATGCTGACAGGTTCCCTACCCAATTGGATCTCAGTTTTTGTGGGTAATCATTTATGTATTTGCATGTATGGGACAACTATACATCCAAAAACACACATACAGTATATACCATTTTAATTCAACAAACTATGTGTCAAGGTGGCTCACAATGAAATATAATTAAAATGTTGACATTAATATGGAAATGTCCACTGTTTATAATCTAAAATCACTATCTAAACATCCAGTTCTTTAATGGATTAAATTAGAGCATTTTTTTAAAAAAAACAAACCAATAAACTAGATTAAAATACAGTACAGCTCCATGAATACAGCTAAATAGCAGTGAGAAAAACAGAGGAATGATTCTGTTAGCTATCTTTGTAATGCCTTTCCCGGGGGCAAAGTATATTGATTTTAATTTGATGTGAACTTCTCAAATGCTGCCTAAAATGCTCATAATTTGGGGGTACTCCCTGATTCACAGCTCATGCTTGATGAGCAGATGGCAGCTATGGCTAGGAGGGCCTTTGCACAGCTCCATCTTGTGCCCCAATTATGACCTCTCCTGGAGCAGAAGGCCCTTAATCACTTCTTGCTTGGACTATTGCAATGCGCTCTACACAGGGCCGCCCTTGAAGAGCATTGGGAAGCTACAGCTGGTTGCCCATATACTGTAATGCTACTATTTCAAAAGCTAAACCAGTTGCTAGTTAGCTTCCAGATGAAATTCAAAGTGCTGGTTGTCAGCTTTAAAGCCCTTCATGTCTCAGAACCCAACTATCTGCAGGGCCTCTACCCCGAACAGCATTTGCCCGGCCAATGCCATCTGGTAGGGTGGGTTCCCTCCAGGTCCCTTCACGCAGAAAATACCATCTCCAGGGACATGGAAGACAGCCTTGTTGATGTCCTTCTGTGGAATAGCATACCCCAGAAATCCAGATGACTGCTACTTTGTTGGTTTTTAGGAAAGCCAGTCAAACTTAGCAGTTTCAGCAGACTTTGGCGGTTGCTCCTTCTGGCATTGGAGTCTTTGTCTAATACAAATCATGTTCTGATGCTTATATATGTACATGTATTTTGGTAGATGTATGCTTATTAGTGTTATTCTGCTTTGGTTTTTGCCTGATTTACAACTCAACACTCAGTGTTGGCAATGTATACCACTCAAAATCATCCATGAGTGGAGCAGCATATATTCCAATGAATAAATATCAGATAAACATTGCTGAGTACTTCCAGTTTTGTTTCATTTACAGTATGAGAGTTATAATATCCATGGTGGATTAAAACATACAGGTTTTCAATATTCTTAATAGGGTTCTTCTAGAAGTTTGAAGAGACCTACCAGGTAGGTTTAACTGGGAAGAAAATCCTATTTATTAAAATAATTTTACTGAGTTTGAAAAGTATAAATGAGAGCAATTGGAAACAAAACTTACTAATATTTGAAAAAAGCTGTATACAAAAGACTAAATAATGCAAACTAAAAAGAAGTCTCAAAATGAAAATAAAAATATAATAATACAATAACATTTATTTACTTTTCTATAATATAGAAATAGTAATACCAGGTTTATACAGATTACTATAATTCAATTTTTAAATAACAAATTAAGCCTAGACCATACAAAATTGTATTGTCCAATCTTTGAATTTCCCAGTTCAAAAGCTGGGAAGAAAATTCTAGGACAGAAGAACCTCAGCTAAGAAATAGGCCAAGAAATATAGGAAGTTGTCTTATAGCAAGTGAGACCACTGGTCTGTCTAGTTCAACACTGTCCAGACCCAGAACTGACCTATTATTCAGCAGAATGAGGCTTCAGCTTACTGCCAAGCTAACTGCCCTTAATTCTCTAAGTGCTTTCCTTTGCTCAGAGGAAAGGCATATGGTCTGTCTAGGAAACTCTCAATAAGCGTCCTTCAACCTTAGATGGGATAAATGCCATCCTATTGTGCCAGCCAGTCACTTCCAACTAAGAAAAATGGCTCCATCTTGTTTTTGTCTTAGGAACTAAAAGGTCTTAGACTGGTCCTCACCACAGAGGATCAACCAGAGACCTACACCAGCTCACTTGGAGACTAAATGCTGGAACCTCAGGGCAAAGTAGGAACTTTATCACTGAATTATAAAATCTTCATTTCATGATTGGTTGGAAAGACAACATATACATTTACTAAAACGAATAAGAACATAAAATACTGATTTTTTGAGATAGGCTTATCAGTCTGACCTCTAATGATAAAGATATAGAAAGCCCATTGATTACCTGATACTTAGAAGTAAAGCTGAGAAGTTAAGACATCTGTAATGCAAATTAATATTATTTACCCGCCCTTGTACACATCTTCCCCCCCCCCCCATGGCTTAATGAGACCTCTTGATCTTGAGGGCCAGATGACCCCAGCTGCTGGACTGTGGTCTCTGCCCATGTGAAAGGATAGCTCTGAATTGTGGCACAAAATTGTCCACTCCTACTTCTGACAATCCACTACTGAAGAGCTGAAATGGAGGTACTGCCTTAGTATGAAGATCCTCATTCAATGAAAATGTTCTTTTAATCTTTACTAATCTCATAGGCTGTTGAGATCATCCCATTGTGGTAAAACACATGAGTACCAGCTGGCTGGAGACAAGCCATTCTTCTGGCTATTGTTTCATTGAGTTGAGAAAGAAGGGATGAAGTTATCATTACTCATGGTGACGTACATCCATATCACACACACACACACACACACACACACACACACACACACAAATCCACAATCTCATTATTGCCTCTGGTCAAGCAGATTTCAGGTTTTAGTAGTGCTTCAAAATTTTGTAACGCCTGTTTATTCACCGAAAATAGGTCAAGTGGGAAATGCATAGGACTCTGTACAAGTAATGGAGATCCTAGTCTGCTCTTTCTCTATGGGGAAAAAAGCCCAACTTGTCATTATGGATTGGGGGGAAGGTTGATTGTGCTCACCTTGGGTAAATAGATGTGGCAGGTTTTAGTAATATATCAAAAACTGTAAAACCTGAGGGAGAAGAGATTGAAGAAAGACAAAGGAAGCTGTGCAGTGCAGAGAACATCTTAAGTGTCTCATTTAGCTAACACAGGGAGAGTGGTGGGCACCAAGGAGGCATCATGGGCGTTTTGGTATCCAGGAGTATGGTGTAGTGACTTCGGTCCAGTCACTCTCCCTCAACCCAACTCACCTCCCAGGGTGGTTGTTGCGAGGAAAAATAGGGAGGAGGAAGCATTATCTACGCTGCCTTGAGCTCTTGTACAAAAGGTGGGATAGGAATGAAATGAAATCAATCAATTAATAGCATCATATTGTCTACTTAGGCAACAACTCTCTAGGGTTAGAGAGTTTTCTGCCTGGCTTGTCGCTGAAGCAGCCTGGGGACTTTCTGTATGCAAAGCATAAGTTTCCCCATAAGCAGCGGTCCCTCCTCCAGGGTGTGGAGGCCTCACATTTGTGGTTCATATTGCAGCAGGAGAGGTCTAGGCAGCGCGTGGCTGAACCCCATTTGCTGTTTGCCATTTCAATTGTTTCATCTGCCATCAGTTAGAAAATTAGATCGGGGAGGCGCAGTGAGCGAATTTACCTGGATTCCAAAGGCAGCACATTTGGAGCACATTCCAAACAGGGGGTCAGCTGGAGGGGGGGACGTATGGCCAACTAAAGGCAAAGCTTGCATGCCAAGCAGCTTCCCTGTCTTCTCATTCTGGAGGTGGGCTCTGGGTTGCATCCTCTTCAGAGACCTTTCGACAGCTCAAAATATATGCACTCCCATGATTAACTCCTTCCCTGTGCTGGGTGTTTTTTTTTAAGTGCTTCATTTGTATGGGATGCAGGTGTGCGGTCGCCCGGTCCTGTTTATTATCATAATGCTTCATGAAAAATTAACCAGCAGGGGAGGATGGAGATTGCTAGCCTCTGCCACGCTGCTTGGGAAAGAGATACGACTTTGATCTTGCTTGTGATGGGGAGAGGGTAGAGAGCACGCGAGAACCCAACGGGATCTGTTCTCGGTGGAGACAGACATGGGAATCATTTGGGTGTGGCAAAGGGCAAACAGCACCAGGGGCAAAGGAAAAAAAGAAGAGGCAGAAGTTTGTTCAGCATAGAATATGAACCACTAACAAAGATGGTGATGACAAAGAAGAAATAGAACTTCTGGATGCGGTTAAAAAAAACAGTAGGGATATATTACATTAGACCGAAGTATGCAAAGCTCAGGCAGATTCTTGTAATGTGCACTGCATTTGCTGAATGTAGTATATTTCCTTTATTCTGGTGAGGCATTTGTAGCCCTCCAGATGTTGCTGAACTACAGCTTCCAGCAGCCCAAGCTGGCATGTCCAACAGTAAGAGATTTTGTAGTCAACCACATCTGGAGGGCTGCAAGTGCCCCACCTCTTGTAGAGCAAGATTACAAGCTGATGAAGTGACTATGTTGTTATAGTATGTACAGAGAAATCATATCTGTGGAGTCTTCTCCATTCTGAGATTGAGGCTGTCAACCAAAGGCAATGGCAAAAGCTTGATAACTTGAATCTGCATCCTCAGCAGAAGACTGGGATTGGGACTCCATTTGCTTATGCCTGAGTTTGCATTGCACAAACAGAGGGGACCTGCAATCCAGCTGTGTGTCCTCGTTCAGTTACAGCTTCAGGTGATGGGAGGAGGAAATGTGGTAGGAAACCACAGTCATTGATTCTTTGAAATACTGTTTCCAAAGATTTGGGTTTGTATTAACCCAAATGCTATGAGTTTCCTTGAAGATGCATATCTTGAAAGAGTAAATTTTAAATAATGTCTTCCTGAAAAGATCTGGAAGGAAAAGAGGGAAAGTATATCATCCACTGCTGGTCCCATATTCCTACAGGATGGTTCATAGAAGCTGTACAATCATAATACTGGAAAGGGTGATTTTGGCCATCAAATCAAACCAGCTGTTCAGTGAAGGAATCCAGATTAATCAGCCTCTAGATTGAATACACCAGAGAAAGAAAACTCACTGATAATAGGTGGCTGTCCTCTTTCAGGGTGTTTTTCTACCTGACAATTCCTATTTGTATCTGCTTCCTCTAATACCAAGGAGGTCTGGCTTCAGGCATACTGAGACTTACTAACAGAAGACTGGTACAAATACCATACACTTAGAATTACTATATTCTTTGCACATGAATTATTTTAAATAAACTGAGGTAACAATCCTTCCACAGAAAAATCCACTCTTGATTAACCCTAATATTCTTCACTTCAACAGTATAATTTACTTGTGATGGGGAGTTGTTGTCTAGGGTTAGAGGAGTTTTAACAATCTTGTTAAAAAAATCAGATGCACATTTTATTGAAGACATCACAGTACTTCTGCAACAGCAGAAGGTCCCATCCAGTCAATACCAATGTCGCCTAGAGAACGGGAGATAAACCACATGGGAGTTTTATTGGCGTTTATGAGAAAGAGTTGCAGGACATGGTTCTAGTTCTGCTTAAGTCTCTGCTCCTCGTTGGTGTGTCCACCAGGGTCCTTTTAGCTTGCAGCAGATTTCCTCTTCCCAATAGTGCAGCCTTTCTCAACCTTTTGACCCTGGAGGAACCCTTGAAATATTTTTCGGGCCTCGGGGAACCCCTGCACATTCAGGCTCAAATACAGGCCAGAAGTTACAAAATTACTCTATTCGTTTCATGCGTAGGCCTGTATATACACACTAACAGTGTTCTTAAACTCAAAATAAAGAATGAAACTTACCTCTTTAATGTGAAGTTGCCCAAATTTGAAATAAGTTTTTAAATAAATCCTGATCTCCCAGGGAACTCCTAGTGACCTCCCGCAGAACCCCAGGGCTCCACAGAACTCTGGTGGAGAAACCGTGCAATAGTGAGATGGTAATTAAAGCTACCAGACTCCTTTGTCCTTTTTCCTTAATTGATTTGTTATGCCAAGGAAAAGATTGCAGGAGACATAGAGCAGAATGGAAAAATGGGGTGTGGGATGTGATATGGAAGAGCTTTTCAGTAAATCATCAGAAATTAGAGTTGAAGGCAGCCCAGAAAAACCTTCCCTCACCCCAATTAAGCGAAACAGGTGCGAAAGAGAACAGGGCTGTTCTTGTACCTTTCATTATTGGCCTGGTGTACACATAATGCTAATCTATAATGTGGTTTATTAGTTTTTGGCTGGCTGTGGCAAAAAAAGTTCATCCCAAGAAAGAACCCATGGGTTGTTTTTTTTAAATAAAACTATATGAAATCATGATTCCTTGGTATGAAGGTTGTGCAGTGCAAATGTAGCACTTATCTGCAATTCTTTAAAGCAGCAATGTCCTTTCTCGGGATTACGGGGCTGTCCCCTCCATATCCACACAATATCTATATATCCATCTGGCAGATGTGGCTGCTTTCTAGAGCTGCAGACAGGTGCCATGTTTTGCAGCCCCATTTTGGAATCAAATCCGAAGTACTGCAAGGCCCAAATATGTAGTCCAAAGAAAGAGCAGAGCCAGCACCCAAAATCAGTAATTGAATTAATTAAGGCAGCCATATCTGGGCTGCGAAAAGTTTTCTGCATCCCTTTTCTGTCCTGTAGTGGTTGTCTGGATTTTTGCAACCCAAATAATGCCTACTGTTTAAAATGAATTGCATGTAAAACGAGGGACCCATTTATAAAATTAATCTGCATCTGGGTGGGCTGTTCCTCTCCTCCTCTTGCCATGGGTGGTAGGCAAAGCAAGGGGAAAGAAGGAAGAGAAGTGGATCTTCCCACCCTGTATCAAGGAGGGGGCCATCTAAAGAACCGTCTCCCCCCACTTCCCTTCCCCAGAGGATAAGAGCCATTTTCTTTTCCCATGGAGGAAAGGAAGGTGGGAGAAGTGACTGTACAGCCAATACATTCCTCCCCGCAGTAGTTTTACCCTGTGGGTAGGCTGACCATATTTCCTTGAGACAAAAACAAGACATTGGGATGGCAAAAATTTACATTGAATCTACATTTCAATTCGAGTGTATTGGGGAGACTGATTTGGGGATTAGAATCAGGGACATCACAGAAAGACCCGAATCCTAGTTTGCATGTCGAGCCTACCCGAGGTTAATCCTGTACCTGAGGATTTGCCTGCAGTTGAGATTCGACTTTAAGTAGGCTGACCACATTTCCTTGAGACAAAAACGGGACACTGGGATGGCAAAAATGGGACGGGGTTAAACTTAGGTAATATTCCGTATTCATGAAAAAGTAAGATGATAAAAAAAGTTTTAAAGAGTTTTTAAGATCCATTTGCTGGTCCTTGTATATATAAAAATATTTTTGTTTTCATTAAAATGAAAAAGTTTTATTACATGAACATATTGAGCTAACAATTATTCTTCAGTGACAGAACTCATACAAAAATTTAGGTAGACGTAGAGGGGGACTGTATTTCACCACAATCGTACCATGAATATTTCTCCAATGAAGTAATCTTAAGCAGCAAATTTTGGTCTTTTAATGCCTTATCATAAAACTTCTCACACTCCATGAAACAATTTTGTTTTACAACTAACATAGCCCTCATTGTCTCAACACTTAATCTAGATTTCTCCTTTGGCCACATACTGTTCATAACAGAAAATATTCTCTCGACAGGTGCTGTACTTCCTGGAAGACAAAGAATAAACTCTGCAATATTACAAAAGTCTTGAAAGTCTAGGCGTTTTTCACTCATTTCAGAAAAATCTTTACCCATCTATCAGATACAGAAATGTTTTCTTTATTCCATGTATCCAACTGCCTCACAATTGTAGATTTTATGAGGGTCCACTGATCGAATACATGAGTTTCTTCTGTTTCTGTGAGTGTGATGAGTTCCTCATTCAGGCTGTCTTGTATTTCTTTCCATTCAGGTGTCTTCCTTAGTAGCACCCACTTGAACTTCTCAGTGTTTCCTATACTGCACTTCCACTTCTTGATATATTCTAAGCTGGTTTCATAGAAATTCTCGACTACCTCAAAAAACTTAGCCTCATTAATTTCTCCTGAATCTACTAACATTTTCAGTTGTTTTTTGACATCAGTAGTTACAAACACTTCACTTTTTCTGGACTCTAAATTGTTTACAAGATTTTCAATGTTTACGGCTACTTCTGTAGCTGAAATATTATCTTTTTCAATTAAACTAATGTATGTTTGGAACATAAGACACTTGATCTCTTGCAAATGACAACCACAATTTCAAACAGGGATCTTCAAACTTTTTTCGCAACGTAACAGGGCATTTTTCTTGAGAAAGAAAATAAGAACTAAGCCCATCAAACATGCTTAAAATTCTGTCAATTGATGGACCCAAGGACAAAAATCTTGTATTTCCATGCTCTAACAATTTAGCATAATTGTTTCCTGCAAAGTCACAAAAGTTTTTCAGTTCTTCAACTCTAACTGTGTATATATGGAAGTATTTGTATACTTTCACTGCAAAACAATCAATATCAATTGGTAAACAGTCAACAGCACACTGGAGAGAATTGTGTATAATGTGTGCCCCACAACCAATACCGATAATTGGCCTCTTCAGTTCAGTTTCAAGTTTTCGCCACACATTATTTTTGCCAAGTCTTTTGCAACCACCAAAATTGGTGTTTGTGTTATCTGCACACAAAGCAACAATTTTGTTTTGTAAACAAATTTGTCAATTCCTTCCTTCAATATAGCACACTGTAGATCGGATGTTTCACTAGGTAAGGAAACAAAGTCTATAATTTTGTCTTGAACACCACAATTTGGCAAAAAGTACCGCACAACGATTGGAAAAAGTTTGATGTCTTTTTTGTTTGATGCATCTAAACTGACTGTAATGCTTTTTGTTTTATTCAAATCCTCTATTACTTTGCCCAATATGTATGGGGATAAAATGTTGATAATTATTGCTTCTGATTTGGTACGTGCTGAGGAAAATTTTGGTTCATAAATTTTCTTTATCGATGTCGACAAGCAATCATTTGCGCAAAAATTTTGGCCACGACACATAGTATGATAAGCAAAAAGAACTTCACTTGGTGCAATTCTATTGCTTTCACTATCACCATTACGTCTCATAAACGAACTGATGTTTTTAACTGAAGCCAGAGTCTTTTCAGCATCCTTATGTTTCTGGCTATGTAGATGTTGGTTGATGTCACTTCTACCTCCATGAGCAATGGAAAAATGGATATTACAATGTTGGCATACCACTTTTGTTCCATCACTGCACAGTTTGTCCAGTTTAATAAATTTGAATTCCTTCTGGAGATTGTCATTAAAACTGCAGTTTCGCCTCTATGTCTTTGGCATTGCAAGGGTAAACTTTAAGCTATAAAAAAATATGAAGTTAAGCTATAGACTTTAAGCTATAAAAAAATAAGACTTAAAAATATGAAGTTTAAAACAACAATGTATTACTTCCCATTTTCCATTGAATATTTAAGAACAGAACTTTAACTTACTTTATTTTCTTCAGTAATGCATAAAGAGGGCTGAACAGCTCACACATCTCTTCTGGGCGTTTCTTCAGGCTCAAGGGGCCATTGGGATAAATCAGCAGGCCACTACAGGTATAAAGAAATGTATCAGCATCAGTATCTCTTTCGGAGCTTTCTATAGGCTGCAAGCTTAAATGCATCAAGACTTTTTTTCACCTCAAAAGCAATAAAAAACATTATTAAAATTAATGGATCTGGCCCAAATGGCTAAATTAACAGCATTAATTAGAGAACATTCAGTTTCTGGATTTTTATCTGTTTGGCAACCACTTCTAGAGTACTTGCTTGAGGTAGAAAAAAATGATGTTCTGATTTTGGGTTTTAATGATTAATTGGTTTATTTTAATAGAAATAATGTTACTATGGTTTAATCATTGGTAAGAGATTATTTTTGTAAATTTATCTATATCTGTATTGGAGAAAGTCGGAAGTCACTTTTCCGTCTTTCTTTTCTGTCTATTTGCACTTTATAGTTTTTTCTTCTTTCTTCTTTAGTTCTATTTTCTTGCTTTTCTGTATTTTCTATTTTGTTTTTTAGCTATACTCTGAAAATCAATAAAGTTTAAACTATAAAAAAAGCAATCAAAAACAGAATATGCTGATTCTTGGGAAACAAAAATATGCAGAAAAATAAGGGAATTAGCCAATAACAAAAAGGCACTTGACAGAGAAGCCTGCTTTTTTCACCAATCAAGACATAAAACGGAATGTACTATATGTAATTGGCGAGGAAATATCAACAGCAGTGTGGAGTTCCTAAAAGGGTTAAGAAATCATGAACTTACCTAGAAACCGTCTCACAGAAAAGCAGAGCAACATCATGCTGCTCATAGACTTCTTCCGGGGTCTGCACAGATGTCACCAGTCAGTGACATATACCTGTTGAAAATAAAACGTATGCAGAGCACATTGCCAATTATATTTTTAACAACTTTTCTTTACCATCCTAATTGGCACCTTGAAAGAAAACAATTTGACTGGAAAGTTCCCCTAAAAAAAGCGATTTTTCTTGAATTACCTTTCTTGAATTACTTACCTTAAAACTGTCACTCTGCTCTCCCTCGCGGCTTCTTGATTGCAGTCTCCCGCTCGATCAAGCTGCTGCTCTCCCTCGTGGCTCGCTGTGGTGTCACCGACGTGCTCGCGTCACCGAAACCCGTCCAATCACCAGTGACAGGTTCGCGGGAACTTTCAAATGTTTAAGTAACGGTTTTTTAAAAAACGGGACAAAATTGACATTTATATTAAAACGACAGGATGGTCGGGAAATGTGAAAAAACGGTACTGTCCCGGGACGTATGGTCAGCCTACCTGTGGGGTATCAGCTAGAGGAAGTGGTCCTGCAGAGGGCACCTACACAGTATGGCTGCCCCCTCCCTCCTTTGCTTATATGCAGCAGCATCTAAGCCAGAGGGTTGAGGGTGCAATCTCCGTAAGTGTCCAGCAGTCTCCTGGAAGATCGCTAGACCCGTGCTGAGAACACCTCTGTAGCACCCAAGCCTTGGGAGGGGGGAAATTATATGGGGGGCAGCACTCCTGTAGTACAGCATCCCATTTCCCATGGCTTTGGGGTTGCAGCCCCAAAGCTGTGGAAGGGGGGACAGCTGTACTACAGGGATGTCAGCTATAGAACTGCTAGGGAGCAGTTCTGCAGCCTGCAGTAAAGCGGCAGGGAAGGGTATCAGCTCGACATTCACTTCGCTTTCCATGGGGTCAATATGCCACTGCCAAACCCCTCTGAAAAAAGAAAAGCTGTGCAGTCAGGATGTCTGGTCTCTCTCGCAGCCAACGCTGAAATGGCCGTGGAAGTACAGAGCAGAGTGACTGGAGAAGAGGGATAGTCCCACAGCAGAGCTATCAGGCCACCCAGATCTCAGAAGGCTGTTCCTCCACGTGCCCTAGAAGGTCTGGTGACGCAGGGAAGAGAAAAGGACTACTTTCCTGCTGGAGCACCTAAAGCTGTCCTCGGGCTGCTTCCATGGTAGTCCCACTGTGGCGAGCAGAAGGTGCCCACAAGCCCTTCCAAGCAGAATATTCTTTCAGTCAAGCAAAAGCCACAAATGACTTGCGTTGAAATGAGTTATTTTACTGCATTAGCTAACTTAGCTGCCCAGAGTCGTTGCTATACAAGATGGGCGGTGAAGAAATATGATAGAAAGATAGAAAGATAGAAAGATAGAAAGATAGAAAGATAGAAAGATAGAAAGATAAAGAAAGAAAGAAAGAAAGAAAGAAAGAAAGAAAGAAAGAAAGAAAGAAAGAAAGAAAGAAAGAAAAAGATAGATAGATGATAGATAGATAGATAGATAGATAGATAGATAGATAGATAGATAGATAGATAGATAAACTTCTACATGACTCTGCAACCTGCTTACACTTTTTCTGCTTTTCTTCTGGGTCTGCAGAGAGGTACCCATTGAACTTTTACAAATTCAGTGCGTTTCCCCTGTGCACTTCTCTAAGTTTTCCAATGTACGTATGTACTTGCAGTTCCACCTATATTGATAACCGTGGCCTCCTACTTCTTTGCTTTCAACAGAGTCTTCCATTCTTCTTTGTGAGTATAAAACACACACACAGATCATTCACAGGTATCATGGGGAAAATATTATTCTTCCTACCAGGTAAAATAAATACAGTACATGTTCTCATTTGCCACTGTGGGGTATTATATTGTTATATGAAGGTCAACTTTCAGGAAATTGAAAATAAGATGGAAGAACACAAAAGCAGGATTCTTAATTTAATTGAAAATGCTCCCGTAACAGAACATTTTAAAGAAGGGAGTTATAACGTTGAGTGTATGAAATGTTTTTTTGAGTGGGAAACCTTGATTAAGTTCTGGAAGATCAGATTTAACAATGTTGTGATTGTGAAGAGAGGCTTTTTTGGACTGTCGAGCAGGACAAAGTTCAGCTTAAAGGTCTCAATTAGATTTTTAAAATATAGAATATGTGAATATGTGAATCATATGTGACTGATTGAAATAAGAGGCTGATACGTACTTTTAAATCTTGTAAAACATTCGGGCTCATATGATGACTATTACCTCTCAGCAGAGTTTAATACAGACCACAAGAAGGGATATTTTTTTTTACTTTACTTTGTAAAAGAAAAACTTGAGTTATGAACATTTATATCAAGTGAAGCTGGATATTTTACAGCTATATTAAGATTTGTGAAGGATCTGACATCGGGTATGTTTATATTCTCACTGCAGAGAATTTACATGCTATTATGGTCTGTCTCCTGAGCATGTGTTTTGAAGTCATTAAACACTGCATAGTTTTAAGTAATGTGAATATGAAATGTAACTGTAAAAGAAAAAAAATGTAATGAAAGGTTTCAGGGTTTGCATATGTGATATATTTTGTATTGTGGTTTTGAATGTACTGATCAAGGATCAAGACATATCTTGCTATGTCTTGTGGAAAACCTTGAATGCAGGTATGTCTATGAAGTCTGTGGCTTGAATCATGTCAACTGGATTTCTATTTAATGATAGTCTATGAAAGTTCTCAGTCATCCAGGTGGAATTGTCTGTAGCTTGAATCATGTCAACTGGATTTCTATTTTCTCAGTGGAAACGTTTCGCTCCTTATCCAAGGAGCTTCTTCAGTCTGAGCAAAGTTAGTAAGGGAATCCTAAATATGTTTCTAGGTAGCTGTGTGACCTTACACCTGCGGCTAGGTCATGGTTATATTGAGATGCTGAGATGCCCAACACAGGAGAAGTAACACCACAGGACCAGAGTCAGCAGTTTATCTTCATCTAAAGGAAAAAGAACACTCATTTGAGGGCATTAATGTTCACATTTTAGACAGAGAAGATAGGTGGTTTGAGAGAGGGGTCAAGGAATCCATTTATGCCAACTTGGAAAATCCTTCCTTGAATAGAGGTGGGGGCCTCAGGCACAATCTTTCCCCCATCTTCCTCCCTGCTTTGTCTTCTGTGCCTAGGAAGATTAAGACCATTTCACAAGCTCAACAGCAGCATGGTGATCTGAACGATCCTCCTTTAGATGATAAAAAGGACTTAAAATAACATCTCAATATAACCATGACCTAGCCCCAGGTGTAAGGTCACACAGCTACCTAGAAACATATTTAGGATTCCCTTACTAACTTTGCTCAGACTGAAGAAGCTCCTTGGATAAGGAGCGAAACGTTTCCACTGAGAAAATAGAAATCCAGTTGACATGATTCAAGCTACAGACTTGAATGCAGGTAATCTCTGTATATCGAAAGCACCATGAAATATTGCCCATTGCATAAAAATGCAAAATATTCTTGCCTTTTGTTTATGGAATGCATTTATATGCTGGACATTAGTTTGCAGCTTTCTCTATATAGTTTGTGAACTCTGACTTGTTTTAATCGTATCTTGCCATCATTCCTGAACTGAAAATTTTAACTTACACTTGGTTTGGTTTTCTGCTCTGTCCATTATTTCTGGACACTGGCAGAAGAACTGGAGAAATCCGATCAGGAGTTGGCCTAAAGTCAGGAATGCTCTATGTGTCTGCAAAGCTCATTTGTTTGCCAAGACAAAGTTAAAACAAACCTTAGCATATTATTATTTGTCAGCTTAACTATTGTGGAGAACTGGGAATTTTGCCTGGGGTAGCTTGCCTGACAATTAGTGATTAAGGTTCTGGGCTCAGTTCCAGGAGATGACTTTAGGCCTTTCTCTGTCTCCTAGTCCAATTTACCTCACTGGGGTGTGCGCAGAACCCTTGGAGAAAGAGTTATGTATCCTTTCTTCAGCTCCTGGAGGAAAGTTCTGTATTTTCAATAAACATTGCCTAGAGAGCAAAAAGTTTCATGCAAAGCCGTCTTCCTTTGTCGGCAGCAATTCTGCAGAGAAAGAATAACATCTTCCATTTTAAAAAATTAGGAACAGCTTATTAAGAAGTACCTGCTTGAGGGCTCCCCATAGATTTTAAAAAAATAAAGCTGAGAACACAGCATAGCTGTTCTCACTATAAGCATCTTTAGCATCAGATGGGGTACAGGGATGAGAAATTACAAGAGGTGTTAGATCACAATTAAGATGACTGAGGTGCTAAGAAGCACATAGTTAGACTAAAGTTTTTGCTACTACAAAATGTTGTAGTCATTGGTTTTTTTTAAAAAAATGATTATGCCAAACTAATTAACAGAATAAGTATATGCATACAACAATATTAATAATATCGTGTAAACTCAAAATTTATCATCATGACAATAGTAAAAAAAAAAACAATGGGGGGGGCCTTCCTGGGAAATTACGTTATATACAGAACAACTCCAAAAAATGTACTGTGAGAAAGTCTTCTTCCTTGGACCTTGGTTGAAAAAAAAATTAAAACAAATGTTTGCAACATATATCAACAGTCCACTGCTGCAAGTTATTGTAGATTTCTCCTTCCAATGTTGCATGTTAATTCATTTAGCTAGCCCTTGGATTAATGTGACAGAATATTGGGAAAAGCCATAAAGAATAAGCTTATGAATGATTTCTGATTGTGATGGCTTATGCTACTTCTGGGATCACAGGCAATTTCCCTCCAAATGCAGCTCCATGAGGATCAAGAGCAGGAAAGGGCAGCTGCCCCAGTGACCAGCATGTGGCCTTCCGGAAGGCAACCCGTTCCTGCTTGTGGGTTTCTTCTTGGCAGCTCCATGCTGGCTACTGCATTAGATAAGACTTTGGAATGATCCAACTGCAGAGTTTTTGCCATATTCTGATTACGGTTTTATATTCTGGAAGAACTTCCAGGGAATACTAGGAGGCAGAACTCGTTGTAAAATCAATCTAGGAAAAGGGAATGTTCCGAGTCCACACATAACAGAGCAACATTTCAACATGAGCAAAATAATTTCAGATGGGACTTTTCCAAGTACCGTAATTGGTCATCTCAGTTCTATCATCTGGGACTAATGTTGCTGAGATCTGTGTTCACCCAATATGTACAAGACATTCTGGTGCTCCCAGCTGATATCAAAGCTATAATAATAGGCTCAGAAGGGCAACTAGGGTCTGTGTCACCCGGGGCAAACATGGATTCTGCGCCGCCGCCCCAGGAAACATTAAGTATACAAACACTATTTTGCCATTTTGGCGCCCCCCCCCCCAAGTTGCGGCCCTGAATAGGCTGATTATTTCTTAGCCTTTAAATAGTAATCCAAAACCTGACCTAAGATAAGAATAGTATGATGGCCTAATGTTAGAGCTGGCCACCACTCCCTTCCTTTGAGTTTAGCTGTTCCTGCTGTTACAATTTTCCTGCCGAGCCAAGCTCATTAGGATTGCCTTGGCAGAGAGTCCTGGCATACCTTAAAAGAGGAGTCACCATTTCACACCGCAATCTGCCCATCAATCTATTTTGTTTAGGCCAAATCCTCTTCATTATAGTCAGAGAACATTGTACAAAACTAAAAACACAGTCGTAAAGGTCATCATCTATCCTGCAACACACAAATGCTTACTTGGTTGTCAATTTATCGGGCCCTGCCATAATTTGCAGAGAAGAACAAAACTTCTCCACCTTGAGAGAGACAGATGGCTTCTTATGTGAGAGTGGGCCTTTTAAATAAAAGAAATCTGAGTGCCCAAGGTAATTATTAATAGCAGAAATATAAGGCAGAGACAAGTGTCCATATAAAATTGATAGTAAAAGGGGATATGAGCTGCTGATTTGCCGACACTGGCACTGCATGGGCATACTCTGTCCATGTATGGAATTTTCTTGAATTTCCCTTCTGTAACTAATGTAGGAAGGACATTTTTGTTGTTGTTGTTCAGTCGTTCAGTCGTGTCTGACTCTTCGTGACCTCATGGACCGTAGCACGCCAGGCCTTCCTGTCCTCCACTGTCTCCCGGAGTTTACTCAAGTTCTTGTTCATTACATCGGTGATGCTATCTAACCATCTCATCCTCTGCCGTCCCCTTCTCCTTTTGCCTTCAGTCTTTCCCAGCATCAGGGTCTTTTCCAGTGAGTCCTTTCTTCGCATTAGGTGGCCAAAGTATTTGAGCTTCAGCTTCAGTATCTGTCCTTCCAATGAGAAGTCTGGGTTGATTTCCTTTAGGATTGACTGGTTTGACCTCCTTGCAGTCCAAGGGACTCTCAAGAGTCTTCTCCAGCACCACAGCTCGAAAGCATCAATTCTTCGGCGCTCAGCCTTACTTTGTTGTTGTTGTTGTTCAGTCGTTTAGTCGTGTCCGACTCTTCGTGACCTCATGGACCATAGCACGCCAGGCCTTCCTGTCCTCCACCGTCTCCCGGAGTTTACTCAAATTCATGTTCATTACGTCGGTGATGCTATCTAACCATCTCATCCTCTGCCGTCCCCTTCTCCTTTTGCCTTTCCCAGAATCAGAGTTTCAAGCCAGTCTTTCCCAGAATCAGAGTTTCAAGCCAGCTTTTGCACTCTCCTCTTTCACCCTCATCAAGAGGCTCTTCAGTTCCTCTTCAATTTCTGCCATTAGGAAGGACATTAACATGGGTTAAATATTTATTTGCTTATTTGTCAGGTTGATATCCTGCCTCAAGGTGATGTACTTCCTTGTCCAGTTTTCCTTGCAATCACCACCCTCTGACTAGGCTGGTTGAGAGGGAATGACTGGCCCAAGGGCATCTAATGAGCTTCTGTACTTGAGGGTGGACTTGAACCAGGAAGTCTTTGTTGCCAGCCGTCACTGAATGATTCCCTCTTGATTTTGTTCCCCACCCCACATGCAGACTTTAGGAAGTATAACTTCTGTTCCACCACTGCTCTTATATGTATGCATTTTTTAAAAAAAATATTTTCAAGATATAATTAAAATACAAAAGAGAAAAAACTATAGAATAGATAGAAAACAGAACAAAAGAAAAAAGAACAAACTATAAAGATGTGAATAGAAAGAGAAAAGAGAAAAGGCAACTTCCGACTTTTTCTGATACAGATATCGGGTTAATATACAAATCTAATCTCTTACAATTAATTAACCTATCATAACATTATTTCTATTACAACAAATCATTCAATCTCTAAGACCCAAAATCAAAACATCATTTTTTTCAATTACAAGCAAATATTCCAAAAGTGGTTGCCAAATTGATATAAATGTAGAAATAGAATGCTCTCTTATTAAAGCTGTTAATTTAGCCATCCGAGCCAAATCCATTAATTTAACAATCCAATCTTCAACTGTAGGTATTTGTGGATCTTTCCATCGTTGTGCATATAACAATCTTGCAGCCGTGATCATATATAGTAGCAAAACTCCATGCTGGTTATTGCTTTTCCATCAAACCTAAAAGAAAAAGTTCTGGCTTTCTGTGTATATTTACTTTAAGAATCTTCTGAATAATAATGCATATTTGGTCCCAGAACTTTTTAGCCTTCTCACAAGTCCACCAAAGATGATAAAAGGTTCCTTCATCCTGTGAACATTCCCAACAGACATTAGTTACACCACTATACATTTTGACAACTTCTCAGGATTTAGATACCAACAATACATCATCTTATAAAAATTTTCTTTCAAATTATAATTCAGCGTAAATTTCAGACCTTTCGTCCACATATTCTCCCATTGGTCCAGCATGATATTATATCCAAAATTCTTAGCCCATTTGATCATACAATCCTTAACATGTTCATCTTCCATATTCATCTGTAACGAGATCTTATACATCTTAGTAATAATAATGCTCTTATGTGTATGTAGATATTAATTGCAGTCTTCATTTTTTTATTTTTCTATTTTTACAATATTGCATTAAGGATTTTTTTTTTAATGATGATATCTGTATAAGTTTGAGTTTTGCATTTGTACCTGGAGTGGTATGGTATTGATTTTATATTATCGTAGTCAATCTTTGTACTTTTCAGTATTCTATTTTAAAATAATTGTGACACCTAGAGGACCTGTTTACAGGTTTTTAATAAATATAAAGGCACCATAAATAGCTAAAGATCAACAATCTTGTTAAAAAGAATCAGATGCACATTTTATTGAAGACATCACAGTACTTCTGCAACAGAAGAAGGTCCCATCCAGTCAACCCAGAGAACCTGGACCATTTCTGCTGCAGAGTGATTGAACTGACTTCCCTTGGGGAACTTATATTATTTATATGTTGTATTTATATTATATTTAACAAAATTGGAGGCAGTATGTTGACAGCTTGCAGCGATTCCTGTTTTTAAGCATGTCTGGAAAGGTGAGTGAGAGCTTCCTCTTCCTGCATTACGGTAAAGCAGCAAAGATGCAGCAAAGGTCTCTTGTGGATCAGACTTTCTAACAAGTTTATTTTAATGCTTTTATGATGACTGCATTTTGTGCCAGGCAAATATGTAAAGTGAGAGCCAATTTGGTGTAGTGGTTAAGGCACCAGATAAAAAACTGGGAGACTGAGAGTTCTAGTCCTGCCTTAGGCACAAAGTCAGCTGGGTGACCCTGAGCCAGTCACTCTCTCTCAGCCCTGGGAAGGAGGCAAGGGCAAACCACTTCCGAAAAGCCTTGCCAAGAAAACGGCAGGGACTTGCAAGGGACAAGGGACAACAGGCTTTACCCTGTCCTGTTGCTTTATCCTCTTTGGTTCCCTCTGACTTGTTCTGCTGTGCCTGGATTCTAGTTTATCCTGAAGAATATTTCAGGCTGCAATCCTGGGCAGTTACCCTGAGATAACCCATGACAAGCACAATAAGATTTACTTCTGAAAAGCAAGCAAAGGGGATGGCACTGTAAACTTAATCCAGAACTGGGGGATACCTTGCTCATTACAACTTCCATTCTGGTCATTGATATGTGGTCACTCCAAGGGTACTTTTTAAGAGTGTATTGTTGGAATGAAAGTTACCAAGAGATCTAAAGCATATGCTTTACACACAATTCAGCAATTGACAAAAAAAAAATCAGCTTCCAAAGCTACTCCAAAACCAGGAGAGGAAGAATTCAAAAGAGCAGAAATCTGGAAGCACTGCTCTAAGATCAAGGTAAAGGTGGTATTTCTGCGGGCAGAAGATCTTTGGTTAAAGTTCAAGTCATGCAGTGAATTCAGTGGTGTTTATGCATAAAAGGGCTGCAATCATACTTATGCCAAGTAGCTCTCATGCTATGGAGAACTGTTCTTTGGTGCCTGTGTGCCTTTTCTATGCTGAGCTCCATCATTTTAAAATTTATCAGAGCTCTACTCATATTCTGATTGAAGCCTATTGCAAATATGGGGAATATTTCCTGCAACTCACACATGAGTTGATACACATGCGTGGATGCCCATGCACACATCTCTTGTTGCGAAGGAGAAGGACGCTTGTTGCTTCCTTGCCCCTAGGGATGCAGATGGCCAGGAGGGAGGGGAACAATGTTCTTCTCCATCCAGATATCCCTCTGAAGATGTATGCATGGCACACAGAATCCCCCCATCCAGAGTTCATTCTCCTCCAGGGTGTGTTGAGACATCTCTTTTGATCTTTGGAGGCTTCTATCCCCCTCTAGCTTCTAATCATGATCATTAGTTGTCTGCTGCTAATGGGAAAACAGCTATTTTTACCAAGATTTCTGGGAAACCTTGCTGGTAAACTCTGCTAATAATGGCAGTGAAAACCAGCAATCTTGGTTTCCCATTGTGATTTGTAACCCCCTCCCACTCCAGGCTTATTAGTGACTGTGGGAAACCTGCAATTTCTTCCCTGCCAGTCACGAGTTAGCTAGTGCAGGCAAGGCTCCTGGAAGGCTGGATGGTCTGCAGAAAAGATGGCTAATCAACTATAGGAACCTTGGGTCGCCAATCCCTGGTTTACAGAGTAGACAAGGATCCCAAGAGAGCTGTACTTGATGCTTATGATTAATGGCTGTATTTTATTGAAGAGGGATGTTGAGCTACTCCAAGAGGCTTTTGAAGGATGATATAAATTGAATTAATGAATTAATGTTCTACAGCATGTGTGCGTTAGTGGGAGGTATATCATGCACATTTTCAAGCATCCCATTCTTGCTTGGTGTATTTTTTCAGAGGGGAGCTGAAAAGCCATGAAAATGTTTGCAGGGCTGGGATTGTTTCTTAAGCCAATCGTATGTATGTTCATCGGTCCAAAGAGCAAGAATTTATTTTTTAAACAAGTACTAAGGCACCTTATTGTGGATGCACACTGGATAATTGAGAAAGCCAAAGAAACAAACAAAAAAAGAGAGTCAATATGTGCTTCATTGATTATAGAAAGGCATTGGATTATGTTGGCCATGTCAACCTGTGGAATGTACTTTTAAAAATAGGAATCCCAGAACATCTCATTGTCCTCGTGTGAAACCTATACTCAGGTCAGGAAACCACAGTACAGAGAATATGGCAAAACAGACTGGCTCCAGGTTGGCAAAAGACTGAGGCAAGGCTGCATTCTCTCCCCTTATTTATTCAACCTATATACTGAATATATATTGTGAAGCTAGATTGGAAGAAGATGAGTGTGGTTTTAAAACTTGAGGAGGAAATATCAATAAACTGCACTATGCTGATAATACCATCACTGAAAATGCAAAGGATTTGCAAGCTCTAGTAATAAAAGTCAGGGAGCACAGTGAAAAAGTGGGACTAAAATTAACTATAAAGAAGACCACACTAATGACAACAGGTACAACAACCAGCTTTAGAAATGACAATGAAGATATTGAAGTAGTAGATAATTTCTGCCTTTTAGAATCAACCATCAACAGTAAAGGAACAAGCAATCAAGAAATATGCTGCAGAGTAGCACTTGGTAGAGTAGCCATGGCGGCCTTGGAAAAGATATTCAGATGCCATGATGTGTCTATACCTACAAAGATCAGAATAGTGCAGGCAATGGTATTTCCTGTGACACTTTATGGAAGCAAACGTTGGACTTTGAAGAAGCAGGATAGAAAGAGTATTGATGCATTTGAACTTTAGTGTTGGTGAAAATTCCTGACAATACAGTGGATTGCCAAGAAAACAAACAAATGGATTGTTGACTAAATCAATGAGTTCTCAATCAAGGCACAAATGACCAGGCTCAAATTATCCTACTTATGTGAAGACCTAGCTCTCTGGAGAAGGCCATAATGCTAGAAAAGGTGGAAGGAAGAGAAGAAGAGAATGACCAGCAGCAAGGTGGATTACAGTTACAGTGGCGATGGGTACGCTGTTGAGGGTACACTATTGGAAGACCTGAAAGACCAGGCTGGGGACAGATCATCCTGGAGAACATCTATCTATGTGATCACTAAGAGTCGACACCAGCTTGAAGGCACATGATCAATCAAACAATCAATCAATCAGTCGAACTAAGGCACCATGTGCTGTCAGGTGAAAGGTTAAGGCAACTCCATGCAACAAGAGCTGTGAAATGTATGCATACATTTCATTTGGAATCAGTAATGAAAGGGCATGGCTTGTGCCATTTTTGGAATTTCATTTGTACCAGCACATCACTCGTTTGGAATAAGAAGAGTTGCCTTTCCTAGCAGCAGGAACAGAGTTAACATCAATCATTGTAATTCATGACTGCTGTATGATTTCTTCAAAATGCCACACAGATATTGCATTGAGGCCTTCTGGAAAAAATGGGCAGCCCAAACGGGCAGGCATATCATTTTGGGAGAGAAGGGCACAGTTTTCCCTCTCAAAGCCTAGAACAATGTTCCCTGCCCTGGAGGCGTCTGGCTGTTGGATTCTGTCTCCCTTCCTTCCCAACCAAGGGCCATGCTGGCGAACGTTGGTGCAAGTTGGGTGCCCTGGAGGGTGCAGGGTTGGAAAAGACTGCCTAAAATTATGCCACCCTAGGGCAAAGCAGTGCCCAACAAAAATAAATGTAAGTATTGCAACAAAGTACTCTTGTACAAATGATCTACAAAATGCCTGCAAGAATGACATTTGACTAAAACAAAGACTGAACTTTTTTTTCCAGAGAGGTGCATAGTTTAATTTTGGAAATTTGGCAGACTACAAGAGGCATCTAATGATATCATGATGTCAGCAAAGGGCAGGGTTGAAAGGTTTTGCCCTTTTATTTCACATTTGGGGAAGCTAAAGGTGCAAAACAAGTGTGTCAAGTAAGTTTGGCACACCCGTTTTTCATTATTTGCGGGCAAACCAAAAGTCAAGAACATGCTGGTGAAAATTAGTGGCAGATTGATTTACCCTGCATATGTGGCCTGCAGGATATGAGAAGGCATTCCCTGGATTAAATAATAACAAGTCTGAACTGAAAAGCCACCCACCACAAAAACCCAACCCAACACATCTCCCTATGCACTCATATGTCTGCTGAGATAAGCAGCAGAGTAATCCAAAGGTTGTGAGATTATCCCAGGAATTCAAGAAATGATCCCTCCTCTTTGTTTTTTCTTTAAATGGGGTGCTAATGTTGGTTTACTAGCAGCACCATGCATGGGGGGGGGGCAGGCTGTTCAGAAAAGCCAAGGCGGGGGTCATGGCAATGTGAATGAAGCCCCACCCCTTTGTACTGCGTTGATGTCCACAAGGGTGGGGCTTCAAGTCATTTGGAAGTTCCATTCAACTCTTTGGGACCTCAGTTGATTTTTAATGCATTTCACTGACGATCTCAGGCTTCCTGTCATGTCTTTCCACAGCCCACACTTTCCCCACCTCCTAAAATCATGGCATGGGAGTTAGCATTTGAATGAAACATCTTCTTATTTTCCCCTTCTGGGATTTTTTAAAAAGAAAACTTACAATTTTAAAAGGAAAAAAAATCCAAGGGTAGAAAAAGAACCAAAACAAAGCCATACAAATTTAGGTTCAAAGATACAGAGTGTATATACTAGTCTATAGGGACATTCGTCACCAGTTGATTGATTACTCCTCTTTTAAGTAAATTTCCAGGTCATTCTGCTTTTATTTACACTACCTGTTAGACAACTGAGGTAACTCTCTCTCTTTAAAAATAGCAAGATTTTGTTACATTATGTGTAAATTCCACCCACAAATGGTCCATAACAGTTATTGATGGTTAGCTGCTAATTTTACCTTATTGTATGTTATTTTATATAGTATGTTACACCCTTTGTCACAATTTACATTTAGGCACTGGAACCATCAAGATGATGAAAGCAACACTTTTCATTTATTATTTAGATTCTCCATCTTCCCTTTCGATGCCCTACCTAAATTTCTGCACCATAGTAGTATCGTCACACCAGTAACATTCAGTTTAAAATACTGTACCTGTAGATTTCAGCAATTCAGTGATTTTATATACTATCTTAGCCATTTGTGTTCATTTTAGCATTATATAGTTTTATATAGTAGTATACCTCTTACCTTTTTCTAGATTTATATAGTTGTATTCATAGATGATTTTGAAATCCTTGTTGTTGTTCAGTCGTTCAGTCGTGTCCGACTCTTCGTGACCTCATGGACCATAGCACGCCAGGCCTTCCTGTCCTCCACTGTCTCTCGGAGTTTACTCAAATTCATGTTCATTACATCGGTGATGCTATCTAACCATCTCATCCTCTGCCGTCCCCTTCTCCTTTTGCCCTCAGTCTTTCCCAGCATCAGGGTCTTTTCCAGTGAGTCCTCTCTTCTCATTAGGTGGCCAAAGTATTTGAGCTTCAGCTTCAGCATCTGTCCTTCCAATGAGCAGTCAGGGTTGATTTCCTTTAGGATTGACTGGTTTGACCTCCTTGCAGTCCAAGGGACTCTCAAGAGTCTTCTCCAGCACCACAGCTCGAAAGCATCAATTCTTCGGCGCTCAGCCTTCCTTATGGTCCAACTCTCACAGCCATACATTGCTACTGGAAAAACCATAGCTTTAACTATACGGACCTTTGTCGGCAAGGTGATGTCTCTGCTTTTTAATATGCTGTCTAGGTTTGCCATAGCTTTCCTTCCAAGGAGCAAGCGTCTTTTAATTTCATGGCTGCAGTCACCGTCTGCGGTGATCTTGGAGCCCAAGAAAATAAAATCTGTCACTGCTTCCATTTCTTCCCCTTCTATTTGCCAGGAAGTGATGGGACCAGATGCCATGATCTGGGTTTTTTTAATGTTGAGTTTCAAGCCAGCTTTTGCACTCTCCTCTTTCACCCTCATCAAGAGGCTCTTTAGTTCCTCTTCACTTTCTGCCATTAGGGTGGTATCGTCTGCATATCTGAGGTTGTTGATATTTCTCCCGGCAATCTTAACTCCAGCTTGTGATTCATCCAGCCCGGCATTTCTCATGATGTACTCTGCATATAAGTTAAATAAGCAGGGTGATAATATACAGCCTTGTCGTACTCCTTTCCCAATTTTGAACCAGTCAGTTGTTCCATGTCCGGTTCTAACTGTTGCTTCTTGACCCACATACAGGTTTCTCAGGAGACAGGTAAGGTGGTCTGGTACTCCCATCTCTTTAAGACTTTGCCACAGTTTGTTGTGATCCACACAATCAAAGGCTTTAGCGTAGTCAATGAAGCAGAAGTAGGTGTTTTTCTGAAACTCTCTTGCTTTTTCCATGATCCAGCAAATGTTGGCAATCTGATCTCTAGTTCCTCTGCCTCTTCGAAACCCAGCTTGCACTTCTGGTAGTTCTCGGTTCACATGCTGCTGAAGCCTAGCTTGTAGGATTTTGAGCATAACCTTGCTGGCATGTGAAATGAGCGCAATTGTACGGTAGTTTGAACATTCTTTGGCATTGCCTTTCTTTGGAATTGGAACGTAAACTGACCTTTTCCAATCCTGTGGCCACTGTTGAGTTTTCCAAATTTGTTGGCATATTGAGTGCAGCACTTTAACAGCATCATCTTTTAGGATTTTAAATAGCTCAGCTGGGATACTGTCTTCTCCGCTAGCTTTGTTGTTAGTAATGCTTCCTAAGGCCCACTTGACTTCACTCTCTAGGATGTCCGGCTCAAGGTCAGTGACCACACCATCGTATTTATCAGGGATATTAAGATCTTTCTTGTATAGTTCTTCTGTGTATTCTTGCCACCTCTTCTTAATCTCTTCTGCTTCTGTTAGGTCCCTGCCTTTTTTGTCCTTTATCATGCCCATCTTTGCACAAAATGTTCCCTTGATATCTCCGATTTTCTTGAAGAGATCTCTAGTCTTCCCCATTCTATTGTTTTCCTCGATTTCTTTGCATTGTTCATTTAAGAAGGCCTTCTTATCTCTCCTTGCTATTCTCTGGAATTCTGCATTCAGTTGTTTATATCTTTCCCTTTCTCCCTTGCCTTTTGCTTCCCTTCTTTCCTCAGCTATTTGTAAAGCCTCATCAGTCAGCCACTTTGCTTTCTTGCATTTCTTTTTCTTTGGGATGGTTTTAGTTGCTGCCTCCTGTACAATGTTACGAACCTCCATCCATAGTTCTTCAGGCACTCTGTCTACCAGATCTAATCCTTTAAATCTATTCCTCACTTCCACTGTATATTCATAAGGGATATGATTTAGATCATACCTGATTGGTCTAGTGGTTTTCTCTACATTCTTCAATTTAAGCCTAAATTTTGCAATAAGAAGCTCATGATCTGAGCCACAGTCAGCTCCAGGTCTTGTTTTTGCTGATTGTATAGAGCTTCTCCATCTTTGGCTGCAAAGTATATAATCAATCTGATTTCGGTATTGACCATCTGGTGATGTCCATGTGTATAGTCGTCTCTTGTGTTGTTGGAAAAGAGTGTTTGCTATGACCAGCGTGTTCTCTTGACAAAACTCTATTAGCCTTTGCCCTGCTTCATTTTGTACTCCGAGGCCGAACTTGCCTGTTATTCCAGTTATTTTTTGACTTCCTACCTTAGCATTCCAGTCCCCTATGATGAAAAGGACATCTTTTTTTGGTGTTAGTTCTAGAAGGTGTTGTAGGTCTTCATAGAACCGGTCAACTTCAGCTTCTTTGGCATCAGTGGTTGGGGCATAGACTTGGATCACTGTGATGTTGAATGGTTTGCCTTGGATTCGAACTGAAAGCATTCTGTCGTTTTTGAGGTTGTACCCCAGTACTGCCTTTCCCACTCTTTTATTGACTATGAGAGCTACTCCATTTCTTCTAAGGGATTCTTGCCCACAGTAGTATATATAATGGTCTCCTGAATTAAATTCGCCCATTCCTGTCCATTTTAGTTCGCTGATTCCCAATATGTCGATGTTCAATCTTGTCATCTCATGTTTGACCACATCCAGCTTACCTTGATTCATAGTTCTTACATTCCAGGTTCCTATGCAATATTGTTCTTTACAGCATCGGACTTTCCTTCCACTTCCAGACACATCCACAACTGAGCGTCCTTTCGGCTTTGGCCCAGCCGTTTCACACTTTCTGGAGCTACTCGGAATTGCCCTCCGCTCTTCCCCAGTAGCATTTTGGACACCTTCCGACCTGAGGGGCTCATCTTCCGGCGTCATATCTTTTAGCCTTTTGATACTGTCCATGGGTTTTCTTGGCAAGGATACTGGAGTGGTTTGCCATTTCCTCCTCCAGTGGACCACGTTTTGTCAGAACTCTCCATCATGACCTGTTCTTCTTGACCGGACTTCATTGAGTTACGCAAGCCCCTTCGCCACGACAAGGCAGTGATCCATGAAGGGGTTTGAAATCCTAATTATATATATAATCTTAAGGGTACTGATACTATGTTTGTACATTTGTGTTAGCACCTTAAACCCTAGTTATTCTTCTAGTACCTACTGCAGGTTAAATTATTGATATAATGGGATGGCTTTAATTTTAGTACTGAATGTAAATGTTGCTGGTCCACGAATGAAATAAACAATTGACTGATTATTAGGTTATATGCTTACTTTTTCTTTTTCTCTTATTGTCACGTCAACTGACCTAAGCGCTAACAATGGCAATAACCCAACATATACATGTGAATAGTTTTGTTTAATACCCAAGAGAGCTACATTTTGAAGGGCTTTTTTTCTCCCTTTCGGGGGTGGGGGGGCATACAATGAAAAAATTTAAATATAATTGTTCTGGACTTTCACAGAATAGTATACCATGACTTTACATTTTATAATCTCATTGCTATCTTTGCCATTCTTTTGGAAAGTAATTTAACTCTGCCTCTCTCAAATGAACTACAGAAAGACCAACCTCTCCACTCAGCATTTTGAACGCTCCCCAAGTGCAAAAAGTACGTGTGGAAAACAAAATGGCAGCTGCTCTGATTCTCTTCCTTCCCCTTCTATGAAAGAATTGGATTTCACCCCTTCTCCCTGAAATGCAGCCCAAACAATCCAGAGTTGGAGATAAGAGTTGAGGAATAATCTTGGCCAATTCAGTTCAGCCCTATGTGGAGACTGGTTCTCTCTCTGCCTTTGGTCCCTAGATGGCATGTATGCCTCCTTGGGCCAGGAGATGATGCTAAACGTGCTCCAGAGTTGTTTCCCTTCAAAGCAGTGCAGTTACTCTGGGACAAGCTGCAGAGGAGGGCAAAGCAAGAGAGCCGTACCCCTCCTAAGTTGAAAGAGGATGGCTATGGGTCTCCAGCCTTCCTTTCTCAGGGATGGCATCTCCGTTAAACCTGGCTGCACCTGCCTGTCAGAAGGAGAAAGGACATGCAAGAACCACCAGAAAGGGGAGTGAGGTGGACTGTCAAGTGACAGCTACCCCCAGGAAAGCCTGCAGGGGGATTTCAGCCTGGCTGACAGGCACCCAGACCTTTGATACAACAGCTGTGGAGGACTCACATTAGCAAGTCAAATGAAAGACACGGAAAAGGCAGGAGGGACGCATCTACCAAGGTGGCGGAAATAGGGTTTCTGATGGCTCCTGCGCAAAGCTGATTTTGTTAGAAGGGGGAAGAAAGGGGAGACTTCCCACAAGGGCACATATTTTAAAGGACATCAGTGTGATATCATAGAGGGAGTGTCAGGCCCATGGCTCAAATCCCCACTCAACCAGGAAGATTACTGGGTGACCTTGGATCACCAAAACTGACTATTGTCATAAAAAGAGTAGAGAAAATGTAGGATATTAAAGCTATGGTTTTCCCAGTAGTAACCTATGGCTGTGAGAGTTGGACCACAAGGAAGGCTGAGCGCTGAAGAATTTATGCTTTTGAACTGTGGTGCTGGAGAAGACTCTTAAGAGTCCCTTGGACTGCAAGGAGGTCAAATCAGTCGATCCTAAAGGAAATCAACCCTAACTGCTCATTGGAAGGACAGATACTGAAGCTGAAGCTCAAATACTTTGGCCACCTAATGTGAAGAAGACTCACCGGAAAAGACCCTGATGCTGGGAAAGACTGAAGGCAAAAGGAGAAGGGGACGGCAGAGGATGCGATGGATAGATAGCATCACCGATGCAATGAACATGAATTTGAGTAAACTCCGGGAGACAGTGGAGGACAGGGAGGCCTGGCGTGCTATGGTCCACGAGGTCACGAAGAGTTGGACACGACTATACGACTGAACACCACCAACAACAAAAAGACGTCAAAAACTCAGATTTTGGAGAAAGTGGATCTGATAGCTTTGTCTCCAAGCAGACATGGCAAAGAGTGCTGAGCAATTAAAATTTGAGCTTGGATCCCTATATATTCATGTTTGTGATGCTAAATTAGCATTGTGACTTACTTTTTTATATGAACTTCCAGACATTTGCAAATTTATTCATAAATGGGACGGAACAAATGTAAACGATTAGAATTGGGGAGAAAGTACTCCTGACTGGTCTGGTCTTTCCCACCAGTCTCTGATTCTAACCTACTTTACAGGATTGTTTTGAAGATAAAATGAGAAGAGGGAAATAAACATACTTTACAGTTCCTTGAGGAACATGGGTTGCAATCCACAAATACATTCCTTCCATGTTTGAATAATCTCAGATGATCTTCATCTATTGCACTAAATCAGTGTTTCTCAACCTCAGCAACTTTAAGATAGGCGGACTTCAACTCCCAGAATGCTGGCTGGGGAATTCTGGGAGTTGAAGTCCACCCATCTTAAAGATGCTGAGGTTGAGAAACACTGCACTAAGTGCTGAGCTGTTTGTTCTTCAGTTTTGTTCAGTGAAGAAGGTGGCAAGAATGAAGCAGAACACAGGGAAAAGAGGTGATATGAATTCCATCTGGAATTTTAGGGAGGAGTTGAACTAATCTCTGCTTCAGTTTTTGTTCCCATTTAAAATAGTATCTGCATATATTTGAAGCAGTGCAAATGCTTTCCATCATCATATTCTTTCTTATAGTTACTATGGAACCATCAGGTGACTTCACAATGTAAGAAGATCAGGGGATCACTGTAACGAGGTAGACAGATGAAGGAAGCCCTCAAGTCATGGTGTGAGAGTGTGTGGTGGTGCTGGTGTGCTATGGAATAAGAGAAGGGAGTAAAGGAAATGGATTCATCAACAGAGAAGCATGACCTTCTTCCACATTTTTTTAAACAGAATTAAGGCGCTCTCTGATTTAGCTTGACATTAGTTTAACTTGACCACAGTACTTAATTTTATTTGCAGGTTTGTGAATACTGTTCTCTGTCCAAATAAGCCACATTTTGCACCAAGGCATGTTGAATTGGGTGACCTCTGTAGATGATGGAACTGGAATATATTTGCAGAATTTCTCTTCTGGAATGATGCATAAATTATATTGATTTTGTTGGTCATGGGGGGGAGCAAGGACAATGAAGTCCTGCCCCCAGCTAATGAAATTCTTATTTATGCCTCTTTCTTGCTTCTGATACGCAATTATGCCTTGCATAATTTTGAGGTTATATCCTTAAAAACTACCACATCTAGTGCTTTTTCTGCATTTTCACAGAACCGTTCTATATACCCACCATCCTATTTATTGAACTACCTCTGGAGCAGGAATGGAAGATCTGTGGTACAGGTAATCCTTGCTTAACAACCACAATTGGGACCAGATTTGGGTTGCTAAGTGAAGTGGTCATTAAGCGGATCTGACCCGATTTTACGACCTTTTTTTGTGGCAGCCGTTAAGCGAATCACCATGGGCGTTAAGCGAACCATGTGGTTGTTAAGTGAATCACGCAGTCCCCCATTGATTTTGCTTGCCAGAAGCTGGCTGGGAAGGTCGAAAATAGCTATCATGTGACCATGTGATGTTGCGACAGTCATAAATGCAAACCTGTCACCAAGCGCCCAAATCGTGAACACGTGACTGCAGGGACGCTGCGATGGTCGTAAGTGTGAGGAGTGGTTGCAAGTCAGTTTTTTCAGCACTGTTGTAAGTCTAAACCATCACTAAACGAGTGGTTGTTAAGCGAGGACTACCTGTAGTGTTGGTTTTTTTCCAAATCACATCAGCCCCACACGCCATAGCTAATAGTCAAGTGTGGTGGGAATATTTGTTCAAGAACTTCTGGAGTGCTCGGCTTCCTTTTCTTATGGATTCAGTAACACCTCTTGCTCTTGAATGTTCTTCAGATGGAACAAAAGAGCTGTCCTGGCTTTCTGCTTCTGAGCATGGATCCAGAAAGTCATATTCTAAAGTAAGTATTTGGGGATGAAAAAATAAAAGCAATGATATACTTGATATCCAGGAAATTGGGTAAGACAGGCATTTACAATGTGAGCCAGTATAATAAAATGTGGAGGGAAACAAAGGCTTTTCCATTCAGTGAAAATAAAGATGGATGCAAAACACAAATAAATAGATTAGTAAGAGGCAGTCCCATCCAATAAAGAGATGGGATGAGAAAATAGATTTCTTGTTTATTCATTTTTTTTACCCACCAGGGACTCTCAGCAGGTAGCAGTCATGTCATTATTACATCCACAGTATAATATATTATAGTGATAGTGGTCACTCTTGGGGATGGCTAGTTTCCTAGAATGGCCCTAAAGGTAGGCTGACCATATTTCCTTGAGACAAAAACGGGACATTGGGATGGCAAAACGGGATGGGGTCTTATGTAATATTCCGTATTCATGAAAAAGACAGGGGTCCCCGCCCCCTGGTCCGCGTGATTGGCTCCTGCCTGCAAACCCCGCCCCCGGTCCGCGCGATTGGCTCCTGCCTGCAAAGCCCGGCCCCCAGTCCGCGCGATTGGCTCCTATCTGCAAACCCCGCCCCCTGGACCGCGCAATTGGTTCCCGCCTGCAAACCTCACCCCCCAGTCCCTCCTTTGCCGTGTGCTGATAGGCGGGAGGGCTTCCTCTTCCGGGCTGCCTCCAATTGGCAGCTCCGGCTCGGATCCTCCTTCCGCGCCATTCCCACCGGGTTTAAAAAATGGGACAAAATTGAGATTTTTATCAAAATGACGGGACGGTTAAAAAATGCTAAAAAAACGGGACTGTGCCATTCAAAACAGGACGTATGGTCAGCCTACCTAAAGGAGCCCCTTTTTACTCATCGTCTGATAAACAACTTTTACCCATCTGGATTTTATTATGTTTTATATTTTTACTGTTTATCTATAGTCATTTTATTATATTTATATTGTATAATATTTAATTGTGTTTTTATTGTAAACCGCCCAGAGTCCCTCCTTGTGGGAGAGATGGGCGGTGATAAATCTGATAAATAAATAATAAATAAATAAATAAATAAATAAATAAAATATGTTCAGTAACCAATCATATAAATAAACAAATAGTTAACAACAATAAAAATCATTGAAGTAACCAACCAAAGACCAAAAAAAATAAATAACATTGTTTAAGAATCAAGGGCCTCCTTAATCAATTCTGTTTTAAGTCATTTTCTGAAGCCTAATAAGGTAGGAGCTAATTGAATTTCAGGTTCATAGATGAAGTAATAAAGAGCCACCTCCACTTATAAAATTTGTACTTTGCCTCTCTCTTCTGGTGTATAGACAAGGTGGTTATCACCATCTTAAAAACAAAAACAATGTAAACAATTAAATGCTAAATGCACAAATAAATGAACAATTAACAGTCTGATGAAAGGGATGCATCTTTACAGTTTTTCCGTAATTGGGGGCCAGACACAGTTCCTGCAGAACTGCTTTCCACAGCCTGGGACCAACGCAGAAGACCTTCTTCTACATGCTGGAAAGATGAGCCCCTGACACTGGGGATATCTTTGAAAGGTCTTCTCCAGCTGATCTTAGCAATCAGACAATGGAAGAGGCAGCCCCATAATCAGGTCCTAAACTATACAAGGTGTTAAAGATGTTGGATACATCATCCCTGTCCACCAAATTGTTTCTTTAATGGTGCAGAAGAAAGGAAGGATCAGTTGGCCTCCTACTTTCCTCAATTAGACTGCTGCTATTATGTACACATGCTGTTATGTCTGCTGCTTTGGATGTAGGGATTGACTGGGAATGTGCTGGGTGCAAACTAAACTGGAAATTACCCATAGTCACTTACGGGTCACAATACCAGCACCCAAATGGCAATGAGTACGTATCATTTGGCACAGGCAATATATAATACTTGTATATTCACCAGTCACTAGCCTAGTGACTGCGCTTTATAACAAGTGTGACCTCTGGATTCTTCAAGGGTCGCTACCCCAAGAGCACACTGCAGTAGTCAAGCTTGTTTGTTTCAATCAGGTTCTCATTTTTCCAACATCAACTGGTTTTACTCCATTGGAACATCACTTGCAAATTTGGCCATAAGGAAAAAAAATGTTATAAAAATATCCACATTGGTTTCCTTGCTTCTCATTCAGATCCACAGTTTTCCTTTTTTTTTTTTTTTAAAAAAAAAAAAAAGAATTTTATTAAATTTCAGAAAAAGATAAAAGATACAGAAAAAGAAAAAAAGGGGAAAAAAAGGAAAAAAGAAAAAAACTAAAAAGTGTGAAAACACAAGAGAAATTTTTTTTAGATAGATTACAAAAAGTAGTGACTTCTGACTTTAAACATCAAGGATATACAGCAATTTCCCATAATCAATTCCTTACTCTATATTAAACCAAAGTCACATTATTTCTACAAATCCACCCCTTAACAGATTATAAAACTCACTAAATACCATTGTTCCCTCCCTTATATTAAAAGAAATATATATATTGTTGATTAGGTGATATATATATATCACCTAATCAACATCCCCCCCTAAAATAACAATTACTTAATTATTCCCTTCCTACTACTATTCTATACATTCCTGTCTATTATAATAAAAAGCAAAAATAAAAAGCATGTAAATTGTCTACCATTATAATTATATTATATATTTTTCGTACTATAATTAATAATACAAAAAACATGAATATAAAAAATATGAGTAAGAAAAAACCTTAATAATCAAAATCCCAATCATTAACGATAAGTAAATCCTATTTGGGGAGATGGGCGGGGATAAATTTAAATAATAAATAAATAAATAAAATAAAGTCATCCAGAGCCAAAACACCATCCAGATAAATATTTTTAGTCCCTTAACCCACTTCAAAATAGACCAGAACATTTACATGTCCCCATAATAGGCACAGAGCTATTTTCTTAAAGAAATCAGACAGCCCAACTGCTCCCCTTACACACTCAGACTTCTCTTCAGAAAACCTCTCATACGTAATAACCCCTTCTTTTTCATAACATTCCATCAGAAAGTCAAATTCACTCATGTTTTGCAGCTCAATTTCTCCATTTAAATTCTTCCATTCAGGATTGCCAGTTTCATTGCCAATTTCATCCAGGATTTCAACAGAAGCCCTATTCTCACTCTTGGGAGTAACATTTCCATTGCTGTTAGATTCTTCAGGTTTATCCACAATATCCTCAACCAGATGGTACATTTCAAACCACATATTTTCCACAATGTTCCGAACGTCCCGCACAATAACTTGGCAGGTATCAGAAAGAATCTGCCTGATATCTGCTTTCATGTCTCAATGAAATTCAGAAACAGCCTGGTTAAGATCCTCCATTTTTGAAGCAGTACATTATGGCGCCCCCTAGATACTTAACCGGCAGAAGTAAACGGTAATGGAAAATTTCCGAACTGAGTTAAGATAAGGTCACAGACAGTTCCCAGAGAAAGTAGTGGCAGGAAAGTGAAAGTTTCAGAAGGGCAGATTCAGCGTGTAGGAAAAATACTAAAATCTTCAAAATTAGCAAAAAAATAATAACAGGGAGACGAAAATATACTCTCAATCCTCCTCAGAATTAGATGGTAAGCAAAATCCAAAGCTTAAAAAGAATTTATCACAAAAATAACGATGAGCACCAAGAGAGATCTTTTCTCCTTAATGTAGAAAGCCTCTCTTAGGGTACAAATACTTTAAAAAAATACAAATTGGGTGCTTTAGAAATGGGGTGGCTGGACTTAATGTCCCTTAAAGGCTGCAGTGCGGCTCGGAAATGATGATGTCTCAGCCTCCCAGTGAACTCTTACTGGTCGATTGCAGACACCGTTTACTATCTCTTGGCTACACTTCTCCATCCGGAGGACAGATGGGATGATTCCGATTGTTTTCCTTACTCCGGAAAAGCAATCCTGGGCTTCAGGAGAAATCAGCCTGAGCCCGAAAAAACTGCCACAATGCCAGTTCTGCCCGCGGAGCTCGCGGGCACAGCTGGTCAGTCTGCCATTTCCGAGCGGAACTCCTGATCCACAGTTTTCCTAATGTGCACTTTTTGCAAGTAATATTTCCTGAAATAATGTGTTTTATGCATATAATTTATATGTTTTTTGAGTTAGATGCTGTACTGCAACGTTCTGGAAAGGGTGGATTTTGGAATAGCAATGCATTCCGGATTACACAGAGTATCCAAAGGGATAAATAAGACAAACTCCTATAAAAAATTCTCCAGTATCCCTTTGTTAACTCAACCAGACCTCAATCTCATAGAGTTACCCGTTGCAAGGTTTCTGTCCCCTTCTGTTTCTGTCTCTAGAGGCCTCACCCTGCTGGACTCCAATCGTTCTGTGATGTTCTGATCCCACATTCTCACACTCTCACCATCCTCCCCACCACTGCAAAATGTCAAATGTGCAATTTACACATTTTAGAGCTTTGTGTGTCTGCCAAATTATGTGATAAGGGGAGGAGGAAGCAGCAGCAGCAGAGTTATCTCTCAGATTAGAGTTTTTATTTTTCTGTAGTTTCCTTCCTATTGTATGCACACCTCTTTGCCTGTGTATCTTCAGTAAACACTCAATTAGGACCATATTACTATACCTGTCTCCCAGTAGCTGCTGGTAATTATGTAGGTTTTCCATGTCAGCACAGCAGGGAAGCACTATTAGAGCTAATTAAAGCATCTCAGAAGCTCAGTGAGTCCTGAACTCCGGCAGCTGTATCTAGTGGCATTTTGCAAACAGCTGCAAACACTGTCAGCCCCATCATTTTTCTCTCTTCCTTACAGCCACCAACACAGGTGTTGAAAAACGTTCACAGAAAAGTTGCTCAGGAAGTGTGTGTTGTCCCCTGCCAGCTGGACAAAAGAAGCATAGGAGAGTTTCACTCAATGTGCAGTTGAAAGCAGTGTTTTTCAACCTCAACAACTTTAAGATGTGTGGACTTCAACTCCCAGAATTCCCCAGCCAGCCATATCACTAAGAACACAAAAGGCTCAACAGTGGCTCCAGGATGGTTCTCCAGAGGAAGTCCTGATGAACATCCCTATATATCTAGGAATGAATATGGATGCATTTACTGCCAAGAGATGTAGCCAAGGCTGTTTGTTTGTTTGTTTGTTTGTTTATTTATTTATTTATTTATTTATTTATCAAATTTATCACCGCCCATCTCTACCGCAGTAGACTCTGGGCGGTTTACAACAAAATATTAAAATTAAAAAACCTATAAATCATTAAAATACAATATCATAATAAATAGAGATATAAAAATATAAAAAATCCAGAGGATGGTAAGATCTTAAAATGAGGTCATTACTAAGCTAACTACCCCCAGGAGGAACTATCACTTCCTTTGTCCCAAGCCAGGCGGCAGAACCAGGTTTTTAAAGACTTCCGGAAAGCCAGGAGGGAGGGTGCCTGCCTCACCTCCGGGGGCAAGATGTTCCATAAAGCGGGCGCTATCGCAGAGAAGGCACGCCTCCTGGACCCCGCTAGATGGAATTCTTTTATTGACGGGGTCCGTAGCATGCCCTTCCTGCATGAATGGGTGGGGCGGGTAGATGTGGTCAGGATGAGACGGTCCCTCAGGTAAACTGGACCCATGCCATGTATGGCTTTAAAGGTGATGACTAACACCTTGAATTGGACCCGGAAGCAAACTGGAACCCAATGCAGCTCGCGGAGCAGTGGTGTTACATGTGCTGATCTTATTGCACCCGTAACTGCTCGAGCGGCTGCATTTTGGACCAGCTGAAGGTTCCGGATACTCTTCAAGGGTAGCCCCATGTAGAGCATGTTGCAATAATCTATATGAGAGATGACAAGGGCATGAGTGACTGTTCGGAGGGCCTCTCGATCCAGGAAGGGGCGCAACTGGTGCACAACCCGAAGCTGTGCAAAGGCTCTCCTGGCCACGACTGCCACCTGCTCTTCAAGCAGGAGTTGTGAGTCCAGGAGGACCCCCAAGCTCCGGACTGAATCTGAACGGGGCAGTGCCACCCCATCCAGAGTTAAAGATGACAGCTTCCTGGAGGCTGAGAGGCCATCAATCCACAGCCACTCTGTCTTACCATGGTTCAGTTGAAGCCTCTTGTTCCCCATCCAGGCCCCTACAGCCCCCAGGCACTGAGATAGGGTGTCAACTGCAACACTTACTTCATCTGGGATGGAGATATACAATTGAGTATCATCAGCATATTGGTGATACCTCATCCCGTGGTGACGGATGATCTCGCCCAGCGGCTTCATGTAGATGTTAAATATGAGAGGAGAGAGAACCGAACCCTGCGGCACCCCACACAGGAGGGGTCGAGGGTCGGATCTCTCCTCCCCTATTACCACTGATTGTGAGTGGCCCTGGAGGAAGGAGGTGAACCAGCGCAAAACTACACCGCCCACCCCCAACTCCCTGAGTTGCTCCAAAAGGATACCATGGTCAACGGTATCGAAAGCAGCTGAGAGGTCCAAGAGAGCGAGAATGGATGTACTCCTTCCATCTCGCTCCTGCCAGAGATCATCCATAAGCGTGACCAATGCAGTCTCTGTCCCATATCCCGGCCTAAAACCTGACTGAAAGGGGTCTAGATAATCCGTTTCATCCAGAATCCTCTGGAGTTGCAACGCCACCACCTTCTCAACCACCTTTCCCAAAAAGGGAAAGTGGGAGACAGGACGAAAATTGTTCAAGACAGTGGGGTCCAGGGAAGGTTTCTTGAGGAGGGGGTGCACCAGTGCCTCCTTAAAGACTGCTGGGAACACCCCCTCTCCCAAGGATGCATTAATCATCCCCTGGACCCAACCACATGTGACCTCCCGAGCTGATTTCACCAGCCAGGAGGGACACGGGTCAAGATGGCACGTGGTGGCGTTTACAATCCGGAGGATCCTGTCTACCTCATCAGGCCCAACAGGATCAAACCGTTCCCAGATAACAGGGTAAGTACGTACCTCTGGCATCTCTCCAGATTGTGCTTCACGCTTAGAGTTAAATTTGGAATGAATCTGAGCGATTTTGTCCTGCAGATGTTACTCTACTGATAGTAAAGAAGGCTCAATTATATACATGGATGGCAGGGTCCTAAAACAGGTTGTTTGTCATTCAGAAACCTGCTCATGCAGCGACGTGATCCACCTTGTTTCTAAGAATCTTGCTTTTTTGTTCTTTTTCAGTTTTAAGCACATTTCTAGATCTCAGTTTTAACAATAAATGTGAAACTTGTAGTTACTGAATGCTCCATTCTCCAAAGAAATAAAACTATGTTCTGAACCTTATTGCCTTGTTGTTGTTCTTTAAAATGCTGGACCCGCCCTTCCTAAACACAATATTCCGAGATGGTTATTCTTATCTTACAGATGGAGCTCTAATTATTGTGATTGGGCAATATTGTGAGCAAACAGGACTGAAGAAGCTTGATCTCCCCATGATGATGCCATTCCATCAGACAACTTAATCTGAGAGATTTAAAGTCATGCCCTGCTGCACCCCAGTCTCACAAGGGAAAATAAAAGAAGTTGTGTTGCACGGACAGATTTGCCTGCCATGCGCTTGCAGCAAGTCTGAAATGTTGTGAACATCACATAAACATTAGCCCATTCTGTCCTTATCAAAACACATTCCAATGCTTGAAACATTTTCTCCCACTCCAGCTCCAATACCGTGAAAACTTAGCTAGAAATAAATTATTGCAGTAATGGAGACCAGAATAGGAAGTAGGAAGAAGGAGGCACACCTTGTTTAATCTTTTTTATGAATGCTATATAAAGAACAACTACTTTTCATATGTGAAAAGAAGAGGCATGTGAAGAAATACACATGGCTTCTCTCACTGTATATGCTTTGACGTATCAGGGTAAATGTCCCACCTTGAAAAATAGGAGGGAGGCAAAAGAAAAAGTACTATATTGGCACATTTTTCTAAAAAAAATTACAACATAGCCACAAGCAAATGGAAGAAAAAAAAATGGTTCTGCAATGTTGTTGTTTTTAAAAGTTACAGTTTTGAGCAGAGGAGGAGGGGCTGCTGATTCCCCCCCCCCTTCTTAATTAAAAACTCCCTTCCCCCAGTATTGTTCCTCCATGGAAATTAAAGTTCATATTTTGATGGAGATGTGGGATTCTGTGAGGGAGAGAAGCAACAGAGAAGTTAAGTTTTAAGCAGAAAATGAGAAAGAATTATTTTGTCCTCTTCTTGCGTTCTGCTCTGTTTATAAAGCTCTCAGGTATTTTAATTCTACTGACATTTCAATTGTTGTGGACAAATTCCAGAACAGAAAGGACTTTCGTAGATAAATAAATCCTGAGGATTTTTCATTTAAATAATTAAAAAATATATTGGTATTTTGGGTTGTATACTTGTGAGGAGTTTTACTTTGGCTCCCACTTTGTTTAGCCTTCCTCCATTCCTCCATTCCTCCCTTCCTCCCTTCCTCCTCTCCTCTCCTCTCCTCTCCTCTCCTCTCCTCTCTTCTCCTCCCCCTCCCCCGCTCTCTTGCCACCCGTCTTGACAACGTAACTCTGGGTGGTTAATAGTAAGTTAAAAACCACAAGCAACAACTGCTCCAAATCATTGAAAGCAATTACGGACTCCAGGCTTGGCTGCCAGCTCGACCAGTCAGATTTCTCAGAGAAGCTGAGAACTGACTGAATTTCCCTTGCTTGCGTGGATTGCAGAAGTTGTGGTCCACTGAAGTTTTTTTTCCCCTGGAGAGGGGGAGACCAGAAGATTACTCGTGGGGCCATTGGGATTGCCTACCCTTGTTTTTTCTGTAGTTTTCCACCGCGGAAGGAACAGGGTAAGTGCAAGGCAATGGCCGAGATATATCAGGCTCTCGCAGGGGAAACAAGTCTCTTTGAAGAGACACAAGAGCGCCCAGCCGCTTTTAGATCACTTTAGGAATGTTTTTTTTAGATTAAAATATTTTTGAAATCTAAGATCTATTTTTTGGACTTTGTTGAAAATGTTGGCTAACTTTGTGCTTTCTTTGCTATAACTGATTCTGGTGGAAGTTTGATGGACTCTATATTTGCAACATAATGAAACGTCTGCATTTTTTTTTTTTTACTTCTCTTTTGTATTAGAGGGATTTAAGAGACTGTTTGTAATTCTTCGCTTGATAAACTAAATGACTATTCATTTTTTGAGAAACTTTTTGTTTGGATTAAGCAGCTTGCAGCTTGAAGAACGAAAGCTCGCAGTTTGAAGAATAAAAACACAGGGTAACGTGTTTCTTTCCTTGTCTTCTTTTTCTACATCCTCCCTGGTTGGATTTTGCTTCATTTGGAATATATTTTTTATTTCTCCTTCTATAAACTGTTTAAAATATTATTCTCTCCTGTATTTTGGATTATTGGAACTTTCTTTTTTCTTTTTACTTTAAAAAAAAAAAAAAACAACAACGACGTTCTGCTTAATAGATTCTGCTGGTAGTATTCCATGAACAGATTACATGATTATTGTTTTGACTAGAAGGGTTGTTGTTTTAATTTGAAGGACACAGGAAAGATGGCTTTCCAACTTGTACCTGAGGAGCTCAGAAGAGAGATTACTGAGGCTTTTTCAAATATTCAAAGGTCGTTGGAATTACTGTTCGTAACTCTGCAAAACAGAGAGAAAGAACAGAGAACAGAAACGGAGACAGAAAGGAAAAATGTTTTTCAAGTGGAGGAGAAACAGAAGGAGGAAATTTTGAGTATATTAGTTCAGAAGAACATTCTGAAGGCTTTACACTACAATCTTGGTATAGATATGTTGTGGCAGTGGAGACAGAGTGAAAATATGGGTGCACAGTTGGATGGATGTTGTGAAATATGTGGAAAGGGAGAGAAGGTTGCTCTGATATTCTATATGAGATATAGAAAAGAGCAGGCTGTATATTGCGAATCTCCCACAGTGTATTGTGATTTTGGCATAACCTAAACAGAAGATATGAGAAACTGTATGGATATAAAGGCTAATGAAAATATGGACTTGAATTGTTATGAGAAATTGTATGGATATATAAAAAGTGATATTCTAAATGTAAGATGCTAAATACAAACACAAGTTGATATTATAGAATATTGTTTTCCTTAGAGATATATTTATGAGAAGATAATGATATGATGGAATTAGAATGATGGTTACTACAGGATGATATATATCAATATGTATTGTATGAATATTATAAGAATTGATATATTAGCTATTAGGTTTAAGTGATATGATAGATTATGCATTTAGTTTAAATGGACACTACTACAAGGAATGGAAATTACAGATGGATAATTGAGATTCAAGAATTCCTTTTTTATGGAGATATATATATATATATTAGAATTAAATTATAGAAATATATATGTATGAACACTATAAGAATTGCTAAATTATGTATTAAGTTACATAACATGTTAGGTTATGAGTCATAATATGAATAGAATATATTGTAGTTTATTAGAAGTAAATAAGGCTTTTATTTGTTATACTAATTGGTCTTTATTGAAGATATAAATATGTAGTAATGAACATTCAACATTTAACTACTACTTCAAGGAATGGAAGCCAAAGATGGATTATTGGGAGACAGTAAGATGAAGGTTAGAAGATTGGATTAAAGAAATCAAAAGGCATATGACAAAGAAAAGTTCCTGTATACTGTATGAAGGACTAACATTTAAAATCAATTGTTGTACTTTAAGTTCAAAGATAGATTGGAGGACATCTATTTTCTATATTTTCTTTGCTTATTATTTCTTGACTTCACTTTTTCTTTATCTTTTTCTTATTTTGTATTTCTGTTTCTATTTCTTTTTTCTACTTTAAATTTTATTATGTATTGTAAAACTTAATAAAATTTAATAAAAAAAAAAGAAAGCAATTACAACAAAATCAACTTGATTTTGACAGAGCAATCAACCAGGGTCCCCTAACATCGTGGACCCAGCACTTGAGGGAAAATCCAGTCTTTCAAAGCTAACAGAGTCCTGGCCCGCCAGATCTCGGGTGAGGGTGATGATGTTCCATAGGGCAGGCTCTGTGACAAAAATAACCTAGGACTAGGGGTAAGAAGAAGATGGGGGTGTGGTGGCTCAGCGGGTAAGACACCAGGCTTGTCGATCGGAAGGTCGCAAGTTCGGAGGTTCGAGACCCTAGCCCCGCGTGATGGAGTGAGCTCTCGCACTAGCCCCAGCTCTTGCCAACCTAGCAATTCGAAAGCATGGAAATGCAAGTAGATGAATAGGTACCACTTCGGTGGGTAGGTAACAGCGATCCGCGCGCGTCATGCCGGCCACATGACCGTGGAAGCGTCTTCGGACAACGCTGGCTCTTCGGCTAACAAAAGGAGATGAGCACCGGCCCCTAGAGTCGGACACGACTGCACAAATGTGCGGGGGGAACCTTTACCTTTTTAGGGGTAAGAAACTAAGAAACTGGACTCTCGCCAAATTTACAAGATCCAGACTTAATTTCTGTAGTTTTCTTTGCTGAAGCCACAAAGTGGTCCTTTCTTTGGTGGGCAACTACACATCACTGGGTGGACTTTCTGGGCTTGGCCCCGGGCTATTCCACCAAGGATCAAAGGAACAGATCTGCTATTAGCACTACAGCTCCTTTTTTGAGCCCACTCCTTGTGCCCAAATCTTGCATTTCCTCAATGATTTCAGAAAGACCAAGTCACCCAGTTTCATCCAAGAATGCTGAATTCATTGATTAAGCTCACATGTTTTATCTCAACTGAATCTGAGCATTCAAAGGGCAATTTTATAAAATGTGATGAAAATTCAGGCCGTGGCCTGTCCTGTCTGTAGCCCTAGGATTCAAGATAAGGCTGGGAGAAATGAGTGGGTATATGGGGTCACCCAGTGGAAAGTGATGCAGATCCTGAAAGATTCAGATGTAAAATGGAGTCATTCAGCTGCTCTTGGCAGCTCCCAAGTGAGAAGCGTGGAGAGAAACCTATCCTAAAATCTTGATCATGGAGGTTTTGTTATAGATTCCCATGGATAACTTCTCGACTAACGGTATCCTCCTTTGTTACTCTCATCCACGGAGTTCCTTTGTCTGTGGAGGGCAGATAACATATTCAAACGATTTTTTTTCTTGATCTGTGCCTCAGTTTGCCACATGTGAAATACCCAATTATTTCTTTTCATCTGCCTTATGGGTGTCATTCCTGCTGCTAATGTCTTTGCCAGTTTGATGCACATAGGCATTCTTATTATCTCTGCTTGTGTTTTGGAACCAACGTTAATTAAAATAAATTGCAAACTCACTCCCTTTCTAGATACATTTCATGGATTTTATTCCCCGACAGAGATATAGGACAGTAGTACCTTGATCCCCCTGTGTGTTCTAGAATTAATTTTCTTTAAAGTGACAATAGCACTATTCACAGGCTCTTACTGCCTGTTGCCATTGGAAAGGGCACTAGGCATCCTGCAATGAGATCAGGATGGGAAAAACGTAGATCAAGTTTTACTGGGAGACTTGGGGGCATTGCAGCTGCTGATTTATCTAAAAGCAGCACCAATCCTAAATTAGGACTGCAAAGATGTACATGACCACTAGAGGGCAGCAGAGAGAGGCAGAAACCATGACTCCTGGTGGACATCTTGGTTTTTGCAGCCCACCTACCCTGAAGGAGACTGTTGGAGTGAAGCAAGCTTGGGTAGAGAAAAACAGGAAGGAGATGGATTGTAACCTCATTCTGTATATAAAAACAACACACACACACCCCATGCATAAATAGTCAGAGACACTCTGTGCCTTAATTGTGTGCCTTTCTGTCCACCACTACTTTGCACCTCTTCTGTTGGTGGACCTCAATGTTCTAATGCAGTGTTTCTCAACCTTGGCCACTTTCAGATGTGTGGACTTCAATTCCCAGAATTCCCCAGCCAGCAAGGGAAGCGGCTTCATGTAGATGTTAAATAGGCCTTTCTCCTACCCGTTCTTACAAAGGTCATCACATCAGCCTTGTCTTTTCCTTGTCATAGTGCTTAACCGCCACTAGGGGGAAGTACAAGACAAAGAACCAACCCTAACTTAGAACCTCAGTCCTGGGGTAAAAGAACCGTCAAGGGCTTTCCTCAGCCCATGGCATATTGATGATTGATGGGCATTTGCTGCAAAAGGGCCCAATCCCATCTCAGAGGTGCATTCCTTGCTCCGGCTGGTTGGGCTGTGCAAAGCCTTTGAAAGAGCTGCTTTGCAAAGCATCTTCGTGAGAACACAACACCTGTCTCCAGAAAGTGAAAACAACACGCCCCCATCTGTCTCCGCACGTGCGGGCATGCAGAGCCATTTTGCTTTGTGGGCAGTCCCAGGAGAAGTGCTGTCAGTGCACTTCCCCTGCCATTTTATATTTCTCTGTTTGGTTCAGAAAATCAGAATGCCGCTTTAGCCCAAATCTTGCAACACCAAGCTGAATTCACTGATCCAGTTCATACACATGCCGGGGTGGGGACAGTTTTCAAGGAAGCCATATGAGCAGAGGAAGTGGATGCTTTAACACACCGAAGTGTTTTGCTCAGATTAATATCATTTGCAAAGACCCACTTTTGAATGCTTTGTACAACCCGATCGGTCAACACCTGCTTTGTTTTGGAGGCCAAATGCAGGGACTTTTGCTTGGCTTTTCAAAATAATCTGCACAGCCATTGATGATTTCACCAGGGATACGTGTGCACAGTGCTAGCTGCTAGATCACACCAAGAAGAGCGTGCTCAACACTTTCTTGTGCATGTACTTTCTTGTCCAGCTAGGCATCTGTGGAAACCCGTGTCCACACTTACATGTCCATAGCTGGATAAGAAAGACAAGTGCAAAAGATGTAAATAAGAATTAGTGAGTCACTCACAACCAATCCCTGAAGGTTTGGAGATGTACACCTCCCCTTCACACTTCATGCATTTAGTATATATTGTTTACATTAAGTCAGCAAGCAGTAGGGGATCCTGCAGAGCCACATAAGTGTGAAGCAGCCCTGAGCTTCCTCTTCTGGAGTAAAAAATAAATCCCATCTGTTCCCTTGAATAGACCTGAATTGTAATGGAACTGGGGGGACTCCCATTGTTTCTTGAGTTTCAACCCTTTTCTTTTTAGCCAAGAAAGCCCAAGCAGCACCATTGAACAAATACTTCCCATGACTAAGGGCCATCGCTTTCATCAGAACATAACCACCCAGCTAACATGCTGTTGGATTGGGATCCCACTGAGGCCAAGGAGAATTTTAAAAACACCCCTCAAGTGCCACTGATTTTAATGAGACCTCAGGACCTCTTTCTGGAATGTCCTTCAAAGATGCCTGTGAAACTCTAAAAGAGGAATCTCCTGGTATTGCAGTTTAAGCCTTTATTCTACACACAGGAGGAATGCTGCCTAGATACTGAGCAGGCTGGTTCTCATTTACCTGGTGCTGTTGCTATATTCCCTCCTTAGGTTGCTGAACTGGCATTTGTGGGTAAGTCCTTTGTAGTGGCTGTGGTTGTGGCTGCTGGTATCTTGGTTGCTCTGACGGTTACTGTGGCCTTAGCCGCTTAGTCATTGGAGTTGGTTGAGACTTCTGCTGGGGAAACCTGGCTCCTGGACATGCTGATTTTCTGGCAGAGGAAAAATCTCTGTTAGAGGCAATATTTCTCTACGGTAGACAAAGAGTGAAATATCAGAAGGAACACCGCAATTTACAAAAGGACACACACACTGCTTTAGAAAGGGGAGCAAAGAATTCTAAACCAAGATGGGGAAAGTGGGCCAAGACAACAACAGGAGACCTGAGAACACCCAGTAACCATGGAATGCTGGCCAATGATTGGGGACAGGAAAAGACTGGAATGGAGTATCTCAGAAGAAGGTTAGGTTGGCAGGAGCTCCAAACATGGATGGAGAGCACTGAAACGTTCTGCTGCAGTTCCCACTTTTAGGTCAAGATTCAGGAAAGACATCTAACCATTCTTCTTGTTGCCTTTAGCACCAGAAAGATAAAGTTACTCTGGATTTACAATCTTGGATTACAGATATATGCTCACTTTCTGTTTATGAACTGGCACTCTATGGATGCAGTTGAAAGTGATGAATATTACTTTATATGGTCAGGGTTTTATGACTGGTTTAAAATTAGGCTGAATTATATTCTTTTGTATGCAGTGCCTTTTTTGTGTTTGGGTTTTTTCCTCTCCTTAAAAAAGGGGAAAGAAAAGATAGAAATAATAGAAAAGTTCAGAGTCTCCATCTACCTGATTTGTCATTTCTTACCCATTTCCTTGCAGAATTATAAGGAACAGCTCAGTTAGAATAACTGGAATGCTTTGCCAACACCCTCCTTTAGAGATTAATGGACTCGTTGCCTTTGTCTAACCTTGAACAGGAACAAGTTAGTGTTTTCTGTTCCTTCAGGTATGGCTCAAGTTCCATTATTTATTTTTTAACTGTTTAAAATCTTTTTATCCTGCTTTTATACTTAAAAGCTCCCAAAGCAGCTAACAAAAATAATTAAAAACAGGATTAAGAATGCAACCTACATTTAAAACACAATTAAAAATACAATATATACATAAAAATACCAATCATTAAGAAGGGTAAGAAGCAATTAGTAGACCAACTAAATAAACCAGGAAAAGCAAGTGGAGGGGCGGGGGGGGGGAGACCAGCTTTACAATTCACACTGAAAACTGGGAGGGCTGGAACTATACAAGCTTCAGGCAGGAAGACATTCCACAAAACCAGCAACTGTTGAAAAGGCCCATTTCCATGTGGTTACTAGCCTGGCTCCAAGGAAATGGGTGAAACCTGCTTTTCTAGCCCAGATTTCCCCAACCTGGCACTCTTCAGTTCTATCAGGGTTGCAATTCCCAGAATTCTCCATCCAGGATGGGAACTGTAACCCTAACACATCTGGAAGATCCCAGGTTGGGGAAGACTGCTTTATTTGTTCTTACAGGATGGATGGATTCATGAGGGAGCAGATGGTAATTTAGATACCTTGGTTCCAAGCCATTTAGGCCGTGATTGAAAACAAATATTGCGACTCAGAGATTTAGAGCAGGTATGGGCAGAAAGAAGTTTTAGGAACTAATAGGATATCTCTGGAAGATTTCCATGTGGTTTAAGAAAAGAAAAGGTGCCTTTCTTCTGCTTGGGGGGAGAATCAGTAGTTTTGTGTGTGTAAGTGTTATGTGTAAGCTATGACTCTAGTGCTGAAAACTATGTGCTGTGTTGAGCATCTGCTCAGGAAGAGACAGTTGTCCTCGATACTATGCTGATCTTCTATTGCATTTGTTCTGGAAGCTGGGACACTAGGTTCAAGAGAAAAACAAAGCAGATCCAACAAGTCTTCTCACCTTTAGGAGCTTTTCTTTCTTTTTTCCTGTCCTTTATTGGGGTCATTTCTCCCCTTTCCCACAATGTATTGTGGAAAAAAAGGACTTTGAATCTGGTTCTCTCCTTGGACAAGCCAGGGACTTCTCCTTCTTCTCCTTCTCCTTCTCCTTCTCCTTCTCCTTCTCCTTCTCCTTCTCCTTCTCCTTCTCCTTCTCCTTCTCCTTCTCCTTCTCCTTCTCCTTCTCCTTCTCCTCCTCCTCCTCCTCCTCCTCCTCCTCCTCCTCCTCCTCCTGACCAGCAACACTATAGAGGCATCTGCTGTGAGTCTTTTGGTCCTCAGATAGAGAAGCTTCCATCTCCTTCTCTGAGGCGACCCTTCACCAACCTGAGGAAGAGGTCCCCCCCAAAATCCAGATTGCAGCCTTACTTCACAATTTCAGACTTGTAAAGAGCAGTGTGCTTTCCATATTAATGAAGATATATTTAACTAGAACTTTAATTGCAAGTCTTTTTTTTAAACACACACACACACACACACACACACACACACACACACACACACACATATATCCCATCATTTTCCATTTAAAAAAGCTGTCCTTTTAGCTGCTCTCTTTTAAGGACTATGGTTAATTGGCACAGATTCCCGTTGTGGCATGGGACAGCCTCAGGTAGCAACAAAGTGGTACTTTTAAAAGGAAGCCACATTTAACAAGCTAATTGGCCCACAATTATTGCTTGGTAGTTTCCAAGAAAGGAAGACATGGGACAAGGCTTGGCAGGCACAGAAATGAAGCAGGCTGTTTCGACACAGGCCTCCATGCCTTTTCTGGGTATTGTGTTGTCTTCAAGCTACTGGAGCTGTGAGGTGGGGAGGGGAAGCATCACAATATGACACAGTCTAAGGTGGGAAAGCATTAGGTTTGCAGAGCAATTCGTTATCGGGCGGGCGTCTGCAAAATGACAGAAGGCAGCCCGCCGTGCAATGTTATGCTACGCTACGACTAGCAGAACTGTAGGATGCAGCAGAGCAGACAGGGAAAAGATGTGGTGAGGGGTGAAGGCAGATATATTGATTATGTTTTTTTCTTAAAGCCTACCCTGTCTGCCAAGACTTCAAAATGGGAGGCTAGATTTCTCTCTTCCTGCATTTATAATACTTTTATCCTCATAACAGCAGTCCGCTGTTGGCTAGAGGGAGAGGTAGCAGTTGATTCAATCACCCAGGTCACTTCCACTGTAGCAACTTAGAGTGTCTTCTACAGTCACCCAACCACTGTTGTACCAAAACAACAGTAATGAAGACAGGCTTTATTTCACTTCACGGATGGATGGATGGATGGATGGATGGATGGATGGATGATGTGAAAATACTGTTAAGTCACTAGTGGGAAAACAGCTTCTGTGAGTTTTTAGGTTGAGCAGGCAGTTGAGAAGACATCCTCCCTGAAATGCAAAATGGCTTCCGCCCTTCCAGGGGAACAGTGGATATGATCTTCACTGCACGACAGCTTCAAGAAAAATGCAAGGAGCAAAACCGCCCTCTGTACATGGTGTTTATTGATCTGACTAAAGCTTTTGATACTGTAAATCGTACTGCTCTCTGGACCATCCTTCTGAAAATCGGATGCCCTGATAAATTTGTGAACATCTTGCGGTTACTCCATGACGACATGATGGCAACAATCCTGGATGACAATGGCTCTCAAAGCGATCCATTTAAAGTGGAATCCGGCGTTAAACAGGGATGTGTTATTGCTCCAACCTTATTCGCTATCTTCATCGCTATGATTATACACCTTGTTGAAGAGAAACTTCCTACTGGTGTAGAAATTATATATCGAACAGATGGAAAGCTTTTTAATCTTAGTAGGCTGAAAGCAAAAAATAAGGTAATTACAACTTCTGTTATAGAACTTCAATATGCTGATGATAACATAGTCTGTGCACATTCCGAGGAAGATCTTCAAACTATCCTAAACATCTTTGCAGAAGCATATGAAAAGCTCGGCCTCTCGATTAACATTAAAAAAACCAAAGTGCTTTACCAGCAAGTTCGAACCAATCCCTCCGCAGCGCCATCAATCCAGCTTAAAGGTGTGTCACTAGAAAATGTCGACCACTTTTCTTATCTCGGCAGCCATCTATCTACAAAAGCCGACATCGACGCTGAAATTCAGCATCGCCTGAGCTCTGCGAGTGTAGCTTTCTCCCGAATGAAGCGTAGAGTGTTTGAGGATCGGGACATTCGCAGGGAGACCAAAATGCTTGTTTACAAAGCCATTGTACTACCAACCCTTCTGTACGCCTGTGAAACATGGACCCTCTACAAACGCCACCTACAACTTCTTGAAAGATTCCATCAACGCTGCCTCCGAAAAATTCTGCAAATTACTTGGGAAGATAGGCGGACTAATGTTAGCGTATTAGAAGAAGCGAAAACCACCAACATTGAAACAATGATCATCCAACATCAACTTCGCTGGACCAGTCATGTTGTTCGAATGCCTGACCATCGTCTTCCAAAGCAGCTACTTTACTCCCAACTTAAGAATGGAAAACGGAATATTGGTGGACAGCAAAAGAGATTCAAAGATACTCTCAAAGCTAATTTAAAAAAAATGTAATATCAGCATTGAGAACTGGGAAGCCCTAACTCATGAGCGTTTCAATTGGAGGTCAGCCTTTATTAATGGCGCTATGGACTTTGAAGAAGCACGAGTACAGGGCAAAAGGGAGAAAAGAGCTAAAAGGAAGGCACGTCAGGCAAACCCTCATCATGACCGTCTCCCACCCGGAAACCTATGCCCTCACTGTGGGAGGTTGTGCGGATCCAGAATTGGCCTTTATAGCCACTTACGGATCCACTGTTAAAATTTTACCTTTGGAAGACAATCTTACTCGGCTACGAGTGATCACCAATGAATGAAATGAGCCAAGATTTCCATGGTCAGATCCAACAGCTGATCTGCTACACCACAATTCAGATTTCTCAATTTATTTTGCACATGAAGACCAAGTATAAGGTTATTGCAAATTGTGTGTATGTGTGCATGTGTATGTGTGCGTGTGTGGAAGAGCAGGCTGCTGGAACAGTTGCCAGCACCTGTGTTGCCTCCCCCACTCCTATTTCAAACCTCCTCCCCCAACGTCAGGATGGCAGAGCGACCGATAAAAGCCACAGCCTTGAAACAGCTGAGGAGGAGACGTGAGGAGATTAGATGAGATGGGTGTGTTCTGAGACCCTGCAGCAGCCATGAAGGAAAGCAGCCAAAGAAAAGAAAATAAGTTTTGTTTTCCTCCCAAAGACTTTGGAGTCCAGAGGAAACAGAAAGAAGAGGCAAAGCCTTGCAGCAAACCAGTGAGAAGGGGCATGTGCTATACAAACTGCCCAGTACAAAAGCTGTATACTAGCAGTAGTAACAGTAGGCTAGTGATAGAAGTGGTAGAATATGAATAGCTAGAATATATTTGTACTAGTATATCATAGAAGTAGTAATATAGAGTATAGTAAGATAAGAATAGAATAACATTGAATAGTATAGTTTCATTAGTAGTATACTGTCATTAGTAATAAGGTAGGATAGTAAGTAAGTAATCATGGGGCCACATGACCGTGGAAGCGTCTTCGGACAACGCTGGCTCTTCGGCTAACAAACGGAGATGAGCACCGGCCCCTAGAGTCGGACACGACTGCACAAATGTGCGGGGGGAACCTTTACCTTTACCTTAGGATAGTAAGATATTAGCTCTAGAAAAGTCACATAGCTTTTGAAAGATTCACTTTTGTACTGTAGATAGTTTTGTTTAAAATAAAACATCTCCCCACCCTGTAAGGGGGATATAGAAACTCCAAGTGTTGTGGAGTTCAGTGCTTTTTGGGAGATCATTTTGAGCCTGGAACAATCAAACTTTGGGTATAAAAAAGAACCCACGACAACGTGCATGTGAGTGTATCTCTCTCTCTCATCTCATCTCTCTCTCTCTCTCTCTCTCTCATCTCTATCTCTATCTCTATCTCTATCTCTATCTCTGTCTCTGTCTCTGTCTCTGTCTCTATCTCTATCTCTATCTCTATCTCTATCTCTATCTCCATCTCCATCTCTATCTCTATCTCTATCTCTATCTCTATCTCTATCTCTATCTCTATCATCTCTCTCTCTCTCTCTCTCCATCTCCATCTCTCTCCATGTGTGTGGGGGTAATATATATAGATAGATAAACATTTATTATTCAGTGTATTTTGAAATATAATAAATATAAAATTACTTGGGAGATTAGCAGAAAGAGGTGTTGGTAACATCACAGGCACTAGCCAATCAATGATACACAGGGCTGGTTTTATGCATACACACATCCCCCATTTAAGTCAATCAATGAGAATGTTGCCAACAATTCTGTTCAGAGTTTACTCCAGAAGAGAAAAAAAGGTACATTTGGACGGAATGATCAACGGCTATTGCTCCACAGTGGAACATATTCTTTCATGTAGAAAGTCCTCATTTCAATCCTTGCATTTTCAAGTCAGGGTTGGGGGAAAAAACTGTCTGAAATTCTGGAGAGTTGCTCCCAGTCAGTAAATACAAGACCGAGTTAATTGGACTAAAACTCTGCCCTATAAAGCAGCTTCCTATGTTTGTTTGCCTTTGAAAAGCCATTAAAGAGCCAGATGGCACCCATTTTGATTAGAAGAATCACTAAGTGGATTGATCTTTTTAATCAAGTTTTGCACACTGACTGAACTCAAAATGACCATATCTGGAGACAGGTAGCTGGAAAATGCAAGGATCTGTAAAGGCGAACCTTGCTCGGAAAGATCTCTGATGAAAAATGTTGCACAATGCACAGTTCATCATAAAATTGAAAGAAATTAAAATGCATTTATAAGTGAGAATTCAAGGCAAATAAAATATATTTTGAATGTGTAGTCTTTGAAGAGAAAATCATTTGAAAATGGGGAGGGGGGAGGGGGAGGAAGAAATTCAGCAGAAAACCAACTTAATACCAGAAAATAAGATCCTCATCTGAAATCAGCACTCAGCTAACATATCAGTCCAGAGTTCTTACTTGAGGCACAAATGACCAGGCTCAAATTATCCTACTCTGGACACATTATGCGAAGACCCAGCTCTATTGCTGGAATGGTGGAAGGAAAGATGAAGAGGATGACTAGCAGCAAGGTGGATGGATTCAGTTACAGTGGCAATGCAGGCACCATTGGGAGACCTGAAAGACCAGGTTGGGGACAGATTGTCATGGAGAAGATCTATCTATGTCAGAGCTTTCCAAACTTTTCATGTTGGTGACACACTTTTTAGACATGCATCATTTCGCAACACACTCTTACAGCAGGGCACAAGGCAGGCACTAGGACCTGCGTGGAATCCTGGCAGGGCAGGTTTGGAGGCACAAGGCACAAGGCAGGCACTAGGACCTGCGTGGAATCCTGGGAGGGCTCGGAGGCAGCAGCAGCCGCGACACACCCAGACACTGCAGCCGACACACTAACATGTCCCGACATACAGTTTGGAAAGCTCTGATCTATGTGGTCGCTAGGAGTCAAAAACAACTTGATGGCACATAATCAATCAACCAACCAACCAACCAACCAACCAACTATATAAAGCCAAGTAATGGCCTCCAGTGGGACATCTGTAAGACTAGCCCAGAGCTTTCCAAACTGTGTGTCGGGACACGTTAGCGTGTCGGCTGCAGTGTCTGGGTGTGTCACGGCTGCTGCTGCTGCCTCCAAGCCCTGCCAGGATTCCGCGCAGGTCCTAGTGCCTGCCTTGTGCCTTGCTGCCTCCAAACCTGCTGTGATTCCACACAGGTCCTAGTGCCTGCCTTGTGCCTTGCTGCCTCCAAACCTGCTGATTCCACACAGGTCCTAGTGCCTGCCTTGTGCCTTGCTGCCTCCAAACCTGCTGTGATTCCGCGCAGGTCCTAGTTCCCGCCTTGTGCCTTGCTGCCTCCAAACCTGCCCTGCCAGCATTCCGTAGAGGTCCTAGTGCCTGCCTTGTGCCTTGCTGCCTCCAAACCTGCTGATTCCACACAGGTCCTAGTTCCCGCCTTGTGCCTTGCTGCCTCCAAACCTGCCCTGCCAGCATTCCGTACAGGTCCTAGTGCCTGCCTTGTGCCTTGCTGCCTCCAAACCTGATGATTCCACACAGGTCCTAGTGCCTGCCTTGTGCCTTGCTGCCTCCAAACCTGCTGTGATTCCACGCAGGTCTTAGTTCCTGCCTTGTGCCTTGCTGCCTACAAACCTGCCCTGCCAGGATTCCACGCAGGTCCTAGTGCCTGCCTTGTGCCTTGCTGCCTCCAAACCTGCTGTGGTTCCGCACAGGTCCTAGTGCCTGCCTTGTGCCCTGCTGTAAGAGTGTGTCGCGAAATGATGCATGTCTAAAAAGTGTGTCACCAACATGAAAAGTTTGGAAAGCTCTGGACTAGCCAATAGCTACCTCAATACAAGCCTCTAACTACTATTTTGAAGACCAAATCCTACCTTGGAGGTTCTATCCAGCAAGCACCCAAAAGCTTTCCCATGTCATTTTCAAAACTAAGTATCCCTGTCCCAAGGAGGACACCTTCCAAGGCCTCACAGCAAAGTTGTGTACCTACTAAGCATGTTGTCATGGAAGGCCAAATTGCTCTGGAGCACCAGTTTCCCTCTATCAATCTCTCAGACAAAAACACAGCTGCAAATAACTGTAGCAAGATCCCACATCCCAACATTCTGCTTTAGCTTCTGGAAAGTCAAACCTCCTTTCTGAACACTTGGCTGGTTCCTATAAGAGAACATCATCTCTTCCTAGAGAACAGATAATAATTACATTCTGAAATGATTCTCTCCCTATGTAGGGTTCTATCAGGTCCAGATCTTAAAATAGGTGGGGAACCTATGACCCTCCGGATTGCCAAACATCTCCTAGGACAGTGTTTCTCAACCTTGGCAACTTTAAGATGGGTGGACTTCAACTCCTAGAATTCCCCAGCCAGCATGGCTGGCTGGGGAATTCTGGGAGTTGAAGTCCGCCCATCTTAAAGTTGCCAAGGTTGAGAAACACTGTCCTAGTAGCTCCAGCCCACATGGCCAGTAGTGAGAAAAGCTGGAAGCGGTAATACAGCATTGTTGCATTCCTCCTTCAAAGAGTGCCAGGATTTTTTTCATCAAATGCAGCCTTTTGTAATGATCTGTTTTCTATTTGTCTCTGAAATCTTATTTCACTATAGATTAAGAGTGGCTTCTTTGCTACTCTACACTGAACTGTTTCCGTTTAAGGTGGGGGTGGGGGAATGTTACTCAGACTGCAGTTTCCATTATTTCTCACCCTTGGCTATGTTAGCTGTGGCTGATGGGAATTAGGTTCAACAATATCCAGCAAGCTTTACATGGCCCATCTCTCATTTAGAGCAACTGCAGCACATTCTTCAGTGATGCTATGATTTTCCAGAAAAAGTTCAGCCTGTAAGCTAGTCTGAAACCAGGCTGTGATTTTTAGATTCACACTTTTCAAAGCTGGGGGAAAAAAAACCCCTCAAAGTTGGTATTGTTACCTGTTGCAGTTCAGCTAAGGTTGCCAAACTTTTTTTAATTTTTTTTTCTTTCCATGCACTTTTAGACAGCTGCGTGATTTGCAGAGGCATTACTAGGTGAAATATTTTACAAGATGGGGACTGGCTATAATTCAGGACCAGAGCCCATGTTTTTCACACAGGTCTCAGACTCAAGCCTTGGCATTTCTCAGGGAAGCTGGGAGAGGTCCCCTCTGGAAAATAAAAAAGAAAGTAGCTGGATGCCAGTCAGTGTAGAAAATACTGCTCTTAACTGATTAACAGGGTGACTTCATTCATTGCAGCCTCTGCTTATAAGATAAACACTGTCACCTGATCATTTTGGCCGGACAGTGCTGTCCTCTAACCCATCTCAGAGGGCTGATGCAAGGATTAAATGCGATAACTACATATATACTAGCCCGAAAGTCAAACTACTAGTAATATTATCGTCATCTCCAAGGGGGAAGCATTTGGAGTGGGACTGCACCAACGTGGGATAGAAATGGGTTAAGAGTCGTTCTTATTTTGTAAAATGGCAAGAACTGAAATTAAATTAGCCTTCAAAAATTACAGTGCAAACTGGCAATAAAAAAAAGGATGCTAGGGTGGTTTGCATAAAATTGTTTACGAGGGAAAAACGTTTGCAGGTACTGTACTGCAGGCCAAAATGGCAAAATAAAATGTATGTGTTAGAATAATGGGCACAAATGTGCATAAAAACTATAGTACGATTTTGAGAAAAAGAAAATCCACTGCAGAAATAAGACAAAGCAAATTTAGGGGTCGGAAAAACGAAAAATTGAGAGAAAATGAAAGAGATAAATTTGCAAAAAAATAGAGAAAAACTAAAACAGAAGACTTCTCCCATCCCTACAATGGGAAAAGAGTGAATCATTTCCCCCGTTATTTTCTCGAAACAGCTCTCTTCCCAAAATATTGCAATTAGCTGTGCAAGCAGAAAAATCATACTTCTCTTCCTTTACCATCTTTTTCCACACCATCTATTCTACAACTAGCATCTCTGCGGGTGTGTGTGTGTACTGTACAGAATAATTTGGATTGGAAGGGAAATGTGGAGGAAAAAAATTCAGTCCTAATTCTCTCAGCACCATGGCCCTGATCTAAATCAGCTCTGCCTGCTTTTAAGAAAAATACTCAAAAGTCACCAGGGGAAACCTATTACGGTTCCTTCGTATCACATCTGCTTTGTTCTGAAGCTTCTTGGAAAAAGGAGAAAGTACAGCTGTAAGACATAAGTTCAGCCACCATCTTGCCAGCTGTTCTGTGCATTCTGTTGCCTGTAAAAACTCAGACCTGCCAATCAATCATTTGACCTCTAGGCTATCTGCTTTGGACGTCATTGCTATTAAACAGACTATTGCAGATTCCATAGGTGACTTGGCTTAATCTTGCATTTATCCCACTCAGCCTTCACTTCTGCTTAAGGGAAAAAAGTTAAATTTCACAGAAGCTGCATTCAGTGTCAAGGCAGAGCTAGACAGCACAAGAACCTCATCAAATCTGAATCTTTGGTAGCATCTAAGGTAAAGGTAAAGGTAAAGGTTTTCGCCTGCACAGTCGTGTCTGACTCTAGGGGGTGGTGCTCATCTCCGTTTCTTAGCCGAAGAGCCAGCGCTGTCCGAAGACGCTTCCGCGGTCATGTGGCCGGCATGACACACGCAGAATGCTGTTACCATCCCACCAAAGTGGTCCCTATTTATCTACTTGCATTTGCATGCTTTCGAATTGCTAGGTTGGTAAGAGCTGGGGCAAGTGCGGGAGCTCACTCTGTCACACAGCGCTTGGGTCTCGAACCGCTGACCTTCCGACCGACAAGCCTGGTGTCTTAACCACTGAGCCATCGTGCCCCCCTAATGTAATGTAGCATCTACATTCACCAAAATGCTCATTCATGTTACAGATGCCTCTCCCCTGTCAGAAAATAGCACAAAGGTAGTTTCAGCCTTTTCTATGATACATCATCTTAAAGGTGTGACTTTTCTGGAATTGTTATTCCTATTGGGGGGCTGAGGACTTTCAACCCCAAGAGATATAAAGTAGACTAAGTGACACAATCCTCAAATGCATCAATAACTTTGCTATTATTTTAAGTATGCACAACATCAAGGGATAAATGTTCTTGATCTAGCCTTTTGTTATGTTCTTGAGATCCAGACCTCAAAGACTGATGGCTGTTATTGAGAAGAGCAGCCCTTTGCCTTTTTTAAAAATCATAATGTCTTACCTAATAGGAAATGTCCAAATCTCCTCATCATTTCTCCACTTCATTGACTGCATTTTACTATGGGCATGTCTGGGGCACGATGGCTCAGTGGTTAAGATGCCAGGCTTGTCAATCGGAAGGTCGGCGGTTCGAGACCCGAGCGCCCCGTGACGGAGTGAGCTCCTGCACTTGCCCCAGCTCTTGCCAACCTAGCAATTCGAAAGCATGCAAATGCAAGTAGATAAATAGGTACCACTTCCGTGGGATGGTAACAGCGTTCCGCGCATGTCATGCTGGCCACATGACCGCGGAAGCGTCTTCGGACAGCGCTGGCTCTTAGGCTAAGAAACAGAGATGAGCACCGCCCCCTAGAGTCAGACACGACTGTGCAGGGGAAAACCTTTACCTTTACCTTTATGTCTGGTTGACTTTGGTAGGACTGCAGAGCATTGAATTGCCTTGCAAGCAGAAAGAGAAAGTCATAGAATCATAGAATGTAAAGATTGGGAGGAACCTTAGACATCTTCTTCTCCATTCCCTGCCCAGTGCAGGAGTCCACTACTACAGAATTCCTGACAGATGGCCATTCAGGCTCTACTTAAACACAGTGAAGGAATGTCCACCACTTTCCAAGGCTGTCTGTCCTTGTTAAGCAGAATTCTTAATTCTTGTTAAGCAGAATTCTTAATTTCCATTGTCTAGGTGCTTTAGAGAAGGTTGATGGTACATACTGAGGACCACAATACATTTCAGAAGGTAAACAGATCTATGCCTGAACAAGTCCCTACAGTTTTCTTGGCAAGATTTCAGAAGTGACTTGTCCAGGCAGTCACCAGGATTCAACACTGACTTGAAGGCACAAAAAATAAAAATAAAAATGGGGGGCTGTGAGAATAACCTTGAGGAACAGGAGGAAGAGACACAACCAAGACAAGGATCAGATAAAAGAAATCTGAGTCCAAAGCAGAAATGCAATTTGAGAAAACATCTCAGACTTGACCCTCCCTATTCTCTTGAAGATAAAGGCAGGGAGGGGGGAGGGAGGTGCTTTCAAACTTGCAAGATTCTGTTACTGTAGCCCTATAATAAAAGTAGCATCAGCATTCATAACTTTGGTTTCCTAGTCTGGTCTACGTTGAAGAACTGACACGACCCCATCACATCTTTCGATTTTATGGTGACACCTTCCTTCATGTGCCAACAATATCCTACATTCAATAGATTTACATCTCATACCTCAAGAGTTCAGGGTGGCACACATAGCATTCTCCCTACCAATTTTTGCCAAAATAATCACCCTGTGAGGTACTTTGGACTGAATGATAGTGACTGGATGAAGGTTCACCAATAAACCTCTATTTTTGAGGATGGATTTGAATGTGGATCTCCCCAATCATCATAACCAATACACCATACTGCTTCTCAAACATTAGCTTTCTATGTAGCAGCTTTTCTGCAGCTGGCTCACATTCTGTGCAATACTTACCCAGAAAAATCACTTGAAAGTTTTCAAAAATACAGGTGGTCCTTGCTTAGTGACCACAATTGGGACCAGCAACTCCATCACTGAGCAACGCAGTCACTAAGTGAAACATCACGTGACCGCAATGAGCTTATGACCTCACTTCTGCTGCAGTCGTTAAGCGAATCACCACGGGTTGTTAAATGAGACATCACGTGTCTGTGACTTGCGATTTTACTGCTGGCTTCTCCATTGACTCTGCTTGTCAGAAGCTGGCTGTGAAGTGCCCAAATGTCGATCATGTGACTGCGGGGACGCTGCGACAGTCGTAAATGTGAGGACCAGTTGTAAAGTTACTTTTCAGTGCCATTGTATCTTCGAACAGTTGCTGAGCAGGGAAGTTATTAAGTGAGGTCTACCTTTTGTGTACATTTTTAAAATGGGAACCTTGAAGTACAAAATGTAATTTTTAAAGCTATACTTACACTATTTTGCAGATTGTGAAGCCTTTTTTTTTAGACTGTGATTTTATTATTTAATCAAATCCACTCGGCTTGTAACCAATACAAACAAATATACCTCATCAGACACATAAAGAGGCCTAGAAAGAATGGGATAAAACTCTTTCGGGAGGACAGTATAGCAAGAATTAGCAAAATTGACTATGTGCATGGCTGGTCAAAAAGTACGGCTAATAGGTGTTCAGTTGGTTGGAAGGTCACAAGATGTATCCTAAACTGTCAGATTATAAATCACATTGCATCTACTTTAGTTGGAAAAAAATTGCTGCAGGAACTGAACGACCAAGCAATGATTTTAGCCTGTTCAAAAGTCCTGAGTAATTAGAATGTTTGCATACTCCTGTTTTGGTCTTTGGTGCCAACAATTGCTTATGCTGCTATGGTCTCGAAGTTCCTTTCTTCATTACCACCATCTGCCTGCGTTTACCACCCCTCCTCCCCAGATTGCTGCCTTATTCTGGGGTGGGAGGTGGGGGGAAGAGTCAATTGTGGGGGGTGATGAGCCAGTCATACAGAGACTCCCCATTGATTTCCTATTATGAAGTTCAGTAAGAAAAATGACGTTATCTTGTTACAGAAGCAAAGCTCTGATTTGTCGCATTCCATTCGTGTCCTGGCTGGAATAGGAATTGATTTTGTAGGCTCCAGTGCCGAATTACTCATTGGTGGTGTGAGAAGTGGCTGGGGAGAAAAGGAGATGGAGAGGGTCAGAGAGGCTAACTGACTTCGCTTTGGGATAATGGAGACCTAGAGTGACCCCTGGCAAAACATCAGCTCCAGGTGCTTAGCTATAAGCTCTCAGAGCCCTCTCCTTATAGAAGGGGCAAGGCAAGATGAAGAACGAAAGAAGAGCGGAGAGGGTCATGTTGATAAGATCAAGTCTAGGCTACTTGGGAGGGAAGAGCTTGCTACATATTGCGGATTACGTTTTAGAAGCGTTGTCAAGGTTCTGATTCTAAGGAAGCCGAGTTACACTAAGTCAGCCATGAATCTGCCTCATCCTGGGTTGCCTGGATTTAATAGGACTTACATTGTGATAAGTGTTCACGGGGTACCAGGCTCAGGCTATACTTTCTATTCTCTTTGGTAGAATAAGCTTCAAGATCACATAGCATTCTTCTTCAAAACTCAGAAGCCAACAATCCTAACTACAGCTATGGGTAGTTAAAAAAATAGATCATTCTATGTTGAATCCTATCATTCTTTTCAAATAATTGAAATATCAGCCATTCCTATAAGGTTGGGTAGTTTGTATAGTTGTTTGACTATAAGAAGCTGCTTTATACCAAGCCAGACCTTTAGTCCATCTAGCTGAGTAGTGCCTACAGTTTTGACTCTAGGACAGGGACAAATAATCAAATGTCCTCCAGGTACTGGGGCTGCAATTTCCACAATCCCCTGCCATGCAGCCTGGGGCTGACATGGGTGGGTTCAAACCATCCGGAGACACCAGATCTAGCTGTCCAAATGAACATACTGTACATGTGAAAAGTCCCAGGTATACTCAGTCCCATTTTCTAGCAAGGCTTGCATTCATTTCTAGTCTTGCTAGAAAATGGGACCGATTACTCCTGGGTCCCTTCATGTGTGTGTTCATCTGTCACACATTCAGATTATCATGCTTGGCAAGCAGGGCTGATTTCTCATTTCTGGTTTGGCTGTCTGGGGAATTGCCCGGACAAAATTTGAACATGGACCAGAACCACTAGGCTCCAGCAAACTCCAAGAAAGAACTGTGTGAAAAGTCTTCTGTTAAAAGAAGGTACTCCATGGTCACAATTCGCATTTGCTAGAAGAACATTGGTGTATTTTCCAGATAGCAATATAAATAGTGACTTAAGGATAGTCAGGAATGTTTTCCCAAAGCAATTACTCTAGGTGGTCACAGAGCCCTGTAGCTTGCTCCAAACCATTTACCAGGCAAACAGATCAGGTCTGCTAGTCCTTGCATCTCTTATTCCTCTCTGAATCCTCAAGTGAACAAACAATGGAGTCAGATACAAGGCAGGTAGCAGCCACACAAGATCTCAGCATGAGATCATACAACATCTCACGTAGAAGTGGCTGGGCACTGATTTATATGTGGCTAAATTAGTCACAACCATGTGTATTGGTTTACTCAGCACAGCTAAATTTTGAAGCTCTATGTGCAAATGTGTGCACGCAGCTACACCTACACTAATGAGTCAAGGGCCATCTAGAGAGCACCAAACCTCCTAAAAACAAAAAGAGGGATGCTCCTGAAATACATAAATAAGGGAAAAGAAAGACATGACTGTGGCCTGAATTTCTAACCATCCTTTTAGCTCTACAAGGAATCAGGACCCCTTCGGCTAAACCTGTTGAAAGATATATTTACTTCAATGGTAGGCAAAATGGTCTTTCAGTAAAAAAAAATCTAGTTTCGTGCACTCCTAAAAAAATTGACACATCCACATAGACCTCTTCCCATATTTTTGGAGTGAACACAATTCCTCAGGTCAAATTTCATTTCTGCGCTCCCAGAAAACTTCCACAACCTAATGTCCCCCAATGTGTGGGAACTGGCTTCTTATTATTCCCAACCCATATGCTCAATTGAAATGGAGGGTGGTTGTAGCTCAAATCATTGTATGGATTATTTTTCAAAGGGCTTGATTCCCTTCTAAACAGGCAACCCACTCTTGATGCTTTTTCCAGATCACCTTGCACAAACTACATTGTTAGAAGGGGAAGTAATACATGTGTAGATTAAATGTATCTCAAAAGAAATAAGTCCAGGTAACTCAAGCTGAATAAAATCAGGTTGCTACAGAAGTAGTCTACAGTGAGCAAAAATAACATGGGAATTCTTTCCTAATGCTAGCTATGCCAATCAATCATGCCCTGGGCATCACCAAATCTCATTTCACTGTCTTCCAGAAATGTTTCTGGAATGTAATTGGTTATCCAGTCTTTTTTTTAATTGTGATAGTCAATGATTTATTGATTTGCATTTAGTCCTCCCCATCCCCAAGAAGCTATTTTTGACAGCAATAAATTGCTTTTCTCTTTTATTTTATCCTCACAACAAGTTGGTCCCACATACCTTACAGTAAGTTTCATGGAGGGGAGTGGATCTTAGCCAAGATATCCTCAATTGTAGACCATCCACTTCATCATAGAGATCCTTACAATGCATTAGAAAAAAAGAGGATCAAATTTAGAATCTGCTTCAAGAAGAGAATTAAGCATCTATTTTCAGATATATACTTCCAGATCACTCTTGAACCCTAAGAGGATATTGCTCCCACAGCTGGTCCAAGAAGAGTATCCCAGTATTATACATGACCAGTTATTTTAACTGTTTCTTAATTATCAAATTAAATTTGCTAGTGGCAAAATTCTGTTGGTGGGGGTTGATGTGTATGAAACCCAAATACTGAATCTGGTTCTGAAAAACTAGGATGGTCCAGGAATGAAAAATGGTGTTGCAGGAGAAATGATTGCAGCAGTGGTCCACAATGCTGTTATCTTTTCCAGCACCAAGGATAGCACCATGTACTGGACTTGGCAATGTCTGCCTTCAAGAAGTTCATTTACGCCAGAGCTTTCCAAACTGTTCATGTTGGCGACACACTTTTTAGACATGCATCATTTCGTGACACACTCTTACAGCAGAGCATCATTTCGCGACACACTCTTACAGCAGGGCACAAGGCATGCACTAGGACCTGCGCGGAATCACAGCAGGCTTGGAGGCAGCAAGGCACAAGGCAGGCACTAGGACCTGCGTGGAATCCTGGCAGGGTTCGGAGGCAGCAGCAGCCACGACACACCCAGACACTGCAGCTGACACACTAACGTGTCCTGACACACCGTTTGGAAAGCTCTGATTTACGCATTCATCCAGGCAAAACTTTATATGCAACAGCAGCTAGAAATCTGAGGCTACAAGGAGTTTTAAAAGAATGCATAATTCATATACCTGTTGCAAGAATCCAGTTTCAAAAACATGGTCCAAATTCTACCCACAAGCCCCCCTTTGGAGAACCCTACTCCAAAGTAGGGTTCTAATATCATGTTCTCTCTGCAATGAATAACTTTCAAAAAACTCAAGACTTGCACAATTTTTAGACAGTAGGCCAAGGGCAAGATGGATGGATGATATTCTGGAGGTGACGGACTCGACCTTGGGGGAGCTGGGGATGGTGACGGCCGACAGGAAGCTCTGGCGTGGGCTGGTCCATGAAGTCATTAAGAGTTGGAAGCGACTGAACGAATAAACAACAAACAACAAATGCTCAAAGAATCAAAGGATAGATCCAAATCAATTCTAGTAAAAGTCCACACATGCAGAATTCTTTTACCTGCATGAAAACAATAACTTTTGCCAAGTATAGTTATTTGCAGGTTATTTCATAAATTCACAGACCACAAAAACAATGAAATTTTGATCTGAGAATCCAAATCCTGTTTAAATATGAAATTCTGTATACATCTGGTGCATCAACAGTGTAACATCCCAACCAAGCACTCATAAGCATTAAGGAAACCTGACATGATCTTGTTTCATGCAAGGCACTACAACCTGTTTTTTTTTTAAAAGGCTCTGTAACACAGAATGCTTCACAGAGGATGCTTCACATTTATATTGAACATTTGATTTTTAAAGGATTTTTAACTCTGATGGCATGTAGAATTTCAGGGGCTGGGGAGAGAAAACTCAGCTATCAGTATATAGAACATCAGTTTCTTGTGTTCCTAAAATAATTAATTCAGTCTTCTACTTTCATTCTATACTGTCCATCTATTTCCACATTCTCTTCCCAACAGGTTAAATGTTTTTTTGAAGAGATCAATTACATGATCAAGGTCATGGCAATTGGAGATAACTGACCAGGAGAATAACATTGGAATTCTGAGAGAAAGTTTTGATGAAAATGCCAACCTGGCATGGAAACAAAAAAATGAGAAAAAGGCAAATTCTATATTGGAAATCATTACAAAAGGAACTGAAAACAAAACCACTATTATCTTGATGTTTTTATACAAATTTCACAAAGTGACTGCACTTAGAATACTGAGTTTTATTCACTACACCTTAGAAACAATAATGTAAAATGAAAAAAAGACACATAAAAAGTCAGCCATATAAGCAAAGGATTATACTATCAAGAAAGACTATAATATTTGGCCTAGTTAAATTAGAAAAAAGATGATTAAGAGTGGGAGAGATACAAAGATATGTAACGTTATACAAGGATAAGGAGATAATTTTCTTCTTTTTCATGACATTAGAATCAAGGGTCATCCAAGGAAGCTCAATGGTGGGAAATTCAGAACAGGAAGAAGAAGGACACAGTATATAAACCATGGAATTCAAGACTACAAAATGTAATTATGGCTGCTAATTTGGGACTGTTTAAGAAGGGAATTGTTACTCCAGCATTCCCCCTCATACTGATCCAGTAAAGTTTCTGATCCAGTAGAGCAGGGTTTCTCAAACAGGGTTCCATGGAACCCCAGGGTTCTGTGAGAGGTCACTAGGGGTTCCCTGAGAGATCACGATTTATTTAAAAAATTATTTCAAATTCAGGCAACTTCACATTAAAGAGGTAAGTTTCATTCTTTATTTTGAGTTTAAGAACACAGTTAATCAATATATACAGGCCTACCCATGAAACGAATATAGTAATTTTGTAACTTCTGGCCTATATTTGAGCCTGAATGTACAGGGGTTCCCTGAGGCCTGAAAAATATTTCAAGGGTTCCTCCAGGGTCAAAAAGTTGAGAAAGGCTGCAGTAGAGCCTCAGGTCAAATAGGATCTGTGGGTTTGAAAGATGGAAAATCCTCCTTAACTTGTTTAATCAGAAAGCACCATTATCTCCATAATATAAGATACCATTATCTCCATACGCAAGTCAATAATCTCTCTTTGAGCCTCTGGAAAAAAATTCCCCCTACCCAGCTTCCTGTTGCTAAGTTGGATCTAACTTCTTGAGAATGGAAAATGAAAAGCTGAGTTTATACAATAAGGCTGGTTATGCAAGCTGGATGTAAATTTAGTGGGTTATGCACCACCGTTATTTGTATTTGGGGACATTTCTCATTATTTTTAATTTGTCCCCTGGGCCTACGCAGGAACCAGAGCCTGTGGCCCTTGCATCTCTAACTGGGAGACAAAAGAGAGGTGTGAAGAATTAATTCTAACAGCACAAAGGTTTCTTTCTCCTTGGAAGCTACACCCTTATTTGCAGGTCTGAGGGAAGTATCACAATTAACTGCAAACAAAGATGTGGGGGTGGAGAGGGGAGGGGTAGGGAGAGGAGGAAGAATCATGGGAAAGAAACAATAAGAAGGAGAAGAATTCATGAAGTTTTCCAGTATGAGGTTCAGAAGTTTCTCCCCCCTCCTTTTTCTTCTTCTTTTGTTTCATGACATATAAAGACTGTCAAAATAAGTAATTAACAAGAGGGGGAAAGGAGAGATTTCATTGCATGCCTATAATTGCTCGTGGAAAAAAATTACTCTTTTCTGTCACTGCCAGGTCCCAGGCACCAGGGTGACAAGAGGTTCGTAGTTTGGCAATAAGCACTTCCAGAAAGTGCCTAATTGCTAATCCAGATGAAGGTTATCTGAAGGTTACTGTGGAATCCCTGCTCCGGATGGCACTTTGTCAAGAAGAGGAATGAAGTCTCCTATCCTCTCTGCTTTGCATTAATTTATACCTTGTGGTATCTTTTCAGTGTGACCAGAAACGGAAAGGGAGGTGCAAAAAACAAAATGTACAGATGTAATGTTGGCACATTACCTGCTTCACTGATTCATTCAGGGGGGAACCCTACTACTGTTCTGACGGAAGGAAGATCCTATATGAAAATTGGCTATTGATCCATCCAGCTTGATCTCATCTACATGCCTTAGCAAGGCCGAGCACCATCTAAACTTGCAACACATGTCCTCTCTGCACTGAAACACACAGCACAATCCCATGTCACACGTACATTACCTCGTGACATGCATTTACAGGCTCAGTGGGTAAGACTCCAGGCTTGTTGATCGGAAGATCGCAAGTTCGGAGGTTCGAATCCCTAGCCCTGCATGCGGAGTGAGCTCCCTCACTCGTCCCAGCTCTTGCCAACCTAGCAATTCGAAAGCATGCAAATGCAAGTAGATGAATAGGTACCACTTCGGTGGGTAGGTAACAGCGTTCCGCGTGCGTCATGCGGCCACATGACTGTGGAAGCGTCTTCGGACAACGCTGGCTCTTCGGCTAACAAACGGAGATGAGCACCGGCCCCTAGAGTCGGACACGACTGCACAAATGTGCGGGGGGAACCTTTACCTTTACCTTTTTATGGTAGTGTGATGTGTGTGTGAATCAGCACTAGACATTTACTCACATCCTTTTTAGGCTTCAGAGTCCTACCAGCATAACTGATTCTCAGTGCCCTGGGATCAATGTCTCTGATTATTGTGATGGTGCTTTGTGCCACCTACTAACTCTTCCTCATTTTTGTCTTATGTACATAGAACTTTGGGACTGGCATTTCTTGACATGTCACATAGGGAAACATAAATTATAGAGTACACTTCTGCATTTTAACACAGCTTCTAATTGCTTCAACACCACCTGCCTTTCTTACTCCTTGCTTAGGAAAGGCCATTCCCAGCATTGCCAACTGAGATATTTTTAACTGGGAGATATACAGGAGTGAACCTAGGACATTCCATAGGCTAAGCATGAAGATCATTCAGTGGCCTGTTAGAACCAGTGAATGGAGCAGAGCTTAATGTTGTGTAAACTCATGGGCAGAAAAAGGAATATTGTTTAAAATCACAGCCTGTGAGCATGTTAGAGAGATTCAGCTTCTTATTCTTTCACTTTTAGCCCACCCAAGCATAAAAAAACACACGCTTAGACACTGCAGGTACAAAAAGTAAGTACAAAAGTGTTCTTACATTTATTTTATCCAAGTACAGCCATTTCAGTAGAAAAATGATGTTTCAGTTCTTCTTTCTGTTCCCTAAACAGTATACCTCTGGCCCTGTTTGCTTCCAGAGGCTGCATGAAGAAAAGGGGGAAAGCCTCTGGAGTTGAGGCCTAGCACATGGCCTCTCCATGGAAGGAGCTAAGGCATGTGTGTCCTACCCCATCGGTGGAAGAATCAGAGAGAGAGAAGAGGAAGTGGGAGGGGCAACAAGCAGCTTCCTCTGGAAGCAGAGTTTGCCTCCTAGAGCAATCACTCATATGCTAATGAGGCATGCTTGATTTGCCGGATTCCAACAATGTCGGAGTTTTTCTGTGTAGGATTCAAATGGTGTTCTCCACTGCTGGTTCCCTAACATGTGAGAAACTGTAATTTTCCATATGCCTCTGCTCCAAGTGTTTCCCATAACATCTCACTGATAAACTCCAGGTGCCAGACCATGTGACACATGTTTTGGCTAGCTAATCGGCAGTCCCGTGAGAACCGCTCCCCGGGGGGAGACAATGTGCAACACTGCCATCTCGTGGCAATTTATATTATGTGCAACAGACTTTAGTTTTAACATTAAGTGTATGTAACCCATGACTCCATGTTTCCTCCAATCAGAAAGCTGAAACAAGTGTATATCTCAGCTGTGAACTATGGGTCTATGCTTCTTGACTTCTGTCTTTGGTCTTGTTGCCATGTAATCCTTTTCTGAACTGTAACTATGCCTGGCTTTTGTATAAGCCATGAAGTTTTTCACATCTGCTGATGGAACTCTGCTTATGGTTTGTTTGTTTTTCTTTTTACGATAATGTAACTCATATCCATTATTGCCTTATGCTACAAGTAAAATACTTTTAGCCCTAAACGCTGCACTCTGTCTGTTTTGTTTACTCTGCGCTCTATGAAACCCCATAAGCCAGCAATATCCCACAAACAAAGCAAACATTCCATCAGAAGTTGCAGCTCATGCTATAAAGCCTGTGTATGTCTCCTGAAGCTATAAGCAACTTCAGAGGAGATCCAAACTAGGAAAAGAGCAACGGGATCCTGCAGCCAAGTTCAATAAATAGAGCCAGTACTGCTGGATCATTTGTGCCTCAGAAGAATGATGGTTGTTTTAACGGGTGCTGCAGTACGTGAGCTTCCAAGGGGCTACAGGATGGCTTCTAGGGCATGATTTAAAATTGGGTGTTGGGACTCACTACTGTATTTTAGACTGACTGAAGATGAGTCACGGCAGAGGTATAACAACCCTATAGAGAAAAGTAAAAGAAGTTAAGAACTGTGTTCATAGATGGCTGAAGTTGGATTCTAGACCTGAAAACATAGCTGTTCCAGAGCAGGTCAGAAGACTTGCAAAAACTTCTGTAACTATTAGTGAAAAAGGCAAGGCAATCAGCTTCCTATGGGAAAGTGAGGAATTACAGTAGCAGGTGACCACCATCCTGTTATGACCAAGAGTAAAACAAACTAGGAAGGAGTCGTACCTCAAGGAGGAATTGTCTTACCAGCAAGTGGGATCTGCTTTCCATTTGTGGAAGGAATGTCAATTAAAACTCATTAGTCTAGTCTTAGATCATATAAGGGCATTTTGTTGGTGCTGGGTGCATTGTTGTGAGGAGGCAGCAGATTGGCTGTCGCTCTCCAGTTTTTAATATTGTTTTAATGCTTTAATTTACCAGAAAAGAAAAAGTAGCAAAAGGATTGAATACAACAATTTAAAACTGCAATAAGAAAAAGGAAACAAGCACAGACACACATTACTTTCTATTGAGAAAAAATAATTCCACACAATTTTTAAACAGATCATTAAAATCTGACTATATGGAATAATGCTGACTTCAACAGAGAGCTAGTTCATAAAAAGAAAGTGAATGCATACAATCAATCCAAGACTGTAGTCCTGGGGTCACACTGTTTTTCCAACTTCAAATCTTCAGGCTTAACAAATCCACAGTTCTCCCTATATATCTCTCTCCTTTATAATGCCCTTCTTTTATTAATACTATCTCCCACTTGGATTTTTATTTTAAATTATAGTAATTGTATAAATTGTTGGTTTTTATATTTTATATTTTATGCTTTTATCTAATCTAATTTATTGTAAACCGCCCAGAGTTCCCCGTTGGGGGAGATGGGTGGTTATATAAATTAAATAAATAAATAAATAAATAAATAAATAACAATAAATGCAAATGTTTCAGTACATAATTCAAAACTAGATTCACATCTTTCAACTGCATTGGTCTTTGCAACACCTTATTAACAAACTTATGGATAACAGGGCAGGGCAAGCCCATATTATACCGTATGTGTTTCCTTACCCATTTTAAACTTCCATCATAATGAGGTTGCCAACCAGCCCTTTTAAAAGATTTTTTGGGGGTGTCCAATGAACATGAAATATCTTTTTTAATCAATTACATCTTAAGATCATATTAAATATTCTTTAAAACTCTTAGCCACTGATTTGTTAGTATGGGATATTCCAACTTTTTATTCCAGAATTCTAATAACTTATGTCCACTTTTACGTTACTCTTTAATTGTTTATAAAGGAATAAGATTAATCCAAGACACATACTAAGAGTGACGACAGAGTCTGTTGTTCTCCACAAACCTATAAAAATCTCAGATATTTGAAGTCACCCTATTAATACCAGGAGAGAGGATTCATCTGTATGGGACTTTTCAAAGAGAAGAAAATCAACAGTATAGAGAACACAAATGAAAACTTCATTTCTACCTTCATTTCTAAGGTTTTGCCCAGAGTGCAGAAGTTTCTTTGGTATCATAAAAATGAAATCAGCTCCAAGGTAGCTTTGTATCCCTGATGGGCAGCTTAGGAGCAATCTTAGAATTTCACACAGGCATCAAAGGCTGTGCCCAAGAATAAAGCATGCCGCTGTGTCCGCATCTTAATTCTGGAAACAACACTGCAACTAATATTTCGGGATAAGGATGATTTACTGGGTTGTTATTTCATAAATGAAATTTATCCCAGACAGCCTCCTTGAAACTGTCTTATTCACAGAAGTGCCATGTCTGGATCACACACATTAATTAGATACCATAATCTCTTGGATATTTTTGTGTATTATACACAGGGAAAGTTAGCAGTCTAAAAAACCAAAGCCAGCAGCATAGGTACCTAATTGTGCCATTCTCTTTTGAGAGAGGCACTGTTGTGCAAAACTCAGAAAAAGAATGAATAGCGAGCTCAAGAAATTAAAGGTAGGAAGTAAGAGAAAAGAAAATCTAGTTTGTGCTTTGCCATTTGCTATATGCCTCCACCGTAAGCTGATTGTTCCAGTGCATTTGAGCCAAATTCAGTTAATAAGTGCAGATTGTTGTTGTTTGCATTGCATAATGCAGTGCATTGTTTCCCTAGTATTGCAGGAAAATTAGCTATCAAGCCCATGTCTCCTAGTCATGGGGATTCCTGCTCAGTCTAAACTGAAACATAGCACCCTTTTGTCTATATGCTTTGGAGCAGGACTAGGATCTGCAGATGTTTTAGAGCAGAGCTTTCCAAACTGTGTGTCGGGACACGTTAGTGTGTTGGCTGCAGTGTCTGGGTGTGTCCTGGCTGCTGCTGCCTCCGAGCCCTGCCAGGATTCCGCACAGGTCCTAGTGCCTGCCTTGTGCCTTGCTGCCTCCAAACCTGCCCTGCAAGGATTCCACGCAGGTCCTAGTGCCTGCCTTGTGCCCTGCTGTAAGAGTGTGTTGCGAAATGATGCATGTCTAAAAAGTGTGTTACCAACATGAAAAGTTTGGAAAGCTCTGTTTTATAGTTCCTCAAAAAGTTTTGCCAGTGGCCATGCTGGCTGGGCTGACCAAAACTGAAGTTCAATATATTTGGCAGGTACAGTATATTTATATACTATAGCTATCTATCTTTGCATTTGAGTCTCCCTTTCAAGCCTTCAGGATAATACACATTTAAAAAGAAGTACTGTATGTTTAAAAATTGTGAATTTAGGGAGACATTATACAACTCATTCTATAAATCATGTCTGTATGACTGTTTTTTGACCGTGGGGGAGCTGGGGGTGGCGACGGCCAACAGGAAGCTCTGGCATGGGCTGGTCCATGAAGTCACGAAGAGACGGAAGCGACTGAACGAATAAACAACAAAAATGACTTTTTTGAGACGGGGGGTCACACCGTGACTTTAAGTAGAGTGCAGTTCCATTGAAGGTGAGACTAGACAAAGCTAGATTTGACTTTTTTCTTTTTAATTAAAATT
>JALMGJ010000002.1:166315658-166483158 GCA_023362775.1 Charina bottae
ACAAATTAAATATCTAGGAGCACAGGTAACAGCCAAAAATATAGATTTATTTAAAAATAATTATATCAAAGTATGGAAAGATATAAAAAAAGATTTAGAAAAGTGGGAATCTCTACAACTATCATTATTAGGTAGGATTGCAACAATAAAAATGAATGTACTACCTAGAATTTTGTATCTGTTCCAGACGATACCCATAGAAATAACGGACCAAACCTTTTCAAATTGGCAAAAAGATATAACAAAATTTATATGGCAAGGGAAAAAACCCAGAATAAAATTAAGATATTTACAAGATATAAAAGAAAGAGGATTGGGATTACCAAATTTAAAATTATATTACGAAACTTGCGGTTTGGTCTGGTTGAAAGAATGGATAAAATTGGAAAATACAAATATATTAAATTTAGAAGGTCATGATAATAGATTTGGATGGCATGGGTATATGTGGTATAACAAAAGCAAAATCAATAAGGCACTTAGTAATCATATAATTAGGAAATCAATACTAAAAATATGGAACAGATACAAAAATTCTTTACTACCTGCACTTCCATTGTGGACATCTCCTCAGGAGGCAAATGCCAGAATAGAGAATCCAAACGATAAAAAATGGTTAAGATACAAAAACCTACTTAAATTTAATGGAAATAATTATGAATTCAAAACAAGGGAAGAACTAGAAAGGGAGGGTTTTGAATGTCGTTGGTTTAAATATCTACAATTAAAAGAACAATTTAAATTAGACCGAAAGACATTTAAATTTGTGAATTCAACAGATAATTGGGACAATATATTATGGAATGAGAATGATCATCTAATATCCAAACTGTATAAAAAATTATTGGATTTAAAAACTAGTGATAAAAAAACCAAAAATTACATGACAAAATGGGAAGAAAATTTGGGTAGAGAGATCGGTTATGAGGATTGGCAAACTATCTGGATGAAAAATATTAAATTCTCCTTAAGTAATAGTTTAAGAGAAAATAGTTATAAAATGATTTTTAGATGGTATTTGCCTCCAGAGAGGTTGTATAAAATGAAGTGTTTAAGATCAAATGTATGTTGGAAATGTAATATAAAGGTGGGCTCTTTTTACCATCTATGGTGGACTTGCAAAAAAACTAAAAAATACTGGGAAAAATTCATGGTAATATTTGCAAAATAATAAAAATCAATATGGAAAAAAACCCAGAATTATACCTATTGGGCCTCATGGACATAAAAATAAATAAGGATCACAAAAAACTACTACACCATCTGATAACAGCAGCAAGGATAATATTTGTGAAACACTGGAAAGAAGAATCATGTCAACTGGATTTCTATTTTCTCAGTGGAAACGTTTCGCTCCTTATCCAAGGAGCGAAACGTTTCCACTGAGAAAATAGAAATCCAGTTGACATGATTCAAGCTACAGACAATTCCACCTGGATGACTGAGAACCTTCATAGACTGGAAAGAAGAATACATCCCATCAACAGAAGAATGGATGATTAAAGCAATGGAAATAGCACAGATGGACAGATTAACAATTTTAATAAAATGCAAAGAAATTGGAGATTATGAACTAATATGGAATCCCTTTTTAGAATTTCTACAAAAGGACTACAATATAAAATTACCATTGTGAAACTGGGAAAATCAAAAGGGAAAATAGTATAAAGAAAACAAATGTTAAATATGTATGAACAAACTGAAAAGGAATATTAGAAATGTAAAAAATAAACTACATGTGGAAAGAAAAAAAAAGTGAAATATGCAAAGAGATAAAGTATATATATTAAAGAAATATTAAAGGGAGGGAGAAATATAATAGAAATATAGTAAATATTAAATAAATGTAAAAAGGTTTCTTCGTAAAAGAAACAGGAAGTCTTTTTTAAATTAATTGTTTTATGTGTAACTTTGTTGTTATATGTAAGTAGGTCTTTTATGTGTTGTAAATCTTTGTAAATGTATCTATCTTTATGTTGTATACTTTAAACAATAAAACTATTTTTTTTAAAAAAAAAGAAGCCTGCCCCAGTTATACCAATTTTGGTACTACTCTGTTACCAATGTCAACTCTCTTATTCCAGAATACCAAACACTGTATCTTGCCTGATTAAAAGATTCATTTTAAAAGAATGCATATTTTTGTGCCTAATAATAATAAAGGCACTATTCTAAGGTAGTTTTTAAATTCCTCATTGAAAATATGTTTCCCCCCCATATTTTGGAATAGCTCTACTAGCATTAAATTTATGTTCTGGGAAGAAACAACTGCATACATTAATTTGACTTTGAGACAAGTTTTAATATTTTCAGATGTACATACTTTTTTGAACTACATACTGCTACTACTACTTCCTATTTATGGAAACTGAGCACTGAACAATGGAAATGGCTCCAATTACTCAATTGAATAAAGATCTGATGTTACTTGTGACCTATGATTGAGTTACTTACAGATGTAGATTACGTAGATTATGATCACAGTAAAATATGGTCATTCTTTATTGAAATTCTGCGTAAAATTTTATATACATATGTATAAGAAGCCTTTCTTCTGTTTTTTTTCCTTTTTTTCCTGTTTAAACAAATAAAGGCAAAGATTTATGGAAAATATTGCTTACTTTTTCATATGTAAGAATAGCTCTATTGATATTACAGCTATATTAAAAGGCTGTTTATATGTAACACATGCTGTAATTCATATTTTAAAATGTAAAAAAGTAAAGGTAAAGGTTCCCCCTGCACATTTGTGCAGTCGTGTCCGACTCTAGGGGCCGGTGCTCATCTCTATTTGTTAGCCGAAGAGCCAGCATTGTCCGAAGACGCTTCCACGGTCATGTGGCCGGCATGACACATGCGGAACGCTGTTACCATCCCACCGAAGTGGTACCTGTTAATCTACTTGCATTTGCATGCTTTTGAATTGCTAGGTTGGCAAGAGCTGGGGCTAGTGCAGGAGCTCACTCCGTCATGCGGGGCTAGGGATTCGAACCTCCGAACTTGCGATCTCACAAGCCTGGCATCTTAACCGCTGAGCCACCACGCCCCTATTTTAAAATGTAAACCAATGCAATAGATGATGAAATGCAAAGGAGAGTGATACTTCTAAGACAGAATTTTGGCTTGTGGTACAATTTGCCATGAAGAACAGAGAAGCTATACAAATGCTATATGTACAAAAGTTCCATCTTCCTTTTCATCTGGTCATCCAACCCACATATTCAGGATACTGTTTTACCACTTTAATATACATTGGCCAAGTCTGAAATCTGTTCCTAGTCAGTATGAACGAAACTATTATTCTCTGAAAACAAAAAAGTAGAGGCCTGAGTCTTTGGCTGCTGATTACATTAACACATTCATTACATTAACACATTCATTACATTAACACATTAATTCCATGTAGTGTGGAAGAGAGAGGCTGATATAGCCTTCTTTTCATTGCTTGCAAATGTGTTCCTTGAGTCAATCAAGCATGTTTAACTCCTCTGAATATATCCTTCACTGGAATAAGATCCTGTTTCGGCTATCTATGATACAACTGCTGGAGTTTTAACTGAGCAGTAGTGCATGCACTTTGCAGGTTCAATCCCAGCATCTCAGGGTTGAGAAAGATACTCACTTGAAATTCCTTTTAAATAGGTCGACCTTCCCCCAACCTGGTGCTGTACTTCAAGTGTATTACAACCCCAGACAGCATGGACGTTTGTTGTGATGTGAGAATGTGAAATTGGGGAATGCTGGCATATATACTGTAACATTGAACCAATGGACCAATGGTCTGAACTGGAAAGGGGTAGTTTCTAATGGCTGGTTCTAATCATCCCAAGTAAGGTATCTAACACTTAATCTAGCCTGAACAGAACCATTTCTTCTTATTTATACTTTTGGATTTGCTATGGCTCCCCTCTTAAATAAGGGCAATGGCATGGAGGTATTCCAGGACTTAGGGACAATTTTGAATGATCTTCTTTTACATAACTATCCTGTACAAACCATGAGGTTGCAAACATGTCAAAACTCGTGATGTGACACCATGATGCAAAGCCCAATCTTTTATATTTATGTCCCAACCCTGCACTCAAAAACCTAAGTCGCTTGGTTTGCATCACAACACTTCCTTGCTCCACTCCTGCGGGTGCCCGCTAACACACTAGTGAGAGGAGTGTGTTAGCCAAGCCTAAGCGGGTATGCTAACTAGACCTCTTTCTGCTGGCTGGGGAATTCTGGGAGTTGAAGTCCACACATCTTCAAGCTGCCAAGTTTAAGAAATTCTGCACTAACTTAATTGAGTCTCTTCCTTACGAATTACTTATAAAACCTTTACAGGGCAAATATCCGCTAAACGCTGTAAATACTGTATCATCTTGTCAATATCTATTGAGAGATGCTGTACCTGAAACCACCAGAATCGTTGCCAAATACTTAGATGAAGTACTTAAATGTAAACACATCTCTTAATGAGTATGTTTTTTTCTTTGGATATTCTTACGACTTGTTAACGTTTTGTATTCCCTGCTTTTTAATGCCAATAAAGGTTTTGCTTGCTTGCAATGTAGGGTAGGAGTGCTGTGCCATCTTATCTCTGAAACGGTGTGAAGTTAAATCTCTAATCATGAAGCTCACAAAGTGACTTTTGGAAATCACCAGCAACCTAACCTGGGGAGCGGGGGAGGCGAGTAAATTATGCAGTCTTCTGCAGCTTCCAGATCTATTGTAACGTGACCATGTTTGCTGGGAATAATGGGAGTCACAGCCCAACCCATTCGGAGGGAACGATGTGGTATACGATTCTGAGCTTCTAAGAGAGAGGTGGGCGATTTTTCTGCAGGCTGTCCACTATCCTCAATTATGTTTAAGGAGAGAAAGGGATGCAACCAATGAAGCACGGAAAGGAAGTGGGTGGGGCTGTGGGCAGGGGCAATGTTTTTCCCCAAGAAAATCCCCCCCGGATTTTAGGGGCCTTCTTTTTTCCTCTCTGACCAGCTTAAATCTATTGCAGAGCCTCTACTCTGAAGCAGGGTAGCCTAGCCCAGTTCCAAAAGGAAGGAATGGATCCACATGAAAGGTTAACCACCTACATCAGGGTGAACTTGCCCGCCCACCGTCAAGAAACCCCGCCGCGGCTCGCTCACGCACCCACAGGATGATTGGCAGATGCGGCGGGGCTCCTCAGCCGCGACAATAAAGGGAGGCGAGGAAAAGCTGCCGCTTTCTGCCCTGACGCGCCCTTTCTTCCTTCAAGGGCGGCTCCGGGAGCGGAGGCCGGCAGGCAGGCAGTCACGTGCCGGCAGGCGGCGCCACTGTTGCTCGCGCCGCTCCTGCAGCAGCCGCTGCTGCCGCCACCTCCGGCTCAGTCCCAGTTAGGGCATCCACCGGCGTCGCCTGGCGTTGGGAGCGGCCGCCCAGGCGAAAGGATGCTCTGCCGGGTGCGGCGGCGGCGAAGGCGCAGGAGACGGGACTTCTCGGGGGCCGCGCGCCTTTTGTAACCGAAGCAGCCGCCTTCTCCATGGCGAGCGTGGCGGCGGAGCCTCCCGCCAGGTTTGAGCGGCGCGGCCCGGCTTGGAGGAGGAGGAAGACCCCCGGGGTCGACGGTGTCCGGGCCCGTTTTTACTCCCGTCTCGCTGCGCCCTAGAAGCGGTGCGGCGGTGGCGCCATGGCCGAGATGGAGCGTCCAGAGGAGGCGGCCCGGCTATGGCGAGACGCCGCCCTGCGCGCCAGGAAGCTGCAGAGCAACCTCCAGCAAGTGGAGCTAGAGCTGGGCTCCCGGGGGGAGAGCGGCCCGGAGGCACCGCCGAAGCTGAAGTCCTCGCAGCAGCAGCAACAGTCGCCGCCGCCGCCCACCTCGCCGTTGGAGGCATTGAACCTGAGCGGGCGCGGCCTGGATGAGTTGCCGGAGGGCTTGTGCGCCGCCGTGGGCAGCAGCCTGAGCGTCCTCTCGTTGCGGAGGAACCGACTGGCTCATCTGCCCTCGGCCGCCGCCCTTCGGCACCTGGGCCGCCTGGCCGAACTCGACCTCAGCCACAACCGCTTGCGCTGCCTGCGCGACGACGGCCAGGCGCTGGCGCTCCTGCGCGGGCTCCGAAAACTCAACCTCAGCCACAACCAGCTCGGAGCCGAAGGGACGCTGCCGGGCGGTTTGGGCGAGCTGCGACAGCTGGAGGACCTGGATCTGAGTTTTAACCGCCTTAGCCACCTGCCCGCGGAGGCCCTGGCCCACCTGCGGCAGCTCCGCACCCTGGACGTGGACCACAATCAGCTTTCCGCCTTCCCTCAAGCGTTGCTGGAGCTGGGCGCCCTGGAAGAGCTGGACTGCTCAGGTAACCGGCTCCTGCAGTCTCTTCCGGAGGGCATCGCCTCTCTTCGGCACCTGAAAATCTTGTGGCTCAGTGGCACAGGCTTGATGGCCTTGCCGGAGGGCTTGTGCCAGCTGGGTGCCCTTGAGAGCCTCATGCTGGACGGGAACCGCCTGAGTGCCCTGCCTGCTGGTTTTGGCAGCCTGCAGCGCCTCAAAATGCTGAACCTCTCATCCAACCTGCTGGCTGACTTCCCGGCAGCTGTGCTGGCCCTTCCTGGCTTGGAGGAGCTCTACCTCAGTCGCAACCAGCTTACCCTGCTGCCCGCTGGACTTTGCCAGCTCTGCCAACTCCGCACGCTCTGGCTGGACAACAATCGCATCCGCTACCTGCCCGATTCCATAGTTAAGCTTCATCAGCTGGAGGAACTGGTGCTGCAGGGAAACCAGATTGCCATCCTTCCAGAGGGGTTTGGCCAACTCAGCCGGGTGAGCCTCTGGAAAATCAAAGACAACCCCTTGATTCAGCCCCCCTACGAGGTCTGTATGAAGGGCATCCCTTACATAGCTGCCTACCAGAAGGAACTGGCTCACTCTCAGCCTGCCCTGAAACCCCGCCTCAAACTAGTCCTCATGGGCCTGAAAAACGCAGGCAAAACTCTGCTTAGAAAGTGTCTCATGGAGGAAGAGGAAGAGGAGCAGGGAGGGTCATCTTTCATTTCGGCGAACAAGAGTTCTGAGAGAGCCCAAACCAGGGGGTGCTTCATACAATCCCTGAGAGATCTCCCCCAGCCTCTGTCTCCAAAAGCACAGCCAAACCATTGTCCCATTGTGGAACAGCCAGAGGCTTCCCCTTTGTCTGTTTCACCTCTGAAATGTTCCTGTTTAGGATACAACTCTACTGAGAAGTGGGATATGTTCAGTCAGTCCCCCAAAGTTGCGGGTCAGACCCAGGCAGGAGGCTCTGCTGCTGAGCAGCAGGATGATACCCCACTCTCCCCATCAATTAAAATAGGTAGGGAGACCTGCTTGGGGAATTACCCCCTGATGCCCCCAGCTCCACAGGTAGCAGGGTTGCCAGGCAGCAGCAAAGGCATTGAGGTGGCAGACTGGACAGCAGATGTGGAGAGAGGTCTGACTTTTATTGTATATGAGCTGGCAGGAGACCCAAGTTATGATGTGATCCAGCCCTTCTTCCTCTCTCCTGGAGCCCTCTATGTGTTGGTAGTAAATCTGAGTACTTACATGCCGCATTGTTTTTATCCCTCTGTGGGGCACTTTCTTCACTGGCTGGGGGCAAAGGTGCCCCATGCTGTGGTGTGCATGGTGGGCACCCATGCAGACCTGTGTCCTGAACGGGAGGTGGAGGAGAAGTGTTTAGACATCCACCGCCAGATTGCCTGGCAGGAGAAGTGCGACTACGAAGGCCTCCAGATTTTGGCCCAGCAGGTGGATGAGGCTCTGGGGCAGGATTTTGATTTGCGCTGCTCCAGCCCCCACGTTGCCTTCTATGGGGTGTCAGACAAGAACCTACGGCGCAAGAAAGCTCAGTTCCAGTATCTGCTCAACCACCGTCCACAAATCCTCTCGCCGGTTTTGCCTATAAGCTGCTGGGATTGTTTCCAGGTCCGCCGATTGCGGGAGAAACTCCTTTCGGTGGCAGAGCACAGAGACATCTTTCCAAATTTGCACCGGGTACTGCCAAGGTCCTGGCAGGTGCTGGAGGAGCTGCACTTCCAACCCCAGGCTCAACAGCTGTGGCTCAGCTGGTGGGACTCCGCTCGACTCGGCCTGCAGGCAGGGCTGACTGAGGATCGTCTCCAAAGTGCACTTTCCTACTTGCACGAGAGTGGCAAGCTGCTGTATTTTGAGGAGCACCTGACCCTGCGAGAATACGTTTTCCACAATTTGCCCAGGCTCATCGACATTCTCAATGTTTTCTGCCAGCATGATGCCTCAGTATTGCTCCAGAAACTGCTCAGCAGTACCCACATGGATGAGATGAAGGCCACACAGCTCCACCACTATGTGGAAGGATTCCTGCTCCACGGCCTTCTCCCCGCCCATGTTATTCATCTGCTTCTCAAGCCCCACATCCAAAGCAGGGAGGACCTGCTGCTCCTCCTGGAGTTGTTAGAAAAAATGGGACTCTGCTATTGTGTCAATAAGCCCAAATCCAAACCCTTGAATGGAGCCACAGCATGGTACAAGTTTCCCTGTTATGTGAAGAACGAGATGCCTCACGCAGAGGCATGGATCAATGGTACTAGTCTGGGTGGGCAGTCTTTTGTGGCAGAACAGCTGCAGATCGAGTACAGTTTTCCCTTCATTTTCCCCCCTGGATTGTTTGCCCGCTACAGCGTCCAGATTAACAGCCACGTGGTTCAGCGGTCGGATGGGAAATATCAGATCTATGCGTACAGGGGGAAAGTACCAGTAGTTGTAAGTTACAGGCCTGCCAAAGGCACCCAACAACTAGACACTCTGTCTATCGCTAGCCACGCATCTCTACCAAATATATGGACAGCTTGGCAAGCCATAACCCCACTAGTGGAAGAACTAAATGTCCTGCTTCAAGAATGGCCAGGCCTATACTATACTGTGCATGTCCTCTGTTCCAAGTGCCTTAAGAGAGGGTCGCCCCACCCGCATACCTTTCCAGGTAAGAAACTTTAGCTGATTGTCAAGATAAAGTCTCCCTTGCATTGAGCTCGGTTTCCTGGTAAGTACATGGGCACATCCAAGTTGTTTTCTTGGCAACAGTACAGAAGTGGTTTGCCATTGTCTCTTTCTGGGATGTTTTTGAACTTCCCAGTCTAATGCACAGTCCTGGGATTTCCTGGTCATTCCCCATCTAATTAGCTCCCATTCCACTTAGTTTTTGTGAGTTCAACTAGTTATGTGCTGCCAAGTTTTCAGTATGTACAGTGTTCGGATAAAGATGATGGTTTGCCAAATGCAGGTAGTTGCCTGTAAATTGGTAGATATAGGGAGCCATTTTACCACATATCTGCATGAATTACGTGATTAAAATCCCACTTTGCAGGATTATGTAGGTGATCACATACTGATAGTCTGATTGCTGAAGAAGAAAAAATTATCCAGAGGTAAGTTTGATGCAACTAAACGACTGAACAACAACAAAAAAACCAGGCAATTTATTTTATCCTGATGAGAAATTTTAGCACTTCCCAGTTTTCTAGATTTCTAGTAAATCACAGAAATATAATAAAGTTCTTTGTATTACTCCACAGATTGGCATGTAGGAATATTTTACTAGATACCTGTAGTAGTTGTGTATTGAAATTCTTCCATAGTGATGTAGGTGGACATGAACAGTGTTCAAATTGTGCACTGTAGCTTGGCATCTATATTACCTTATCAAATTTCAAATGTGAGTGTGTAGTAGGATATGTGGTAAAATGGCTGTCTGTATCTTTTCCCAATATATCCTGAAATTGTTTTGGGCAGCTTCTCTTAACTGACTTACTGAATGGTTATATTGCTGTGGTAAATTATCACTCGGCAAGTAAAAATTAATTTAGCCTTTCCTGTTGAGTAGGCACTACAGCACTGGGAGAAAAGGTTCTAAACTTTATGCAGAATGTTGATATACAGAAAGCAACCTGAATGCTGCTTTATTTAGCCCTGCAAGTATTCATCTCTCCATGCATTATTCACATTTTGATTGCTGCTGAATCCATATCCTTTCTTCTGGCACTTCTGCAAATTGTTATGGCTGCATTTGCACAAAATGTTAAGTTAAAATAAGGTTGGCCAGGTTGTGGGAACACTGTTGTTTAATTTATGATTCATTGTATTGTATGAACCCAGCCAACTTGATTAATTCAGGAAACAATGTTTAAGTAGACCAGCCCCTCCCTCCCTCCCTCCCCCCCCCCTGCATGCATGCATGCCCTTACATATTTTTGCTATCCTACACCTTAATAGACCTGTAATGGTTGTAGCATACAAGACATATACAATGGGCAGCAATTGGCAATTTCTTCTATTTCCCTGCACCTCTTTTTATATACCTGTGCCTGAAACAGAGAGGTTCTTTGTGTATGTGCACCATGTGGCTTGTCCCATTTCTGATGTCAATGTGTGATTGACTCCCCACTTAATTTCTCTATGTGGAAATGGATGGGTGTGTACTTGCTGCCTTCACCTCAGGCAGTCATAAGTTGAGCAGGCCTGATGAATAACATGTGAAAGAATTCTGAATGTTTTTGAATGCTTATAAAGCAAACTGCCTCAAGATTTTTTTTTTAAAAAAACACCAATCTTAATTGGTTTTCAAAAACTGTGAAGGAAGCAAATAATATCTCATCAGGATTTTCATCTAAATTACTTGTAAGGGGAAAATTAAGTTAATTTTAAGTTAAGTAAAGTGGAGCCTATTTCTTCTTCCAGAAATGTGATCATGTCTTGAAAGAGTTTGTTAAACATGTTCAATACAGTGTTTATTTATGGAGTTATGATATAGCTATCATGTATTATCATGTATAACAATCATTTTAAGTGCATTGTAACACAAGAGAAAGTGCACCAGGTATACCTGCATTATAGTGTATTTCACAGTGTGGGAACCAACCCAGAGGAAGCTTGCTTTTGAATGTATCCTCTTCTGCCCTGTCATGGGGAGGAAATCTTAAGTAGGCTTGTGTATTCCTGCCACACAGTATATAGAATTTATAGGCAGGAGTATAGACTTGCAGTTAGTATGGGGCAGTTTACACATGCACATCTAGGCATATGGCTCAGCATGCAGTGTGTTGCTTAAGCATACTGACTTCCATCCCCTGACTACCAGAAGTCATCGCTGGTTGATTTGGGCCCTGCATATAATCTGAATAAAGGCAATGTGCTCCTCCATGCTTTAGTTGATCAGAATAAAGCCATAGACAAAGCTAATGCAAACCCTGGTGCCATTTTCTGGTTGAGGCTGGAAGTGGTATGCATTATACATTCAGATAGCATAATAGCATATTCAGATAAGCTCTAAACTAACCAGTGGCTGCTATTTGCTATCCATACCTTTGGGGAGAAAAAACAATGTACCGTATTTTCCGGCGTATAAGACGACTTTTTAACCCAGGAAAATCATCTCAAAAGTCGGGGGTCGTCTTATACGCCAGGTGTCGTCTTATAGGGCGGGTGCAACTCCACTTCCCCGCCGCACAGCTGATCCCCTCAGACTGAAGAAGCTCCTTGGATAAGGAGTGAAACGTTCCTACTGAAAAAATAGAAATCCAGTTGACATGATTCAAGCCACAGACAAATTAAGTATGACTGTGAGTCATTGTTCTGAAGAATTGCAAAATACTATGTCTACCCCAGCTTTTAGATGTATGAGTAGGAGAGAGAATCAAGCTTCCCTTCCTTCCCCCTGCCCAAGACATGACATGCTGTGGTGATGACTCTAAATTTTCTTCAGTATGACAGACTGAATTTTCTGATAATGGGGCGTCTTGAATTTATTGCTTTTTCATCACTGGTTGGTACTTTCTTGACTCTGTAATGGAGATTTGAGTCAGAACACCAGAAGAATATTTTTGGGAAGCAGAACATATGCTGGCAAAAAATCAAGACAAACATCTGACCTTAATAAGCAATGTGTTCATAAGGGCTTTCCTTTAGACCATTCAAGTACTTGAGAGTGTGTTTCATTAAGATGGAGAGGAGGAGAATTGAGCATATTTTACTTTATTCAAATAGTATATTAATTTTTGACTTGCTAGAAATTTTCTTATACTGTGATATTTTATCATTGCTACTTCTTTTATGTGCTTTTGGTAAGTAACTCTGAATGATGAATCTAAAACTTGCTTTTGGTAATCTTGATAAAAAAAATAAAATATTTTCACTGTAGACAATGCCTGGATGGGAGAACTGTCTGGCTCCATACATGTGGATAGTTTTCCATGAGAATATATCCCATTTTATATTTCATAATTCTTTTGTTTGGTAGCTGTGTAAACTAGAGCATAGGGCTTATTCACTCTCATTTGTGTTTGCAAAAAGTGAGATTAAGAACTTATTAATATTTTGATAGTGCTCGTAGGATTTTGTTTGTTTTCACATTAAAATGCGATCTAGCTACATATCTAATGGAACTGCAGGTATATGTGAATAATCATTGTTCAAGAACAATTGAGAGAACACCCATTGTATGATGGACTGTACATTTATCTTAAGGCCTCAGTTTGTTTTTTATTTATCCATCTATGTATTTGGCACTTTACAGAGTAGCACCAGAAAAGAAGACAGTTCTTTACCCCAAGGGCCTTTAATGCCAGAATGAGCCTCCACATTGAAAAGCAGCTGAGCTTATTGTTCTTGCTGTTCATGGGTAAAAGTGGGATGTTGAATACAGAATTCTGGGCTTTGACATGGCCCAGTGGGGTATGGTTAGTCCTTCATTGAAAAGGCAGCTTGTTCCCATGACCATGCTGACAAAGGAACATTCAAAAGTGTCCCAAAGTTGAGATCATCACATGTCAAAGTATTTTGGGGTATCATATTTGAGATGTCAAGGATGACTTTTACCCATTATTTTCAAGATGTAGCTGAACATGTTGTCTGTTCCCTAGAATAAAATATCTTTGTTGCTGGGGTAAAGCAGTGCCCTGAGATTGTACAGTTAAAATCAGCAGCACAATTATTCATTGTCAGCCCTTACCCCAAATTAGGGTACAGATAGAAGTGCAAAGACTCTGACATGATTTGGAGTATTTTTATAAGATTGTAAGAGTGGAAATCAGAATGACTTATTCCCAAAAGCCGCCTCCTTCCAATCTTCACTTTTAAACACCTGGGAAGACCAGAAAAAAAGCCAAAGAAAATTGGACCCACCCATCACCCTCCAAAAGCTTGAGAGGCTCAGTTGCAGTCTCTGAACCTGCAGTGGATGCTCTTCTCCACTCTAGCGTATAATGTGAATTGTTAAAAGGAATGAAGAGCGTACATGAAAAAGTAAAAAGAAATTACTCTCTTATCTCATCAGTCATCCCTATTATGTGAAGAGAGAGGAACTTAGTTGAGTGGTTTTAAGAAAGTCCTGTGAAGTGTGTGATGGTTATTATGCTGTCAAGTCCCTAGCAGTCATTCAGCACCTCATTTGTTGGTAAGTTCATTAGGGTGGGGATTCTTTGATCTCTCCCCCAGTAACCTCTCTTGCCTGCCTCATTCCTGCTCTACCTTTCTGTCTGTCTCTCCCCTGCCCAGCTTGGATCCTTTACCTTCCTTGCTCTGTTCCCTTTGCTGCCCCTTCCCTTGTCTCTGTGCTTGCTGCAGTATGCCATTGTCACTCCCAACAATAGCAGCCAGAGCTAATCTTCACATTTGAAAGAATCTGGCTTGGACTGGGTGCTGCAGCAGCAGCATGGGACTAAAGGGGCAGCAAAGGCTGAGGATCTGCGCTTGGCCCAAGTGGGGGGAGAAAGGTGGGCAGCAAAGGGAAGAAGAATCCCCTTCCCTGCTCTTCATTCCCCCAACAGTGAACTGTTGCCCCTCTGCCAGCCTCCTTTCAGAGGAACAACAAGAAGAGCAATTCAGGGACAACAGTACTCCAAGTGATAGACGGAAAGGCTGAAAGATGGGAGGAAAGCCCTTTGCCAGGAGTGTGGAGAAAAGCTCTAAAACATACTCTTGTGAATCTCTTGAAATGTATGCATTTAATCCCACCCAGCCAATAGCGGTCAGTTCAAGAAACACCCTGAGATCCAGTTGTTTGAACATCGTAATAAACCAGAATTCTTAAGAATTCTTATTGGAAGCAAATTAGGCTGCCTGCAGTCCAACTGCTCCCATAGGGCTCCTCTGGTCAGTGATAGTCCCCTTTGTGGGGAGAGATGGGCGGTGATATAAGTTGGAAAAATAAATAAATAAATAAATAGTGACTAAACAAACCAGGTAATCTCTGCTTCTGCCTTGTTAGGAGAGCCAGAAGCAGAGATCTCCATTCCAGTGTAAAGCTAAGCAAGCTGTTAAAGCCAGCGGCCCATGTTCTGTTGTGTTCTGAGCATTACTTACAGTTTCTAGCTCCCTTTTTTATGGCTCCTGTAGCCTTCCAAGACTGCGCTGCTGAAAAATATGGGGCAAATGCTGAATAATGGCAGTACAATTTCCCATTAATTTTCAGAGAAGTGGACAAAATAAGTGAAACCTCCAGTTAACTTAACATGTATTTTTTTAAAAAAAAATCTGTCCTCCCCAAAAACAAGAAAAGGGGAATGGAGCAGCAGAAAATCCTGTCTTCTGATGATAGCATGATGTTACTGTCCTGTCCCTTTGGCTCTGAAAAAATAATACTTAAAAAAGTGCAATCCCCAGCCAGAAAATGAAATTTTGCCTCTCTGAAGGGTTGTGGGTTATCATCATATCAAAGCTGGCCCACAAAATCATCATGCAATATCACTTTTATTGAAATTATGTGTTGGCACATGGTTTTGTACAACAGTGTTCAGAATGAATTTTTGTACTAAGTTATAGTAAGCCACACTGGAATCTGTTAGATCTATTAGTAAGCCTTGGGATCACAAGACAGGAAAGTTTCAATTTAGCCTTTACTCTGATGGGCTAATTTTCCACATGCAGATTTTTTAAAATATAGGTATAGCTGCAGGTAAAGGTAAAAAATGCCTTTGAATCAAACATAGCTCCTGATGAGTCCGCAAATATAACCAGAGCTATAGGTTAGACTGAGAAGTTGAAAAAACAGCTTGGAAGAAGGCAAAGGCAATACACACCCATACTGTTGCTAAGAAAACCACATAGCATGTCCAGGTAGTCAACAGGAGTTGAGCTTAACTCAAAATGGACTTTCCTACTTTGCTGCAAATACTGAAAGAGCATTAAAATTGAGGGTCTGTCATCTGGTAAGACAAATTATTAACATCAGTTGTGGTATTTCAGAACTGGATCTTTGTCTGCTTAAAGCAACAGAAAATACAGTAGCAGCTATTGTGAAGCTTCATTTCCTTGCTAGAGTTTTTAAATGATGAATTCTGTCATTATAAGGAGCAGTATCTGTTAGTCCTTATGAATGGGTCCATAAAGTTGTTCTGTTGTTTGCATTAAATAGTTCAGCTGATCTCCAAAATGCAAGAATCAAGTTGTTTCATTACAAGGCTAACAGTGAAATACAGAAAATGTTTTGCTGCTTGTTGGGGAAGGGGATTTATAAAACAGAAATGAACTACCTGTGAAGGGTTCCCACAGAGAACAGATAGTTTAACAAAATATATTAAATTTATGTTATTTGTTTATTTAATTTTTAATTTAATTTATTTAATTTTATTATTTTTATAAATAACTCAAGGCAGCTAACATACCAAATAATCCTTCCTCCTCCTATTTTCCCCATAACAACAACCCTGTGAGGTGAGTTGGGCTGAGATAGAGTGACTGGCCCAAGGTCACCCAGCTGGCTTTCATGCCTAAGGCAGGACTAGAACTCTCAGTCTCCTGGTTTCTAACCTGTTGCCTTAACCACTAGACCAAACTGGCTCTTAATCATTATTAATCTTAATTAATAATTAATAATTATTAAAATTAATGCCATGTTGATTATATATTTATTAATAAAAATGTTTTTGATAATGTTGATCTTGTCACCTTAAAAATAATACTTCAGTGACTATGATTCTTCTAGGAAATTTTACCTAAAATAGTTCTTAGTTCTCAGGATCCTAGTCTTCATTTCTGGAAAAAAAATGCTAAAAGCATGGTAAAGCCTTCCTTTACATTTATTACCATAGATTGCAAATCATGTGATTCAAGGGTAGGTAACTGGCATATTTGAAATATTGAGAACATGTGGTAGGCACACTCACAAAATGGTTGCCCTGGGAGACCCCCCCCCCGATTCATAGTATGATGAGTCATGAAGAAACAAGATTTACAAGAATGTGAACTATCCTAATGGGATCTTTGTGGAGTCAAAACACATTCCTTCAGCTAAATATGGTGCTTTTCTTTACAGTATATCAGCTTATTTAATGTTAAAATATTGAAATAATGTTTAAAAACAAAGGTAGGTGGGAAGAGACTATAGTAGAAGAAGATGCCTGGGAGCACCACATTCTCTTCCATGATTGTGAATCAGTACTGTTATATATCAACATTATTATGAGGGAGGTATGATTGCAATATAGGTTAAGCTTCTCTAAGAAACAGTGTGAACTTATTTTGATTTCCTTTCTGCAGTTGTGTAATGCATGACATCACTAATCCTTTTGCCATTACCAGTAGATTTAAGGGTTTTTAAATTAGATTTATTTTAAAAGAAATTTGCTCCCTTTTGGTAAGCTTCTCTTGTGATCTGCAAACAGAAATCACAGCTAGAGTTATGATCTGGGTAAATGATGGTAAATTTTTATTTTGATCAGTTTTTGAAGAACTATTAATTCATCCATTTGAAAACCAAACATAAATAGACTGGTATCCTAACCATGAATAATGGAACACATTAACAGCTTTAGTGAAAAGTTTTTATGAGTAACTGTGGTTGTTTATATGACTTCTCTGTTCTTTCCCAGGGAAATGAAAAGTGTCCTGATAGGAATTTCTTATCACAAAAACGTTTTTTTCAGGGATTCAAGAATAGGTAAATTGATGCTGTATTGGCATTTTGGACTACATTTTCCACAATGCCTTGCCATTCTGGAGCTGATGAAAGCTGAAGTCCAAAATATCCGCATGACTTCCTGGCAGCCTACTTCAGAACTAACCATTCTTCCAGCCAATGTTTATATTAGTCTGCTCTGTGAGATGGTGCTTTGGAATTAGTTGCCATTACATATATGCAGTTTTTAATCTGCATGTACAACAAAAGTTTGTATTTCAAAGTTACAGATATCTGATTACTTGGGAGCTTAAAAGTGCACCATATAGAGATATCTGTTTGGTAAACCAGGAAAGAGCAGAAAGCTGATCTTTGACATCAAGAATAGATTGCTGCTATACAAATACCCGGTTTAAGATGCTTCAGTGATTTATTTGATATCCTTATTTGGACTGGGTTATCTAAAACACAGATTTTTAAACATAAGTTCTGCACTAAAACTAGTTTTCATTCTGTAAATTATTTTACAGTAAAGATTGAGAATTGATCTTACCAAGTCCTAGAACTATTTCCTGTAAACCACCCAGAGTCCCTCTTTCCGGGGGAGATGGGCAGTGGCAAAATTTGATAAAAAAAAAATACCTGTGAACCATCTGTTCTTTCTCCAGGAATTTACAGAATGGAAATGAAGAGCAGGAGAAAGAATCCAGTGATAGAGAAGGGGAAAAAATGTTAGAAATGGTCTCCAAATGAAGATAAAACCAAGTGTGTGTGTGTGTTCCCCACTATGTGCATTTAGTATATTATGTCATTATAATAGAACTGCCTGACATTACTATATATGTATACTACAGAGCTTTCCAAACTGTGTGTCGCGACACAAAAGTGTGTTGCCACACACAGTCTGGTGTGTCGCCACACAACCCGGAAGCGCTGATCATCATCATCATCATCATCAGCGCTTCCGGGTTTTCCCGCGGCGACACACCAACTGCAGCGAGCAAAACCCGTAAGCAGCAAAAACCCGCTTCCGGGTTTTTGCGCGCTGCCACACTTCCGGGTTTTCCCGCAGCGACACACCAACACCGGTTGGTGTGTCGCCGCGGGAAAAACTTTGGAAAGCCCTGGTATACTATAACGTGTAGCCCCTCCAATCAGCCCCAACTAGTATGGTCTATGGCAGGGTTTCTCAACCAGGGTTCTGTGGAAGCCTAGGGTTCCGCGAGAGGTCACTAGGGGTTCCCCGGGAGCTCATGATTTATTTAAAAAATTAGTTCAAATTCCGGCAATTTCACATTAAAGAGGTAAGTTTCATTATTTATTTTTAGTTTAAGAACACTGTTAGTGCATATATACAGGCCTACACATGAAACAAATATAATAATTTTGTAACTTCTGGCCTATATTTGAGCCTGAATGTGCAGGGGTTCCCTGAGGCTGAAAAATATTTCAAGGGTTCCTCCAGGGTCAGAAAATTGAGAAAGGCTGGTCTATGGGCTTAATAGAAATAGTAGGCTAGAACTAGCGAGCCGGAATTTTGGCAAAGGATAAGATAAATGCGTGCCAGATTGGAAGGTAGGAATTAAGTAATTTACATGCATTCTTAAAGTCAGAAGACAAAATTACTGGTAACTGGTAACAGCATGATGTTGAGAATCTCATTAGAAAATAATATTTGATAGTAATTAACTTTTTGAAAACCTTGAGTGATCAGAAAAAGCAAAGTAACAGTTCAGTTTTGTCCTTGTTAATATAATGTTATGAAATTCTTCCTTCCTTCTCACCAGCTTTCTAATCTAAACACATAATAACCTTTGAAATTTCTCAAGCCTGGGTGTTTCCTACCAGCTTATTGTCCTTATTCAAATGTCTCCTTACTTACTCAGTTTGGTTTTATTTTGCAAGTATGGAGGTTGTTGAGTAAAATAAAATGTAATTCACATACCCATTTCTTGAAGGATTTTAATGTTTATTGGACCATTTTAACTCTTAATTCTGTACTCCATCTTCTAAATTTGAATTTGGTTTGTTCCATATATCTATATAGATAGTGAATGCGTGCTGTTCTTTAAAAGTCAGTAATTCACACAATGTGCTAAGCTGTAATTTGTTTCAACCATGATTTGTTAAACAGCCATAGTGGCCTGGTTCACAGATGAGGTTAAGGCATAAATTATGGCTTACCAACCACATTGGTTGAGTTCACACATTGGGATATGCCAAAAGCAGACAAACCACTTTGCAGTTTAGAGTGATGTGGTAACAGCTGAACAGATGGGCTTCTCTAAACCAGAAGTGAACCATATGTACTTCTCATGTCCAAAACCCTATTTTTATCCCATTTCCAGGGCTCCTCAGAGTACTGAGGGTAAAAAAAAAAGGATTACTATTTTATTGTGGAGTTAAGGGGTGAAATTAATGCATTAAGCTTTGTAAAGCATTCTTTAAATTCCTCCCCCAAATTGGGATGATTAGGGGAGAAGTAAGGGGTAAAATACCTCATATTGTAAACTAATACTTAATAGCAGTTGGAGTTTTGGGAACCTTGCATTACACAAAAAGAAAATCACCGCATGAGCTACCACCATGCTAAAAAAAAAGAGAGAGATTAATTTTCCATTCGCTCGTAACAGATGAAAGTAGTGCTAAAGTAATTTTATTTCCATTTTTACTGAAGACTTCTAACAATTGTTTTTGTTTAATATACTGGATTTTTTAATTTTTTAATTTTATATTATATTTTATTTCATATGTCCTGCACTTTGAACAATTAAGAAAGTGCCTTGCATGTGTTTCCCAAATGGATAGCGTTCAAAAACAGACTTAATTCACTTTAACAGGGCAACTTTGGCATGTGCCATCAAGCATTCATTGTTCACATATAGTATCTTCCTTTTGGGGGGGGGTGGAATTGCCCCAAAGCACTTTCCCAACACCTAACATTATTTAAAAGTTGTAATTTTTAAAAATAAAACACTTATTGTAAAACTGAGTATTGTTCCTTTTTAATGAAAGGAGTTTTCATTAATGGAAAGAGAGAGATAGTCATGGATGGGTTGAAATTAACCATCTTTCAACTGGTTTCCTTAATAAACTTTGTGCTGATACTGAGAGTTCTAGTCTAGTTCTATGAAATATAATATCACATATCATGCACCATTTACATGTTGTAGTCCATTGTGTAGTTTAAATAAACATAAATGCAAATTTCACATGTGGAAAAAGTAAGTATAAATGTACATGTATGACTAAAGTACCTAAAATTAGAATCAGGTAGTAATCATTAATGATTATCATAATCATTAGAGAGGATCTCGGAGGAACCTGTCTTATTGAAACCTCAGATGTTTAATTTGATTTGCTCTTCATTGTTGAAGTGTGTGATATCACTTTGCCTAGATTGAAAGAGCTCTCTGAGGCCTTCAGAAAGAAACTTATAGAGGCCTATGAATCTGGGAAGAGATTGAAAAAGATCAACAAACAGTTGGACATCAATCATTCCATTGTCTGGAAGATCATCTACAAGAGAATTCAAACAACTGCCAGCTTGCCCTGGCCAAGCCATCCCAGGAAGTTCAGCCCGAGAGCAGAAGGCAAGATGCTGAAATAAGTCTCTAAGAACCCCAGAATTTCATCACGTGACCTACAGGCAGCTCTCACCATTATTGATGTCAAAGTGCATGAGTCTACCATTAGAAAGAAGCTGCACAAATTAGATCTACATGGGAGGTGTGCCAGGAGGAAACCTTTGCTGTCCAGAAAGAATATTAGGGCAAAATTAACATTTGCTAATGAACACCTAGGCAAAGACCAAGACTTTGGGAACCATGTGCTCTGGACAAATGAGGCAAAGATAGAGTTATTTGGCCACAGTACCAGAAGACATTTTGGCCAGGACAGCATTTCACCAGAAGAACCTGATACCAGCTGTAATGCATGATGGTGGTGGAAATGTTATGGTTTGGGACTGCTTTGCTGCATCAGGGCCTGGGCAGCTCATCATCATAGAATCCACTATGAATTCTTCATTGTACCAGACGGTGCTTGAGGATAATGTGAGATCATCTGTCAGAAGATGGAAGCTCAACCGAAAGTGAACCTCGGAGCATGACAATGACCTAAACATTCCAGTAAATCCATCAAGGAATGGGGAAAGGAAAGGAAAGGAAAGGAAAGGAAAGGAAAGGAAAGGAAAGGAAAGGAAAGGAAAGGAGGAAAGGAAAGGGGATGATTCTGGAATGGCCAAGTCAAAGCCTGGACCTAAATCCAATCAAGATGCTGTGGGGTGATTTGAAACGGGCTGTGCATGCAAGAAACCTCTCAAACTTCTCACAACAGAAAAAATTATGCATGGAGGAGTGGGAAAAAGTTCCTCCCAGTCGATGTCAGAGACTGGTAGATAGTTATTAAAAATATAATTATAAATTAGATAACACTCACTCACTCACTCACTCACTCACAGGAAACATAAAATACCTTCAAATGGCTTTATAATATCATTTGGCTTGTCCTGTAGAATTAATGGAGCACAGAACAATGCCTATTTCTGGAGCAGAATGGTTATACCATGTGCAGAGTATAAAAACTGCCAGTGCCATGTTGACTTGGAAGTGAGATGTTTTTTGAATGTGATCTTAGCAGAAACTAGCATTCTTAATTGACAGAAAGCATGTGGAGTCAATCAGCTGTCTGGTAGGGGTTTGGTTTCAATACTTCGCCTCAAAAGCATAATAGACTAGTATAAGGATTGGGGATCAAGGAGTATGTAGAACCTGACATGCTAGTTTTCAAGAGTAGTTTTTAGATCCAAGTCCTTCCACCTGCAGACTAAAGCGGTGCAGGCCTGGATTCAAAATATATTAAGCATAATTAGGCATTGGTTAATAATATATCCAACAGACCAACTACTAGGGTATAAAAGGTAACTGAAGAAGAACGTTGGTTTATTTATTTATATTGAGGGCTGCTGTTTCCATACCCTTAAAAATAAGAGTGTGTTCTTGTAAGTCTTTAGTGCAGTTTCTGGAATTATAAACTATCCTGCCCCTCAATGATCATACAGTATAGTTAGGGAATGGATGCTGATTGTTATCTTGACTTATAGCCAATTTGGAGTACCAGTTAAAGTGGTCGGTTTAGCTAAGAGTGCCTGATCTCTGTGTTGTCAAATCTGTGTCCTTCTATGAAAAACCCAGTATTTTTGCCACTATTTCTTTAGCTTAATAACTGTATTCCCTTTTCAGTTCCTCTTCAGTGATAATGCTGTAGCTGCTGCTGCTGTGTGCGAGCAACTTGGGTCATAAATAATACATACCTAGTAATACTTGATAAGGGGCGTGGTGGCTCAACGGGTAAGACACCAGGCTTGTCGATCAGAAGATCGCAAGTTTGAAGGTTCGCCACAGCTCTTGCCAACCTAGCAATTCGAAAGCATGCAAATGCAAGTAGATTAATAGGTACCACTTTGGTGGGTAGGTAACAGTGTTCTGCGCGCGTCATACCGGCCACATGACCGTGGAAGCATCTTCGGACAACGCTGGCTCTTTGGCTAACAAACGGAGATGAGCACCGGCCCCTAGAGTCAGACACGACTGCACAAATGTGCAGGGGGAATCTTTACCTTTTTAGTAATACTTGATCTAAAGATGAAAAGTGCACCTGCACTTACAGGCATAAAAAGTTCACTAATGCATTGATTTACTTTCCAAATGTTACTTGGTTAATGATGTTGGAACTCAATATGGCAAAGCTGATCTATAAAATTTCAAAGAAGTATCATGTCTTCTGTGACAAGCTTAATTTGCAGTTGTTGGATATTGAAGAGTTTTTCCTAAAATTCAAATTGTCATCTGTTTACCTGCATTGTGAAACTGTATTTCTACTCATTTGTGACCTTGTTAAATGCAGTGATGTGGCAAGCACCAAATTTTGCCATTTTTAAAAAGGACAATGAATTATCATTCATAGAAATGAATTAAATGTATCTTTAAATTAAGAAGAATACATGCTATTGGAAAACAATATTCTATTGGCAGCTGGAGACAACTGGAATGGAGTTAGACATCACTTAAGTATGTAGTGGGTTAGCATTAACCCAGACTGTTCTAACACATTAGTGGGAACTGGACTATAATGAATTCCTCTAAGAAACCAGTCTTTAAGAGAACATGTTTTTCAATTCAATTTTTAATTAATATTTTCTTCATAAAACCACAGCCGCTTCTGTTGATGAACATAAAAGGAATACAAAATTAAGCCAGTAGCATGTTGCAGCTCAAAAAAAGAAAATGCTGAGAACACATTCAGTTGAAACAAGATGTAAAAGCTTGCTATAATAATGATGATATGTAAAGACAAGCCAGGACAAGCACTAATGTGCTTCTCAAAGAATGGATTTCTTTGGGACTAAAACACTGAGTGAATTATGTCAGATGTTGTGCAAGGGAGCTTCTGATTGTGCAATGGGATTTGGCCTTGCCTCTCCTCACAATGCCCCCAGATAGGTTTCAGAGCATTCCCCAACCCTTCCCATCAGATTTGTAGAATGTGAAGAGCAGGAGGGGGAATCTATAAGGTAAAGGTAAAGGTACCCCCCGCACATTTGTGCAGTCGTGTCCGACTCTAGGGGCCGGTGCTCATCTCTGTTTGTTAGCCAAAGAGCCAGCGTTGTCCGAAGACACTTCCACGGTCATGTGGCCGCATGACGCACGCGGAACGCTGTTACCTACCCACCGAAGTGGTACCTATTAATCTACTTGCATTTGCATGCTTTCGAATTGCTAGGTTGGCAATGTTCTGTGAACAACTAAACACAGTTGCAAACAACCCACTAAAGATCTTTCTCCTTTACTTCAAAGAGAGCTGGCCTCTGCTAGTATCTCCAGATATCCCTGATGAGCAGATAGACTTTTTTGAGGACAGATACTTGTGGTAAAGTGTCTCATCCACAGCTTTGGTTCTTACATAATTCTTTCATAGCTAGCTTCATTTTCAAGAGAACGTAGGTCTCCTATGGTAGGGAAGCCATAAGGCTTTAGTTCCATATGTCTGGTCTTGGGACCACTGGTAGTCTTCAGGGATACTGCAGGTGGTCCCAAAATGGCCACCCAAATTACCATCATAATTTAAAAATAAATAAATAGCCACAAATGTAGGAGTTCACCACATTTCACAAGATGTTGATGTTCACATCCCAAATCTCAAGAATGAGAATGTCACAGGATCACTAAAACCTGTGAGATTTTCAGCCATTTAAAACTACTTTAGAATTATTTACATTTATTATTATTTTTTATGTTGGGATTTGCAGATGCTATCTGAAAATGTTCCTAGTATATGATATAAATTTATAAATATGTGATAAATTTCAGTGATAATGTAGTGGGAGCTGTTGCAGTACAGAAAGAATGTTGGCTATGCAGTCATATAATAGAACCAGGAATAAATTTGAATCTTGCACTACTATACTAAGCTATGTTGTTTATGCATTATTGTCTGTCCTCAATTACCCTTGGAGATGTCTGCTCATCCTAATGTTGAGGTGTATTAGTTGTGTGCAGCAATCTGATCTGAAGAAGGCAAAGGTGCTCCAGATCCAGTTCATTAGAAGAGCCATGCCTCTTCCTACGTTTCGCAATAACATATATGCATATATTTTCCTGAGCCTGCATGGTTACTGTGTGAGCTCAGGGAAAGGTATGGTAGCTGTTCTAACGTTTTGTACCTGGGTGAGTCAGGTCTCAATAACCATCTTGTAATGGTGGATCTGTTTTCTTAACTGCAATCTCTCCCCTCCCCATGCGTACAATGAACATGATTGAAAAAGTACAATGTCTGAGGAGATATGGGAACTGGTTACCTTACTATATTCATATGTAAAGTAAGTGCTGAATAGGAATATAAGGATTAGCTACAAGAGCCCCATTCATTTATTTTGCACTCCTCCATTTTGTTTATATGTAATGCTAGTTCTACCAATTTTCTGGCTTGATAATAGAAAAAAAAATCAGCACAATCCCACAATAAACAATAAATGTAATAAAAACTTGTAATCCCAGTTGCAAGAGTAGTACAGTACATTGTTTTAATCAGTGCCCTGGTGGTTGCCTTAAAATAAAAGAAATGGTAATAGATTTTTTAAAAAAATTCTCTTATGTTTATGAAATGGCTTGTTGCAGCCAGAGGGAGGTTTTCCAGTGGAGTGTGTCACTCCTTTGAAAGAATGCACTTCCTGCTATGTTCTAATTGGAAGAGATTTTGTCAGTAAAGGAAGCTAAAGCATTTGAAGGCCCCTCACGTCCGTCCCTCCCCCCTTTTTTTCTTGAACTTTGTGAAGAACAGAAGTCAGCAATTTGCTCAGGCAGTGTGACTTCCTGACACTGATCTGCAAAGCATGTCTAATTTCTCACAAACTCAATTGGGGCTTAATTCAGTAAACCAAGGGCATAGCATTTTGGGTTTTTTTTCCTTTTTAGGTTAAGTTCCTATAATGTTTGGCATTGTTTACTTGAGCTTATGTGGTTCTGTAATGGAGGAATAAGCTGTTAAAGAATCAAATAGGGTGCAGTGAGACATTCAGAAATGTCATTGGTGTCCTCACCCCAAGCCTTACTACTCAGGTAGAGAAGGGTCCAACATCATGGGCTGCCAAGGACTGCAGTAGAAAGAAAAGCAAGCAAGCAGGCGGGGGAGGTGGTTCATGGTAGTAGGGAAGATAATTAAGGAATGCTTCCATACCTGTTTCAGTAGCACAACACAGATATTTAGACGCAGGCTATATTGTACTGTACATAGACACAAGGAGGAATGTAGATATTCTTTGCTACCAAAAGGTGAAAAGGAGGGAAAAGTTGGTTTCTGGGATTTGTGTAAATCAGAGCTTTCCAAACTGTGTGTCGCGACACAAAAGTGTGTCGCCACACACAGCGTGGTGTGTCGCCACACCACCCGGAAGCGGCGGCGCGCGCGTGCACGGCGGCCGCCATGCACGCACGCGCCGCTGCACGCCCCCCGCGCCGCCACCGTGCGCGCGCACGCCCCCCGCGCCGTGTGCGTGCGCCGCCGCACGCCCCCCCCGCGCCGTCGCCGTGCGCACCACCGCTTGTGTGTCGCCAGCGGCAGCACTTTCGAAAGCCCTGGTGTAAATTATGTGCATTGATCAGTTTTTCACTGTTTCTCTTATTTTGCTTGGTTTATTGTGCACTTTAAAAATTGTTTTACACAATGTCCCCTGTGTCTTATAAGGTCATGCAGGGCATGGACACTGACAATCTTGTTCCAACTACCTTTCTTAAGATTTCTATGGTTTTCATTTGTCCTCTGTCGCACTTTGCATCTCTGAAATCTAGTTTGTGTCTGTTTTAAACAAAAGCTTAGCCGTGGGAACCTGAGTTCCGGCTCCATATAAGGGTTTTTCTTCCTTACATAATGTGGAATTGCAGGCATTGCTGCTTCTAAATAACCTCAAGAATAGACAACATAGGGTTGCCACTTTTAATTAACTTTTGTCAGCTATTCTGAGCTTATTTGGAAAGCCAGTTTAACATAAGCCAGAGCAGAAGAGAAAATGGGAATGCAGAACAGCAGAACATGGCAGTGGCAAGTTGATGATGTCACAGGCAGTTTTTATATGTATTCCACAAAGGTTGCTTATGAATTATGTTTTATTTTTCATCTGATTGCATGCATTTATCATTTGCATGCAGCTTATTTAATTCATGTGGCCACCAACTCTTACCATTGGTACTGGTTGTGGCAGCGATTCTGTGTTGCTGTGGGATTATTTAGAATTGATAAAATGAAAAATAAAATAGCACAGATGTTCGGACAAATTAGTTATTCCCTGCTGAGAAAAGCAAGGTAAGTGCTATTATGGATTTTCCACCGTTTAAAATATTTTTAATCTACTGTTCAAAACTCACTCTTTTTTAAAGGATCTATTCAGCCAGGGATTTGTGGGAGAGATGTAGAAATGATAGAATTTTTTTATTTTTTTAAACCTGTCTAGCATAGTACAACAGAAATAGTCAAATGCTTGTACACTTTGAAAAAAACATTGGCATGGATAGACCTTGATCTGGTCTAGCAAGGCACTAATATTGTTAAATATACATTTGGCATTGCTTCATACAAATTCATTATATTTTAATGTCTAAGAAATCTCTGTATTGAGAAAGGTTAAAGTTGTGAGTTTGTATTTTTGTCTGCCAGTATTCTGAATTTCAGTCTCTTCCTCTTTGTAGTATCTCCTCATGAAGTAATGGACTACTTCTGGGGAAAAAAATTCTCTGGAGTTTATAAAGCCTTAAGTCAGGGGTGGGCAACGTCAGGCCCACAGGCCGTATAAGGCCCGCGGGGCTCCCGCCTGCAAACCCCGCCCCTTCCATGCGATTGGCTCCCGCCCGCAAACCCCAACCCCCAGTGCTTGTGATTGGCTCCCGCCTGCAAACTCCGGCCCCCGGTCCGTGGAAATCCCATAAACCCTGCCCCCCACCCCCCCCGGTCCCTGGTTATAAATATCCAAATGGCCCTTGGCAGAAAAAAGGTTCCCCACCCCTGATTTAAGTGATGGAAAGGAGAATGAATGATAGCTTTCATTAAGGACATTTATAATCCTTTAGCATTCAGTTTTATCAAGATTATCATTATATTGGGAGACATTTTTGTATTAGGTTCATCTTCAACAGATCAGTGACATTTTCAGCAATGACTTTCCTATAGGTGACTGGAAATTTACCACCTTTGTGGATCTAGACCTGAGGCTAAATGCATAATTGTTATCTTAGCATACTCTATCCTCTTTATTTCAGGAGAATTGCTAAGTCAGCCCAGGCCAGAGGGAGTGACTGAGATCATCTGTCCGAAGAATGGTAGCGAGCGAGTGAATGTGGCTTTGGTTTATCCCCCTACTCCAACAGTGATCAGCCCGTGTTCCAAGTGACTGCTGGAAGTTGCCTGCCTTGGCCCCTATTATAAGGACACACCAAATGCCCCTTAAGCCCTTGCTAAGCATTTTTGGAGATATACCGCCCAGAGATGGTTCTAATTATTTATGGGCCCTGAATATCACAGCTTGGGAAATAAAGGTATGGTGGGGTTGCTTCTTTTGCAAATGGGGAATACACTACAATTAAGTCAAATTGAAGTGGAGGGTCAGAATTTTATGAGGGTGGTTTGATTTTCTTCTTTGGAATTCATACTTTATGGCAGAGCTTTCCAAACTTTTCATGTTGGTGACACACTTTTTAGACATGCATCATTTCGCGACACACTCTTACAGCAGGGCACAAGGCAGGCACTAGGATCTGCGTGGAATCACAGCAGGTTTGGAGGCACAAGGCAGGCACTAGGACCTGCACAGAATCCTGGCAGGGCAGGTTTGGAGGCAGCAAGGCACAAGGCAGGCACTAGGACCTGCGCGGAATCCTGGCAGGGCAGGTTTGGAGGCAGCAGGGCACAAGGCGGGCACTAGGACCTGCGCAGAATCCTGGCAGGGCTCGGAGGCAGCAGCCGCCGCGACACACCCAGACACTGCAGCCGACACACTAACGTGTCCCGACACACAGTTTGGAAAGCTGTGCTTTATGGTATACATTGTGGTATTTCTATGTTTGCTGTGCTTTGGAATCTATCAACAACTTATGTTCTGAGCAAACTGACTGCCCGGGGAGTGGACTCATTGAGAGCAATTCATAGTCACCTTCATCAGTTATGAGTGTCATAGGAAGCAATTCCTACATGTGTATGTATTTAGAGAATACAAATTTCAAAAATGTCAGGACTGAGCAGATGGCTCCCAATACCTTCCAAAGCATATTTAACCAGAGATGAGTAACCAGCAGGCCATATATTAGTATCCCAGTGTAATATTTATGGCTCCCAGTACTCTCAGATATTGTACAATAGATATTTGGCATCAAAATGATTAGGCTTTGGTAGGCAATTGTTATTTTTTTCCAAAAATAAGAATGGAAATAGAATCAGGAAGCTTCCAGAAGGAGAACAGTTCCTATTTCTATTCTCAACCTCCCACAGTCCCCTAGAACAGTCTAGGACAGAGCTTTCCAAACTGTGTGTCGCGACACAAAAGTGTGTCGCCACACACAGTCTGGTGTGTCGCCACACAACCCGGAAGCGCTGATCATCATCAGCACTTCCGGGTTTTCCCACGGCGACACACCAACAGCACTGTGCAAAAACCCGAAAGCGGCAGCAGTGCTTCCGGGTTTTTGCGCGCTGCCGCAACGGTGGCACTTCCGGGTTTTCCCGCGGCGACACACCAACGGCGTGTGGTGTGTCGCCGCGGGAAAACTTTCGAGAGCCCTGGTCTAGGATGTTACTGCCAGTATTCAGTCATTTTGTCACTGACTTTCAGCAACCTTATTTTGAGCTATCCTGCTCCTGTTCCCGACCTTAAATACCTGGGGAAAAAAAGAGGGGGTGGAAAGGGAGAAAATCCAAACCTGTTCTTTCCAAGACACCAGCATGTCTTTCAAAGACTTCCTGCAGCCCTCAAAGGCCATGATGCTTAATTGTGGCCTGTGAGCACTCAGAAGTTCGCCTCCCCTCTATTAGTTTGCCACTTACACATTCATTCCCATAATGAACCAAGACTTTTTAAACTGAACACTAACTGATAAAATTTAAGTTTTTTTCTCTACTGACTAGCTGGAACAGTTCTGACAATTAATAGGAACAAAGTTCCTACTGATGGCCAGTATTTTAGGTTGTCCTGTTTTTATAATTATCCTAATAAAACAAATACTGAATGTTTAAAGTGGACTGTATTTACCTGAAAGGAAGACAGATTTTTTTTTAATACTTTACATTTAAACGGAAGGGCCCATTCCTTTCTGTTACCTCAGAACAAGATAATGGGGGCAGATAAATTGGTTTCAGTATAAAATTCCCTTTAAATGTGGGGAGGGACAGTGTTTTAAATTCAGTGTCATCTTCCTTTTGGAAAGAGGCTATATTAAAATTTTTCATAATGGCTATTCAGTACTGACTGATTTTATGATTATTTGAGTAATACTGAAGCACAACTTCCTCCTGTTATTTATTCATTGGATTACCATCACCAAGGATCATGGAAGGCAGATCAACCATGATAGCCTTGTACAGAGACTGGCTATGTCAAAGTATTAGAGAATGGCTATCCCTATTGTGCTCTGTATGTGGATTTCCTGAAGATATCTGAGATTTTGCTGGATATCAGTTGCTCAGTTTAATAGATGTTGATCTGATTCAGTAAGAATAAACGTGTGTTCTCTTTAGTTGTCCTTAATTTTATTTAGATATTTATTTTATTTGGGGGTCAGGCAGTGATAAGGTAATGAAATATATATTTGGAACCATAAGCATTGCATACCTTGAGACCTCAGTTCTGCCTTCTTCTAACATACAGATTAATGAGAGCAGGTGTGCTGAAGGCTGTGCATTGGGGTGGACACAAATCTGCAATCTACCTGAATTGATCCTTTTCACCAATTGAGGTTGGACTTATATGCTCAGAAGAAACAGAAAGCGTCCTCATCCTGATCTACTGTTGAATTTGATTGCTGCAGTATGAAGGCGCTCACAAGAACCAAGACCGTTGTTCACTGAGAACGCTATTGACCTGTGTTTTGCACTTGTTTGGACTCACGAATGTAAGCTTTTTCTCAATGTATGTACCATAAGATGTACCTGAAGAAATATCTAATGAAAAGGAATTGTTGTTAACTTTGGTGGTTTCTGTGAAGGTAGGTGTTGAATTTATCACTGGCAGCTTCAGTTGGCCTCTCCAGCAGGCAAGAAGTCTAGCATCTATTCTCTTCTTCCACAGTCTTTATAAGCCAAGAAAGATAGTCAAAATGGTGCTTGGGGAGTTCCATTATGTCTGTGGGATAGCTTTTTCAGTTCTCCTAATATGTTTCAGCCCAACCATGCAGTCTTTTAAATCCTAGCACTAGCTGTTGCTTGTGTACAAGAATAGCAGTGTGGCAAAAGACATAGGAAGCTTACATATATACACAATGAAGCCAAATTTTATGAAAACCCAATAATCCTCCATTTCACCTACAAGCACAGTCTTCATGATGACATAAATGGTCTGAATGATCCTTATGTAAATCCACTATATCACGGAGTTTTCACTGAAGAAAAAACTTCTTGGATAAACTGTAATCAGGGAGTTATAAGTCAGATTTTGGAGTTCACCCAGCCTTAGTCAAGCACTACTAGCTGAGTTCCCTTTGGCCTGAACCAAAACAACTAGATTTGTTCTCATGTAAGTACAGCCAAATAACCTAATGTAGCCTTGCAAATAAATTTGCAAAAGTTAAACATCTGCAAAAATTTTCCTGTTGCTTTCACAGAAACAGCCTAAAAAGGAAGAACTGGAAAAGAGAGAACATACTCTTTATAAAAGCATCTCACTGGCTGGCTGGAAAGAGGCTTGCTCACCACACAGGTGGTTTAGCAGAGTGGATTAGTTTGTAGCCTGAATATGCAGGGTAACTAGTTTTGAAGGCAAACTTTACATGGTAGCCACATATATAATGGAGTCCCCAACACCTCTTCTCACTTGCCATGTACTGTACTTTTAAGATGCAGTAACTTGGAAATGAAAAATGGATGAACTCCTTCCATCTCATTGCTTTTCATCTGAACTTTCACCCATTGGCAGCCTGTGAAAAAATCTAGTGTACAGTTATGGGCCTTTTATGGTTCCGCTGGGTAGAGATTAGGGTAGTGCTTTGAAACAGAAGATGTGCCTGATGATAACAATATTTTCTTGATCTTTCTTATCTTGCACTGGTGAATTTTAGCATGCCACAAAACACTACTATTTATTCAAGTATCTTTAATTTTATGTCCAATTTTTTCCAGGTTTATTACTTTTTGTTTTCAATTCAGTCTCTTTCTGCATGCGTTGTAATTCCTATTGGTTTGGTTCGAAGTTATTTTGAAATCTGATTCCATCTGCTTGCCGTCTTCAATGTGCTTGGGAGGCAGGAGAAACAGAGTAAAGTCCAGCATGCCAGAATTATAACACTGCAGAATCAGGGATCCGCTTTGTATCGATTATAAGCTTCTAAAAGCTCCTTAAGCTCCTTCCAGGAAAGGTCCATTTGCTATTGGCAGCTGGTTTTGGAAATGTTCTTCCCTTCTCTCCCTCCCACTTTTTATTCTTTTTTTCTTCAGTTTCTTGGATTTGGGCTGGCAGTTCCTGCAAACGAACTGGCAATTAAGGGGACATTCTTCCTTCTGCTCATTTGGCTCTTTTCCTTTGTTTAGAACGTCCATCTGTCCATGGTTAGTTTTTTTTAGCTTGCTTGACAGCCTTAATATTGGCTCAGCTCTTAAAAGGTTGCTGAGTTATGCAAAAATCCAGGAAGTGCCAGTCATGGAGATAGCGTCCAGCCTAATTATGCACATATTTTCTGCTTCGTTTTATTAATTTTTTAAGAATTAAGAAATTCTGAATTCTAAGTAAGACATTCTGAAGTTTCCAGGTTGGCACCGAATTCATTTGCCAGCAGCAAGTAAAGTTGGCTACAGTGCTGGACTGACTTTAAGATTAGAAATAGTTAACATTATTCTCCCCTGGAGAGAGGTAACATCAACTCCCCTGAAACTGGCAACATCAGAGAAGCAAAAGAAGTTTTAAAAGAGCTGAATAGGCTTTTTGGCCCTGCATACTTGTTCTCAAATTGTTACTTGGGATTATAGTGGAGCACTGATGCGGTCTAGTTGGAAGCGTCCTAAAAAAGCAATTACAAAACTCAAGCAGAAGTAAGAGGTCATCCAATGTAATATTCATTCCCTTATTCCAGAGAGCAGATCAGAAAGATCACGTTGATTTCACAATAGAAGAAGATCTAAGGAATAACCAAGAAAATTCTGTCCTAGATGTATTTATGAAAAAGTTGACTTGTTTCAGTAATAAGTAATCAATCATAGAGGTGAATTAATGTTAGAGAAGGCTTGTCGATTGAAATGAGGGATTAAATTGCCATTTATTGGCCTCACTTAAATTGGTGCCACATAATTAGCAAGCCAAATTTTTAACTTGATTTGTTTTCCTCAAATGATTGGATGTGTTTGTTTTTCCAACAACTAAACCCGTGCTTTGCTTGTATAAATATCCACATGATGCATACACTGCCTTTGGGGCATACATGAAGAACTCTATTATTATTCTTCATACTGCATAGGCAATTTTAAAAAGTTCAAGTCCATTTTAGCTAGTAAGTAAACAGGCACCAACAAACCATCAGCACAGCAGCTGCCTGTTTGACCATTTTGACTAGCAGGATAGAACCCATGTTGATGCACAATGGGCATGAAAGCTCTCAGTATTTTTTTATTGTGAGCAAAATATCATTTCAAGGGGAATACGAATTGCCTCAAAAGACATTCACTTACTTAAACCTAGATATACTGTACGTATCTGGCAAACCAGATATTATCAAACCTTAATTAAACAAGGATTCAATAGCAAAACCTATTGAAAAGCAGTTATGCGTACAGATTCTGCATCTTTCTTAGCATCCCATCATCAAACTGATGTATTGCCCCTGCTCACCATTGCAGTGTCGACTGGGACTGTAGCTAGCTTCTTAGCCTGAAAAGGTAGCACCTGGATGGACAGATGCACGACCTAAAAAGATGGATTGATGACAGCCACTACATAGCTGAGTTCTTTCAATGGTTGAATGTGGCTATTATATTGAAATAATGTACATATTGAGATAATAAGAATATTGGATACTGGTTCTTTGCTTTTGGGGAGGAGGTGGGAATAATCTGTGAGTTCAGGGCAGGGGTTGAAAGTTCCTTTGAGATTACAGGCTGCAACCTTTTATTTTTAACAGGAAGCATGGCTGGTGACTCTATGATATGTTTGGCAGAGCCAAACTTTGGGGCCATTTGGGGAGGGCTCTGGAAAGCAATGACACTCATTTTACTCCTCAACCCCAGCCCAAATGGGGAATATTTGCCCATATTGGGATGGTTTTGAAGGGTTAAACAAATACCTTAAGACTCTTTAAAACTTTGCCACTTATTGTCCCCTCCCACAACCCCTGAAAAGTTTGGCCTGACACCCATTCTGATGCTGTTTGGGGGGCTGGAATGTTCTGCAGGCTGCAAAGAAGGGGCTGAGAAACCAGGATGCAGGTAGCGGTTTGTCCATCCGAACCTCAGCTTAGTTCCATACATGCCTCAGTTCAAAATGCCGGCAAGGCAGGTCTCTCCCTTTCTTTGTCACCTGTTCCATAGTATGGGGGGACAAGAGAGGTAAGTAGTGTTAGAAAGAAAGATAAGGTTATCTGAAAGGAAATAGGGTTGCCACACTCATTTTTGCTGCTAGACCATCCAGTTTGTTTCAGTTCCCCTTATCAACTATTAAGTGGACAGGCCACCTAGACTGATATAGTCCTGTGTGGGGAAAAACGAGATTTCCTAGTGCCAATTTAACTTGTAGCCATTATCTAAACATTTGCAGAGTGCCAGGTTGGGAATGGCTCTTTTAACACTGAATAGAGTAAAAAAGGGAAGATTTTGTACTGGCATCTGGGAATCTTTCCCTTTCCTCTCCTCATTTATGATATCTGCCCAGCATCTGCTGGTCGCTGGTTAACACTGGCATGACATCTCTAGAAAATCCTCATCAGGCCAGAGGTAGGTGTTACATATTGTCTCATAAAAGTTGAAAATACCTGAACGTCTACTTAGTCAAATATTGAAATGAGGAAGAAAGAATGATAGGAAATAGCAGAAGATGAGTGAATATAGAAAAGAGCTTTCATTTATTCAATCATTGTTAATTGATTAACACCCCATCTTCAGGGTAACAAAAATAAATAATAGAGCTGCTCTCTGGCTTGGCATCACCCCAGAACCAGATTCAAAATGGGGAGACTTGGGGTGGTTTTTTTAGTTGCTTGAGTCAGGCAGGGGTGTCTGACTTACCTTTTATTTGTCTCAGTCCCTGTAGAGGATTGTTCTCTAAGACATAGTTTGGGAGGATGGTTCACTGAACATTGTATTGTATGGCACATCTAAAATTGGGGCGGGGGGGGGATCTTCCTCAAGCAGAACAAAATTTAGAGGTATTATTCCCATCATAGCTTGGTGGGGATAAGACATAGTGCATTCAGGAATGAACAGGTCCATCTTCAGATCAAAGACCCTTGAGATTGGTCATCTCAACCATACTGTAGCTCTTTGGACAGGAGGAAAGAAAACAGGCTGATACATGTTCTGTAGCTGCAATCAGCCAGGATCTATTTTTCAGTGCTGTGTGTGGCGGTGCTACTTGGTGAATAATTAACTGCTTATGATTTTTACCAACCTCTCTCAGTCCTCCATCAGTTTGTCTTTCTATTCCTTTTCACAGCCCTTCAGTTTGCTTTTGGAACATGTCTGCATCTTTCATTTTGTTTAAAAATGATAATTTTCAATTACACTAGGGTGTTATTTTTTGCTTAATTCTTTATCATTCATTTATTCCTCCAGAAAATAATTCATTACTTACTATTATTTGTAATTTTCTAATTGTCTAAATGAGCATAAATAATGTATTTTTCTTGCATTGGAAGAAAGTATCCATAGCTGAGTTGCTCATTTCACTTGCTCTGTCAAGAAGAGGTAGTTTTTTTTTGCATCCCTTTACGGGGAAGAACAACTTGCTAGAGTGTTTCTGGGCCTGCCTACTTGAGTGTACAGCAAGAACAGCTCCTTTTTTCCTCTCTTGTCTTCTGCAACGACCTGGAAAGACCCAAATAGCCTTACATTTTCCATGGATGCTTCTGGAGAGCATTCTGGTAAATGGGACCACTAGCTCTTGAGCTCTACCCTCTGGTAAGTGCTTTCTCTAGGATGTGCAACCACTCAAGCAGCTCTGCCTCCTGTTTTCTTCAGGATTTCGCTGTGACACAAGTAGCAGATACCAGTTGCACAGCTTTGAGATGATAGGATCATTAATCTTTGGGATGAACAAAGGGACCCTAGGATCAAAGGTGACACTCCTGGGATGGCAGGCTGCTGTTTCTGGCTCTACCAAATGATCTGTGGATCGGCGCTTCATCCTTTGCAAGTGGTCCTCTCAGCTCTCTCACCCTCATGCTCTGTGCTTTCCAGGGCTTCAAGGCTATTTCTCCAAGAAGCTATTTCTCAGGGCTATACTAATGGCATCTGCGATCTTGGAGAGGCAGAAAGGTGGAAAATGGCATTTTGCCTGGTTATAAACAGAGCCCTCAGCTGGGCATTAAGTAGAAGCTACTTAAAGCGCACACAAGACTAATATCTACACCAGGGCTTTCCGAAGTGCCGCCGCTGGCGACACACCGGGCGGCGGCGGCGGCGGCGGGCGCGCATGGCGGCGGTGCGGGGGGCGTGCGGCGGCACGGGGGCGTGCGGCGGTGCGCGCGTGCATGGCGGCTGCCGTGCACGTGCGCGCCGCCGCTTCCGGGTGGTGTGGCGACACACCACGCTGTGTGTGGCGACACACTTTTGTGTCGCGACACACAGTTTGGAAAGCTCTGATCTACACACTGCCTCAGGATCCCAAACATCTAGGCAAGAGTGGGTTAGTTTCACAGTGCCAATTTGGGTGCAGAGATCTGAGAGGAGCTGCCACCCGCAGAGAATTAACCTCCCCCTCTTCCAATATGGAGGATGGAGAACTTTTAGATGAGAGGACCAAGATATATCTTCACAGGAAATGGGAGGCTATTCTGAGATGCATATTTGCTGCTGCTTGCTTAAGAAAAACACTCTACAAGACCCTTACCCCAAGGGCACTCTGACAAAACAGTCCACCAATCCCCAGATGAATCCAGGGGCAGGAGTCTCAGACCCTGCTGTCATTATCTTTCCTCAGGATCATGAAGGCCTATTGACTGCCAACAAAGGTCAACCCTTTACAGTCAAGCACTATGACAAGTCTCTACACCCCATTTTGCAGGCTTCAAAGTGCCACTGACAGATGCCACCATTGTCTCCCTTACTTGGGAAACAATCAGAAAGGAGAGGGTAACATACAAAAGTATCCTGATCACCCACAAAACAGAATTATATTAAATAGGTCCCAAATGGACAATGTTTCAGCTATCAAGGCAGCCACCTTTGCATTCACCTGCATGTCCATTCCATGGTCCAAATGGCTTTTCTAGTATCAATATATGAAGATATTATTCAGCTGGCCGAGACTTACTTCATCAATGACTGCAGTGCAGACTAAACACATGGATTAAAATGTTCCCTCCACTTTACATAAAAGGAGGACAACTACTGTGATTATCAGCAGTCTCTAGCAGGAGGATCCATTGTTGGATCGGTCACCATGAATGCTGGGGTGCCTCACATAGGCCTTCACGTTTGCACAACAATATCTGAGCAAACCTTTCAACCTTTCTGTATCTTTCCCTGGGTCCCGTTAATGGGAGAAGCACCTCTAAATGCACCAGGCCGTCAATCATCTGCTTTCTATTTAAGCCACACAGCTAGTTTCACTTGGAAAAGTTCTGAGAATACTATTCAATATATGTAGAACCCGGAAAGGATGGGGAAAGAGATCCTGGATTGTGGGATATACAGTACTGCTCCTACAGTAGAACATTAAAGTTGATTCTAGAATGTCTCCAACAAGGAGACTGGCTGGCATCCCTGGACTTCTAGGAGACGTATTTATGTATATCTATTCATCCCATTGAGGATTTCTCCAACTGGATATCTGGGACAGCGCTTCCAGAACACAGCCCTTCCCTTTCTGCCAGTATCAAGTCATGGAAGAGAGGGTGTTGAATCTGATGGCACATTTTCAACATCATAGCAGATTGGCAGTCAGATGTGGACTCAGGAGGGTTTTTTCTCCCACTTCCCAGGACTGCCCTGCCTGCCCAAAGGAGGAGGAGGAACAACTAGCTGGGAATACTCTCCATCCACTGTAGAAAGAAGGCCCTCCAAATTAAATCCAATGTCCTATATTGCGTTTTCTTCTTTGAGTTATTGTAAGTAGTATTTTCCCACCCCATTTTAGCCCTACTGAAATGGGGATTATGTATATTAGCATATTGTTACCAGGGAGGTTGAAGACAGACAAGGATGGTAGAGTGGGCAGTCAAATCACATGGGCAAACAATGACAGAAGGCTGCAGTACTAGTCCAAAAACCGATTGCTTTAGTCTACATAGCTTGAGATTTTCTACTCTGATTTGTATGAAATGTGGTTTGCTTCACCTCTCATAAAGTGTTATTGTTCCTCTAAGTTTATGAGCTTTAATAACTAAAGTTGTAAAGGAATTTAATTCAGCTCCACCTCCACCCCCAGGTTCATTCAATTGGTGGTCCAATTTCCTGCAAGTTATGGGCTCTGTTAGGCATTTTTCTTGTTCTAGATAATGGGAGGGTGAAGCTCCAGGTTTCCTGAAGAATGGTCCATAATTAGAAATGAGCTGATAAGCTTATCCCCACTCCCAACTAAGACCAAGTGAGTCAGGCTACTTTCTGAGCTGAGGACCTTGCATAATCCTAAACACCATAAAGTTGGGATACTAAATCTAAAAGAAATATAATATTCCTCAAACAAAATAAAATTCAGTTTAAAGTAATTGAAATGCCACTCCACCCAATTTTCGGGGATAAATCTTGCAACATTTCCTGAAAAGTGCTCAGACATGGTGCTCCCTCTGTGGATAGTCACTGATCTGGAAATCTGCAAAGCCATCGTTTTGCAAATGTGGCAACAAAAGTATAGTACTCTACCCATGTACATCCTTTTGCAGCACAGTGACCTACTTAAAAAATTAAGTTTGTAAAAGCCATCCTGTTAGTTCACCTGACCTCATTTTATACTTTCCTAAGAGAACTATGGTAGAGTTGTTTTTCTAAACAGGGATAGCCTAGCCTAGTTTGGTACATCTCCCAGCATTTGGGGGGCATAAATTGTCTTGCTCTTCTGATGGGCTAGGCTTATGAGAGTGTTGATTAGGGGATGTTTGTGACTTGCTACTTGTATGTAAATATTTTTTGTTCTTTAGTTTCCGCAAAGGAAGATACTAAATTCCTGTGGCTGTGATACACTTTGGAAAAGGACGTAAAATTAAAATTGGAAAGTATTTTCTCTTCTGAAACAACACTTTCCCAGGAGCAAATAAATTAAGAAATTCCAAACTGAAATGGTTATATAGTAATATATTAACCTGCAGGTGAAAATGGACTATTCATCACTTTGATTCCCAGCCTCATGATTGTTCTTGAGAAAACAGCATGCCAACAGCATGGCTTGAAAAGCTGCTCAGGGATTATATTTAGCGTGAAGTATAAAAGTTGCAGTTGCAGGCAATGATAACAGTCAATATTGGGGGCCCTTGTTTCTGTTTTGTGAAAGAAGGATCATTGCTAAAGTTTGCTACTGTTCAGTAATTGTCTTTTTTTAAGTGTTAATATTTATTTTTATGGGCTTCTAGTTATCTATGCAGGTACAAAGTTAAGTTGACATTAGATTCAGCATGGCAACTGCTAGACAATTGCTAGGTTCTGGTGTCAAAATAATGCATGTATGTATCTTCACTTTTTAAACATCTGTCCCACATTGTACATTTGTACATTGTACAAATTAAGCAATGTATATGCTTCATTGCTCAATTTCATAGTACAACCCATCTAAACAAATCTCATGAGAGATTCTTCTGGGAATGCCTTTGCCTCCCAACAAGGTCAGAAGAAGTACTTGAAAGAAACAATTGTAGATTTGAAGTGTCTCCATTTTGTGAGTACAACAATACTGTATGCTGGAGACAAAGCAGCTTATGTCAACAATTAGATTGTAGCACATTCATATGGCTAGTAGCAGTGAAATAAACCAGGAATTGAAAACAATGCTGAGACTGTTAGGGAAAGAGGAGTAAGGAATAGTAAGGGCTAGCTTGAAAGCCAGTTACCCTCAAGACGTCAGGCATGGGAAAGTTAAATATGGTAACACCTGGGTCTTAGCAAGGGCAATTCAACTATTTATTGGTGGTAAGAGACCATAAGAATTGGGCTATTTGGGATTCAGTATATTAAAATTTAAGAGTTCCGTAAGCTTTTTTTTCTTGACTAGAAACTGTAGGCTTGGTAATAAAGTTATGTCATCTTCTGGATGGTGATTGGTCCATGAGTTGTAGAAACTAGATTGTTTTCCGAATAATAGAGTCCACTGGAGTTGGGTGGCTAATAAATTCAAATAAACAAATAAATAAGGCAGTTTGGACAAATGGAGTGTGCTTATGCATCACACCTGCCAGATCAGGCAAATATAAATGTTTTATAAGAATAGTACATGATCTGCCTGAACTACATGCCATAAACCTATAATATTTATGAAAATGTTTAAGTACAAAAACTGGGAAGAGGTAACCCTAAGGCTGTCCCATTGCTGAAAATAAATGTAACTTTTCATAAGGTCTGCTGCTTTTGTAACTAACATCCCATGCAAAAATTCTATCTGTATTTAAAAGTGTTTAAGTCCAAATATTGAGATAGATTTCATTACAGAAATCTGAACAACCATTCAGTTTTATGTTTAGGCTGAAGATGGATACATCTCATTTGGAAAGAGATGGAAAAGTATAGAGTGCATTAGCAAATATTGTGTTGTGTCTGGTGTCATGAGCAAACTTTAAAGCCAGTTTGTATTTGTGTGTGTGCACTTGTGAAAGATTTAGTATATTTGATAACATTATAAGAAGCTTACCTGTGGGACTAAATGCAATTCTGTTTGTTGGATCTCCTGAACAATTTAGGTCTAGGGTGAGTTAAGTGGAATATTTCCACAGGTCATGTTTCTGATAATTGAGGAATTAACAAGCATAACTTAAATTAGTTTGGGCTTTTGAAATGTGTTGTTTGACCTACACAGGATCCAGTAAGATTCGGTTATTCTATGATAAAGTGCCAAAACACGGTGGTCAATAGTGGTTTTGGGCTTCAACATACAAGATTTCAGGTAGATTCTAATCTAACTTCATATTTGATACAATTTTAGATTACTTAAGGAGGAACACTACTTATTTAAGTTTCCTTCTGGCTGGCAGAGCTTAATCCAGGGCTCAACAATCCATCTTTCTTTAGAAACTCGAACCTGCACTAACCTGAGCTAGCAACCAACAGTGAAGGACGCAATTCAATTGAGTTGCTTTCACTGCAGATATAAGAAGCCTTAAAAACTGTCCTGAGTCCTTGGAAGTAGGCAATACACAAGCAAATCAGTAAATAAATAATGAAAATCAGATCCTGAAAAATCAATCCAGCCCTCTATTTATAACAGGGTTTTAAATCTTGCATCTCTTTATCCCCCCGTGATGGCGTAATAGACTTCTTGCACTGATTTCTCAGCCTCAGATGTGAAGGGCACCTGCACTGTGTTTTGATAACAGTCCTGACTCTACTTCCAGCCTGGCCAGCTTCAACCCTCATACTGAAAGCCAAAATGAAGTTGGAGGCACTTGTGAAAGTTAATGTTTACTAGGGTTTGGAGGTGGCTCCTCCCTTGCCAATGGACTTTAACCCTCTCTGTTTTCTGGTTCAGCATCATTCTGTTGTAAGGCCTGAGTATAAACAGTTGTTGCAGCTGCATTTTAAAAACAAATGCAATTTTAAAGCCCTTCTTAGCTCTGCAAGATATTTTGGTATAGATGATGCAGCCAAGCAGAGACTTTGGCTGGCATAGTGTCTCAATAGGATCCTGTTATCATTGCATCAATAGCTGACCTCTGCCAGTTGTTCCGAGAAGATCATGAAATTCTGCCATGTGAAGGCCATTCCTTTGAAAATTGTTGGGGAATTGCCCTGGTATCCATTTCTCAGCAATATGACAGGAAAAGCTGTTTCCTGGTTATACATCACAATGCTGCCAAAATAAAAGTGTGCTTTTCTTTTAATTCCTCAAAAGATTTATTTCTCTTCAACCCATCTTTAGGATTTTCCCCTGAAGGACAGGAGTAAAGACTGTTAGTGTAAAATATTTGAGTGGTGGTTCAATGGAGTGCATAGGGACTAAATTATAGTTGTCTATAATTTAGACATCTCCATTTTACAGTACAGGCATTTTTTATAAGAAAAATAAAATACCTTTTAAAACAATTCAGTGAGACCAAAAACTTGACAATAAACATCACCTTAAACTTGAGTAATCTATGGCTGTTATTGACTTCAAAACGGTAATTTGGTGTGTGTCTTTTCACAATTTACTTGAGTTTTGGAAATTATGAGGTACTTACATCTGATCATCATTGGCGATCACTTGTAGCCGAGTAAGATTGTTTTCCAAAGGTAAAATTTTAACGGTGAATCCGTAAGTGGCTATAAAGGCCAATTCTGGATCTGCACAACCTCCCACAATGAGGGCATAGGTTTCCGGGTGGGAGACGGTCACGATGAGGGTTTGCCTGACGTGCCTTCCTTTTAGCTCTTTTCTCCTTTTCGCCCTGTACTCGTGCTTCTTCAAAGTCCATAGTGCCATTAATAAAGGATGACCTCCAATTGAAACGCTCATGAGTTAGGGCTTCCCAGTTCTCAATGCTGATATTACATTTTTTTAAATTAGCTTTGAGAGTATCTTTGAATCTCTTTTGCTGTCCACCAATATTCCGTTTTCCATTCTTAAGCTGGGAGTAAAGTAGCTGCTTTGGAAGACGATGGTCAGGCATTCGAACAACATGACCGGTCCAGCGAAGTTGATGTTGGATGATCATTGTTTCAATGTTGGTGGTTTTCGCTTCTTCTAATACGCTAACATTAGTCCGCCTATCTTCCCAAGTAATCTGCAGAATTTTTCGGAGGCAGCGTTGATGGAATCTTTCAAGAAGTTGGAGGTGGCGTTTGTAGAGGGTCCATGTTTCACAGGCGTACAGAAGGGTTGGTAGTACAATGGTTTTGTAAACAAACATTTTGGTCTCCCTGCGAATGTCCCGATCCTCAAACACTCTACGCTTCATTCGGGAGAAAGCTACACTTGCAGAGCTCAGACGATGCTGAATTTCAGCATCGATGTCGGCTTTTGTAGATAGATGGCTGCCGAGATAAGAAAAGTGATCGACATTTTCTAGTGACACACCTTTAAGCTGGATTGATGGCGCTGCAGAGGGATTGGTTCAAACTTGCTGGTAAAGCACTTTGGTTTTTTTAATGTTAATCGAGAGGCCGAGTTTTTCATATGCTTCTGCAAAGATGTTTAGGATAGTTTGAAGATCTTCCTCAGAGTGTGCACAGACTACGTTATCATCAGCATATTGAAGTTCTATAACAGAAGTTGCAATTACCTTATTTTTTGCTTTCAGCCTACTAAGATTAAAAAGCTTTCCATCTGTTCAATATATAATTTCTACACCAGTAGGAAGTTTCTCTTCAACAAGGTGCATAATCATAGCGATGAAGATAGCGAATAAGGTTGGAGCAATAACACATCCCTGTTTAACACCGGATTCCACTTTAAATGGATCGCTTTGAGAGCCATTGTTATTCAGGATTGTTGCCATCATGTCGTCATGGAGTAACCGCAAGATGTTCACAAATTTATCAGGGCATCCGATTTTCAGAAGGATGGTCGAGAGAGCAGTACGATTTACAGTATCAAAAGCTTTAGTCAGATCAATAAACGCCATGTACAGAGGGCGGTTTTGCTCCTTGCATTTTTCTTGAAGCTGTCGTGCAGTGAAGATCATATCCACTGTTCCCCTGGAAGGGCGGAAGCCATTTTGCGTTTCAGGGAGGATGTCTTCTGATACAGATAGGAGACGGTTTGCAATGATCTTTGCCAGGATTTTGCCTGCTGTGGCTAGAAGGGAGATGCCTCGATAGTTTCCAGTCTGTTCTATCACCCTTTTTAAAGAGAGTGATAATTTTGGCATCCCTAAAGTCTGCTGGAATCTCCTCCCTCATCCAGATTTTTTCAATGAGCTTATGAAGTTGTTGTGTAAGTTCAGGCCCGCCTTCTTTAAAGACTTCAGCAGGAATCCCATCAGGTCCAATAGCTTTGTTATTTTTCATTTGTTTAGTGGCTTTACTGACTTCCTCCAAACTAGGGGGTACTGCAAGCTCATTTCTTATTTCTTAGATGTAACACTATGTGCACCACTTTATCCTCCACATAAAAAGATTTAAAAATAACATTCTCCATCTGTTCTAAATGCAGTCAGTCATCGTTGTTTCAATGGTTCCTTTCATGCAGGGTTCAAAAAGAATTCTAAAATCAACTAGTATAACAACATATAACAATATGTATCATATGTTTGTTGGAGACTAATTAAAAAGTCATAAAGTAAGTAAGCAAGCTTTTGACTTTGTCAGCATTTTCCAAACTATATGTGAAGAAAAGTAATGTTGGAGTTTGGAAAGAAAAGCATTAGCATGAAGGTGCAAAACGGATATTTTGCAGACTTGTGGTGCAGTTTGATACTAAGTGAACCAGGTGGTCATTAAGTGAATCATGTGGTTCCCCATTGATTTTGCTTGCCAGAAGCGCAGAGAAGGTCGAAAATGGCGATCACATGACCACAGGATGCTGCAATGGTCATAAATACAAACTTGTTGCCAAGTGCCCAAATTGTGATCACATGACCACGGGGATGCTGCGATGGTCATAAGTGAGGACCGGTCATAAGTGGATTTTTTCAGCACCATCATATATCCAAACTGTTACTAAACGAATGGTGGTTAAGCAACGACTACCTGTAAACGTCCTGCTACAATTCTGAGTGACCACTGCCCAGAAAGTAACACGTATTACTTTTCTGGGTGGATAGCAACTATACTGGCCTTGCTACAAAGATGCAATAAAAACACATTGGTGAAGCTATATTGATAACCCTTAAGAAACATTTCTGAAAATAAATATAATATTATAGATAGAGGTTCTGGCCTGCAGCATGCCAGCCTCCTCTACTATTTGTTTTAATTTTTTTTTAAGACGTACAACAGTAGTGTTGGAGGTCTCAGCAAATCAGCATGCCTCATTAGCATATGGGTGATTGCTCTAGGAGGCAAACTCTCTATGTGCTTCTGGAGGAAGCTGCTTGTTGCCCCTCCCACTCTCCTCACTCTCTCTGCCTTTTGCCACCATCGAAGGAGCACGCGGCTGCTGAGCTCCTCTCCATCGAGAGGCCATGCCTAGGCCTCAACTCCAGAAGCTTTCCCCTTTCTCCACGCAGCTCTTGGCAGCAATGAGGGCCAAGAGTTTCAGTTTAGGGAAACACAAAATAAGAACAAGAATCCTTAATGTAACTGGACCAAATTAACAGCAAGAACTGCTTTGTACTTACTTTGAACCTACATTGTCTAAGCGTGTAATTCTTTATGCTTGGGTGGGTTATGTGCTTAAGATCAACCTATATCTCTCTAGTGTGCTCATCAATGCTATTTTGATAAAACTCCTTTCTGTGTATGCTTATTGCTCCGCTGCACTAAGCTCTGCTCCATTCAGTGGTCCTAGCAGCCCACTAATGGCAATCATAGAAGTATGGTGGATACCAAGGGAGCTATTTGCAAGTTGGTTGGTACCCCATGATATCATATTCCTCCCTGCAGAAAATTTGAAAATCACAGCAAGACATGCCCTTATGAAAGAACAATAGCTACCAAATATACAGCTAAAGCAAAAATCCATGAATCTGAAAATACGTAACCAGGAGGTGATTTGCTTTTGGGATTACGCATATATGCAATGATGTCTTTGGAAAAGAGAGGGAGAATTTCCTCGGATTTCTATATTTCAAATATATGTAACAGGAAGAATGCTTTGGGCTCAATTTCTTCAGGTACAGTTGTTTTGTACATGAAATGGGCTATCAGAGATAACATCCACATTCAAAATTCCATCTAGATGATGGAGGGGAGGGAAAGCTAGTTAGCCTTTGGAATTTTAAGGAAGTTTTATGGCTGCCATATCTCAATGGTTAGACCAGGGGTGTCCAACCTTTTGGCTTCCCTGGGCCACATTGAGTGAAGAGTCTTGGGCCGCACATAAAATATATAATATAGTTAATGTATATAAGTAATAATAATTTATATATATATAGTAATTGATATTTCACTGCTGCCATGGTAGATCTCAAAAAACCCCGTATCACAGGGGTCAGCAACCTTTTTGGCACCAGGGACCACTTCCGTGGGAAAAATTTTTCCAAGGACTGGGGGGTGGGGTTTGCAGGCGGCAGCCAATCGCGTGGGCCGGTAGGCGGGGTTTGCAGGTGGGAGCATTACATTTATTGTGCACTTTATTTCTAGCGGTCCCCGCTCCTCTACATGATTGGCTCCCGCCTGCAAACCCCGCCCCCCCGCCAGGCACTGCTGGTGAGGCTTTTCGCCTCCCTGCCGGTCCGTACAGCGTTTCTTTCGCGGAACAGAGGGCATTTTCGGGGTCCACGAAGCCTGCCCTTTCGAAGGGGCACCCTGGCAGGGTGTGGGACAGACTTCCCCCCAACTTTTGCTCCCTGTGGTTTTTTCGGCCCCTACCGGGGTAGCTCGGGCGTGCCTCCGCCTCCCCGTCGCACAGCTGATCGGTGCAGAGATTTTCCACCCTGGGGCGCCCTCTCGTCACTTTTCTTGGCAGAGCGCCACTGTCGCGAGGCGAAAAAGCCTCCGATCACCGCAAAAAGTGATGGTGGGGGGGGCGCCCCGGGGTAGAAAATCTCCGCGAAAAAACACTGCACTGAGCAGCAGGGAGGCGAAAAGCCTTGCTGCACGTGTGCGCTGCCGCCGGCACCATCTTCCCGACCCAGCCGGCACCGTCGCTGCGCCTCAGCCGCCACACCCTCCTCGCACCTCCCTCCCCCTCGCGACTCCCGGACTCCTCGTACTGCTGCCGCTTCCCTTCTCCTCCGTGACAGGCTCGCGCACCGCCTACTTCTCCTCCTCCCTTAGGCAGGACGGCTCGGAAGAGCAGCGAGGGGAGGCTGATTGGCGGGGGTGCTCCTCGGCCCGCCTCCGCCCTCCTTTAAAAAAGGTAAAGGTACCCCCCGCACATTTGTGCAGTCGTGTCCGACTCTAGGGGCCGGTGCTCATCTCCGTTTGTTAGCCAAAGAGCCAGCGTTGTCCGAAGACGCTTCCACGGTCATGTGGCCGCATGACACGCGCGGAACGCTGTTACCTACCCACCGAAGTGGTACCTATTAATCTACTTGCATTTGCATTCTTTCGAATTGCTAGGTTGGCAAGAGCTGGAGCTAGTGCAGGAGCTCACTCTGCACGCAGGGCTAGGGATTCGAACCTCCGAACTTGCAATCTTCCGATCAACAAGCCTGGCGTCTTACCCGCTGAGCCACCACGCCCTCCTTTGCCACACGTTAATTGGTGGAGGGGCTTCTTCCAGGCTGCCTCCAATCGGCAGCTCTGGCTTGGACTCCCCTTTCGTGCCATCCCAGCCTCTTCCGTAGTCTGGCATGGCGGTGGGGACAGGAGGCTCTTTCCAGACCGGGCTGGGCAGCATTGCTAACTGTTCAGGGCCACATGCAGCCCGCGAGCTGCAGGTTGGACACCCCTGGGTTAGACACAAAATACCCACTTCAATGGGTGAAGCCGAAAGACAATTTGCCCAGTGGTGTCAGCCTCAAGGCCACTCCTTTAAATTCCTTTTTCTTATTCCAGGTAGCCCTGACATTACAACAGTCAACAGATAAGATCCAATCACACATTTACTCCTATAGTACAAGCATGGATTTATGTGCTCAGAAAGAAACCTCCCAGTTTTGTCCTCCTTTCTGGGCACCCTCCTTTCTCTTACTCCATCAAGTCTCTTCCAGATCCCATGGTTGCATTGCTGCCATCCCCAAACCTTTCCCTTTACCAGATAAGGGGGTATACAGTGGGGCAAAAAAGTATTTAGTCAGCCACCAATTGTGCAAGTTCTCCCACTTAAAAAGATGAGAGAGGCCTGTAATTGACATCATAGGTAGACCTCAACTATGAGAGACAAAATGAGAAAACAAATCCAGACAATCACATTGTCTGATTCAGAAAGAATTTATTTGCAAATTATGGTGGAAAATAAGTATTTGGTCACCTACAAACAAGCAAGATTTCTGGCTCTCACAGACCTGTAACTTCTTCTTTAAGAGGCTCCTCTGTCCTCCACTCATTACCTGTAGTAATGGCACCTGTTTGAACTTATCAGTATAAAAGACACCTGTCCACAACCTCAAACAGTCACACTCCAAACTCCACTATGGTGAAGACCAAAGAGCTGTCGAAGGACACCAGAAACAAAATTGTAGACCTGCACCAGGCTGGGAAGACTGAATCTGCAATAGGCAAGCAGCTTGGTGTGAAGAAATCAACTGTGGGAGCAATAATTAGAAAATGGAAGACATACAAGACCACTGATAATCTCCCTCGATCTGGGGCTCCATGCAAGATCTCACCCCGTGGGGTCAAAATGATCACAAGAACGGTGAGCAAAAATCCCAGAACCACACGGGGGGACCTAGTGAATGACCTGCAGAGAGCTGGGACCAACGTAACAAAGGCTACCATCAGTAACACACTACGCCGCCAGGGACTCAGATCCTGCAGTGCCAGACGTGTCCCCCTGCTTAAGCCAGTACATGTCCAGGCCCGTCTGAAGTTTGCTAGAGAGCATTTGGATGATCCAGAAGAGGACTGGGAGAATGTCATATGGTCAGATGAAACCGAAGTAGAACTGTTTGGTAGAAACACAACTCGTCGTGTTTGGAGGAGAGAGAATGCTGAGTTGCATCCAAAGAACACCATACCTACTGTGAAGCATGGGGGTGGCAACATCATGCTTTGGGGCTGTTTCTCTGCAAAGGGACCAGGACGACTGTTCCGTGTACAGGAAAGAATGAATGGGGCCATGTATCGTGAGATTTTGAGTGCAAACCTCCTTCCATCAGCAAGGGCATTGAAGATGAAACGTGGCTGGGTCTTTCAGCATGACAATGATCCCAAACACACCACCCGGGCAACGAAGGAGTGGCTTCGTAAGAAGCATTTCAAGGTCCTGGAGTGGCCTAGCCAGTCTCCAGATCTCAACCCCATAGAAAACCTTTGGAGGGAGTTGAAAGTCCGTGTTGCCCAGCGACAGCCCCAAAACATCACTGCTCTAGAGGAGATCTGCATGGAGGAATGGGCCAACATACCAGCAACAGTGTGTGCCAACCTTGTGAAGACTTACAGAAAACGTTTGACCTCTGTCATTGCCAACAAAGGATCTATAACAAAGTATTGAGATGAACTTTTGATATTGACCAAATACTTATTTTCCACCATAATTTGCAAATAAATTCTTTCTGAATCAGACAATGTGATTGTCTGGATTTGTTTTCTCATTTTGTCTCTCATAGTTGAGGTCTACCTATGATGTCAATTACAGGCCTCTCTCATCTTTTTAAGTGGGAGAACTTGCACAATTGGTGGCTGACTAAATACTTTTTTGCCCCACTGTATGTCCTTTTCTTCTCTGGGAGGGACTTCCAGGAATGCTTCAAAGTGAATTGCTCACCGCCTGTTTACAGTCTTTGCTACTCTGGATACCTGTGGGGCATTTTTATATTTAAAGGTAAAAGATTAAACACACACACACACACCAGGATTAGCACAGTTTCTATACATGTCTGGGAGAAAGGGCACCGCACGGCTATTCCTGGAAAAGGAAGTTAAATCTTTGGGTTCGCAGCAGAAAGAAAATGTTTGTGGGAGGCATCGTAGTGTTTTTAAAATAAACAAAAAAAAAACAAAAAAAAAACTGACACCTCTGGAGCTGCACTAATTTCAGCTGCAATTATAGATTTAAATATTTGGAGGCCAAACAAATCTGCACATAGAAAGCTCTTGCATGAGGGAGGTTTTCAACTGAGGCTGCCCTCCACATGCAACTTTCTTCCACATGGGGAGTTGGTGGGAAATATATTCAAATAAAGCCTTTACTCCCCCTCCCCATCATGCATGAAGTGGCATCCTGCAGAACTGCAAAACAAAAAGCTTTCCTACTTGATTCCATTTATAGAAACAGCCCTTCTAATTGCTTGTGGAGGGAGATGAGGTTTCTATGACGTACTGCCACCAAGGGACATGAGTATTTTTAAAAAGCCAGATAAACAAATAAAAAGGAAATGGGACGAATGAAATCGCCCAGACATTGCCAGGGATATTTTCATAACCAGATTATATTTCTCCTATAATGTTAATAATGTGCTTTATGTCCTGATCAGGTTTCACAATCAAATGCAAATGTGCGAACAGATTACCCATTCAAGTAAGTTCTACTTTCTTCTGCTGCACTGTTGCCATGGAACACCACACTCTGATGCACATTTTTAGAAGGAAAAATATTCAGGGGGATTTGTATAGCATGTCAGTTCTGCCGACTTTCCTCCCAAGCAGAATTCGAAGAGGAAAGTGACATAGATTTGGGGCTTTTAGACTGAAAATTATTTGTTAGGGTTTCCTTGTTTTATGAGTAGGTCATGAGGTACTGCTTCCATGGCTACTATGACAAACAATATTGATATTCAAGGTGGCCAGATGAAAGAGAATCCCTGCAAGGTAATTTCATTATTGGAGCTCTGGTTGGTAAATTCAGCAGGAACAAAAGGTGAAAAGGCCTAATATGCTTTGCATGGGCAGATTTTGCTGATCCTGTTATTTTTCATTGAGGAAGAGATGCCAATTTCTTCAGGAGCTCAAGGACACATTGGATTTGGAGTTGACACATCCATCCGATGGTTTCCTAAAGGAGGAAAGGAACTTTATATGCCTTTCAAGGTGAATTCCTACCTCCAGAGGTAAGAAGTCTGTCTGTTCCTAGGAATTATTTAGCTATAAAAATGACTCTTGACTAAAAAGTACTTCCATATTATTGTTCTTATGAGAAAGTGTTGGCTGTTGTTCCTCCTTAGGAGAATATTTTGAGGCCAACTGAAAGGTCATAAAGTATTTAAGCTGTGAAGTTCTCTAATCCTATCCATCAGGCAAGATATTAAAAAAGGAAAGAAGACAACAATGTTAATTCATAAGCTTTGCATGATTTCACTTGAATTGAGTAGAGGAGACACATTAAAATAGATGCCACCTCATGTTGGAAGATAAGGTTGATCAATATGACAATCAATTTTTGAGTCAAATTAATATCCAACCATTATCACAGAATAATATAAACGTTTTTGAAAATACCTGTCATTCCAAGAGATATTGGAGATTATTCAATCCCAGGTCCGGATGGCTTCCTAGGTGAATGGTTTAAACCCTTGATATACAGTATATCCTGGGACCTATATAGACAGATGTGTAACGTATCTTTTAAGTTACGTAAATTGCCCATACCATTTTATGAGGCTTATATAACAAGTGATTTTAAAATCTGGTAAAGATTCTAAATTTTGTACAAATGATAGACATTTCATTAATTAACATTGGTACAAGGATATTAACTGCTTTATTGGCCAGGCAATTGCGGGCCTTACCATATATAATTCATCCCTCTCAGATTCATTAAAAATAGACAAACATCGGATAATTTGCATTTATTAACATCCTTGAAATAAAATTGATCCTGCTGTACTTTTGATATGGTACATTATTAAATGGATGTTTGTTTGTTTGTTTATTATTTATACAGCCCAGTGTGCAAGTTATAACAAATCGATTGTTTTCAGATTCATCTGAGTCACAGCACGATACCCATCAGGGTTGCCCACTTTGCTTGTTGCTTTTTGATTTAATTTTGGAACCCTTAGCAGTTAGCAATTGTAGATTGCTTGTTGAATCCAAAGGCCTATCTGCTTTCCCTACAGGTATTTATACTGCCACCCTGAAGCCAAAAGCAGACTTTTTGAGAAACATTCAAAAGTAAGTGACACTCTTTGAGTAGAAGTAATTATAAACTGACAAATTCAAAAGCCCCTTTATTTTAAAGATGTCAAAAGGAAAAAAAGCACAAGACAATTATCAAACAAAATACACTGCAAACATAGACCAGTACTTCCTTTGATGATTTTTTTGTGCTAGACCTATTTAATTGTTCCCTATATAATGCAATAATGACTGATGCAGACTTTCAATTCTGTATTACAACCCCCATTCTTATTTTCTTTTTGGTTAGATTATATTACTTAAAATCATTTAAAAATAGTGTCATATACACTTATTTTCTTTAAGAACTTCCATAACCCAGGCACACAGCCATGGCCTATCTGGAACAAGTCTTCTTTTCCTAAGGAAACATTCAAACCAGGTAAGCTATGTGAAAGTATCAAGAAAAAACAACAACAATGCAAGAACTATTTAAGTAATATTCATTCACCAAATTGTTCTAGCAATAAATATCAAAATTATCTATCTATAAGAATAGGTTTCACCTATGCATTTTAGTAGCCTACCCAACGCCAAATTTAGAAAATGAAACTGTGGTGCATAGGACCCATATGAGAGTAATTCCAAGCTCACTGATATAACTGAGTAACAATAGAGCAGAGCTTTCCAAACTTTTCATGTTGGTGACACACTTTTTAGACATGCATCATTAACACACTCTTACAGCAGGGCACAAGGCAGGCACTAGGACCTGCGCGGAATCCTGGCAGGGCTGGGGCACACCCAGACACTGCAGCCGACACACTAACGTGTCCTGAAACACAGTTTGGAAAGCTCTGCAATAGAGGGTAAGAATGGAAGAATCTCATTTCAGTGGGAAAACTCGATTAGGAATTGCTTAAAATTCCTTAAAAACTTTCTCTCTGTATGCTGTGTAACAGGCCAGTCTACTGGTGTGGCCTACGTCAGCTGGTTTTCTACTGGTTTACAAAAGCGAACAATGAAAAAACTTCCCTGTACTTCAGCAGCTGCACACTGCATGAGACATACAGTATATGCAAGAAATACAAGCATATACCTTCCAGTAAAAAAACACATAGAAACTAAATCCTAAAGAATGAAACAACAGAGAATCTTCTGCCACCTTAAAGACTAAACAAATATATTATCACAGACATGTTTTTATTATTTAATTATTGTTCATATTTCTATTACCGCCCATCTTCCTCAACAGGGGACTTTTAAGTTGCCATATTATATTTTTACTGCAAAAGAGTAACACAGGTATTCCTTTGGCTTTTGTAGTAAATTAAGAGAAACCTAAATATTAATATTTTAAGTATTATACATCTTTTTCCAGTTTTCAGCTTTCTGAAAAGCTGAAAAAGTACTTTAAAGTCTTCTTCCTTTTAATTCAACAACCAGCAAATGTCTCCAAACCCACATAAGGTCTTCAGGCAGAAAAGAGTTGTGCCCATGGTAGAGAAGCATACACTGCAGGATGACTTTTGAGGTTACTCCATTATGTCAGAATGTCTCCAGTTTCTCTTTGCCTGTTCTGATGTATTTTTCATTATTAGTTTCCATTCTGAATTTTAAAAAGGCTGTTTTACACATGTATATAATAAATATTAATTAGTAATTTTCTTTTTAACATGATAAATTCTTTATCTCAAGAAGTCACCTACACTGAGGTTTTTGTAGCACGTACATGGATTTGAATTCCACTGATCTTTCAAAGTATAATAAAAATCACTTAATCTGTTAACAGATGAAAAGGCAATCCAGAAAAATCAGCAAAGCATAGCACCCCAAAATGGAAATGTTTCAGGTACCAGGAGTACACTGCTTGCCAGCAAAAGAACTATAAAGAAAACCCCAAAACAGAAAGCTGATGTAACCACATCTTTTTGCACCCTGCTGTAAATATTATTGTGGATTGGCAGCCACAGAATTCCTGATAATGTCATTCAATGACCCAGAAGTCGTGTTTTTCTACAGCAGGCCTGATTTCACTCGGATCAACTTATGTGCATTTGCTTCCTAACCAACAAGCCTCAAATGCTCTCTTTTCCTAATAAGGAATATGCTCTCGCTCCTCGGGTGATGCTCCAGCTTTCCAGTAACGTTTTCAGAGGCAAAGACCAGCATTGTGCCCGCAATCCCCAGTGAGAACGCTCCAGAAAAAGTTCTGGATTTTTCAAAACCCTTCTCTAATAATCTCTAACGAGAATTTGACTTTGCCACGTTCGCCGCCCACTGAGTCGGCTGTCCAACCCCCGGGTGTCCCCGGTTCCTGGCAGGCACTTTGGAAAGGAACGAACCGAACTCCTCAGCCCGAACCGGTCGGGCCCTTCCCGCGCGGTTACAGAGGGAAACCCTAGGAGGCAGCGCGCGATAAGGCGCACTTCGTTCCGAAAGCGGCCGGGACGCCAACTAGGGACGGTGGAAGAGCGAGCAGGTTAGTTATTTTCCGGCGGGCCCTGACGTCAGATTACATTCCCGGGTCATCCTTGCGGAGGCGTTCCCGCCCCCGCCCCACCACTGAGGGAGCGCGAGGGGCGGACCGCTCGTCCTGACGTCACCGACTCGGTGCGGTGTTTTGTCTGGTGGAAAGGCTTGGCGCCTTCCCTCCCCCTCCCCCCTGCACGCCCGCGCGCGCACGAGAGAGAGAGAGAGAGAAAGAGCCCCAGGTTTCCCTGCCACTGGAGAGCCGAATGGAGGAACAGAAAGAGAACGTGCAGCGGCGGGACCCCCCCGGAGAGGAGAACGCGGAAGCCCGCGCGGCCTCGGTAAGTGTCCCTTCGCGGCTGAGCAGCCTGCCCTCCCGCGCATTCCGCGGGGTAGAGCAGCTGGCTCGCTCTTGGCGCCCAGAGAAGCGGCGGTCGCAGCCGAAGAGCTCCTGCCGTCATCGGTCGAAGGGCGCTGAGCTCCTCCCTCCCCGAAGGAGGGGCGGCGGCGCGCGAGAGCAAAAACAATTGGACCGCGGCGGGAAAGCACGCCTGCTTCCCGGTGGATCACCTCTCCCTCGGAATCCTCTTTCGCCCCGCTCTGTGAAATTGTCGCGGAGCGATTGCATGGGAGAGCCATCACAGGAGGGGGCTCTGAGCGTTTAAAGAAGTCTTGCGCTATAAGGGCTTTTTTGTAGTCCCTTGAATTTCGTCTTCTCAGTTGCGCTTCCAAATAAATTTACATATAGCCAAGATGAATTACTGTCCGAAGGAGGAATCTGTGCTAAAGAAACCAAACAAACCCAACCTCGTGGCCCTTCTAAAGGGGGGTAGCGTTACTAATTAAAAGATGAATTCATTTTTCAGTTATTGATGATTATTTGTTTTTTTTTTAAATCGATACAGTATGGGTAAACAGATGGCAGTGCCTTGCGTGGAATGTTAGTAACATGGACACTGAGGCAGGTTGTTTGTGTTACCTGGAAATGCCCAAGAAATCTTGCAGTGCTTCAGTACTAACAAATAAGACTGTGGTATATAATCCCTTGTGGCCTATAATCAAATGCTTGAAACATTACTCCAAGCTATAACTATATACTGGATTGACTATGGGGGAGAAGCTGAAGTCACAGAGAAATCTGATCTGTGACTTTGGAGTATAACTCAGTTTGTTTTCTGGCCAGTTGAGGTATGGAACCAACCAGGAAGCTGTAACTCAGCATACTTTTGGTACAGCACAACAGTTAAATCCTGGCTCTCTTGCATTGCCAGTAGATAGTGAAGCATCTAAGGAAAAAATGCTTTGGACTGTTTGCTTAGCTGAGCAATATAACTTGGAAGCAGCTGTCTGTCTGAGTCATAATCCATGAAAACCAAACTCACTGAGAGGATAGATTGGGAGACACAAGAGTTCAAAACTTCTGGGAGCTGCATGTCTCTGTGCAAATGAAGTTAGCCTACTAAAAGAACTGTTAAGAAATAAAATAGATACAAGCCCACAAAGGCCTTTGAATTCCTTATTGGATGGACACAATATAGAAATGCATGTTTGGTTTCTTTCTTTTTTTTAATTAGAAGAGTTAACAGCATGAGAAATACATCCATGCAAAATATGGAAATTACTTTATCCCTTTAATTTGACAGGGTAATGCATTTGAACCACCTGAGTCATTTTTAAACTCTTAATGATGACATCAAAGATAGTATTTCTGTACAAAGGATAACACTTTGACATTGATTTGAAATTTTTCCAGCTGGGCTATGCGAGTTGAGGATGATGATGTCATGGAAATTTATATTTCTATATCTTTTCTCTGTCATATTTTATGTTATAAGATGAAAGCCTCTTATTTCTCCTTGTTTTACTCATGGCCACCTTGGATTTTAAAAAAGGACAAGCCTACCTCCTTATGTTCTTCCTTCTTGTTCTTCTACCCTTGAATTTCCCTTCCTGCCTTTCCATTGGTATTCCACTGCATCCTCAGGCTTACTGGATCCTTCCCCCACCATTGAATTGATCCACAAGCATATACTGTTCTGCTTTCTTCCTGTTCACACTTTTCAAGTTTTGTTCTTAAGTGCCTGTAACTGTTAAATGATATAAATCATATTTAGCCTGTTCTTAACTTAGCTTAACCTGTTGACCACTAAAACTCATCAGGATGTTCCCTCTACCGTTGTTTCTATAATTTCCTTTGTTGGTATTGTCCTATTGACTTTAAGCTTACCTATGTTCAAGAAGTATCTAAAAACCTGTACTAAAATACTGTAAGGAAGGATGGTGTAACAAGTTAAACTGAGATGCATATTGTATGCTACTCCCAATTCTGGAATTTAAAGTAAAGTAGTACTGTCTTTAGGCCTGTCTGCAAATGCTGATAATTTCCTTAACAGTGGGAATTATACTCATCTAGAGGGTACCTTGATGACCAAGTAGGAAATTTGGCTAATTGATGACCCATGGACAAGATCAGGCTCATATAGCAATTGTGGTAACAATTTCCCTTCTTTAAAAAATAATGCATCTTGAAAGTTAAATGTTAGTAAGAAGTAGATAAACTGCACACTTCAGTATATGTGAGGGCTTTTTCAATATAATATTATGGTCATCCTTGCCTTTGGACAATTATCCAGTGTCATTGTTTTAGATAATGTTGAATAACATTATTATTTCAAGCTTTTGAAGATGAAGAGTTGTAACTTTTTTTTCTCATCATACAGCCTTTCTGTCAGAGTAAGCAGTGCTGCAAGTTTGATTTTCAAGAAGATAATAATAAAAAATCCATGTCCAGTTCAAGTGATTTCAGCGATCCAATCTACAAAGAGATTTCTCTGACAAATGGTCACATCAATAGAATGAGTAGAGAAGAGCTTAGAGCTAAACTTGCTGAATTCAGACTTGACACCAGGTAACCATGTGCAAAGTACATATATTTCCTGATGTGTTTCTGACTCCATATATAAAGGTGAAATTAATAAAGTCACCTCTTATGGATCTCTCTTCTGAGATGCTTTTATGATTTGTAGAAGGAACAAAGAAAGAAGTTAAGTCTGTCTATTGTGAATAATTATTTCTGCACAGAACTCATTATCATTGGGTTTGTGGGCAGGGAAGGATTTCACACTGAATAATCATAGGTGGGATTCCTCAGTATTAAATCTTGCATAAAGTTGTCATTCTAGAATTTGCATTGTGGCATTATATACCTCTGCATATCTTCAGTCGAAGGAGCACATGGGAGAAACTCCAGGTGAACTTTCTGGAAAGGCTAACCTGATGGAAAAAAGAAATTCAAGAATTCAGTGAAAATGGAACTGCAAAGATTAAATAAGAAAATCTTACCTGGAAAAATAGGTAGCTAACTAGTAGAAGAGTTCCCAGTCCATTGGGAGGTGTGGCAAGAGGATGCCCAATAGCAAACCTTCTCTGTGGCAGCTCTCTTCCTGTGGAACAGCCTGTCTCCTGGGCAGTGGGGGCCCCTATCCTTATGGCCTTGGCTGGTGAAGACCTGGCTTTTCTGGATGGCCTTTGGGGACACAGGCCTATATATATTTGTTGGTTTATATGTACGTACAGTATTATTTTAGTTTTAATGATTTAATGTCATGTATTATTTATTACTGTTATTCTAATATCAGTATCCCAAGAATCCACTTGGGCTGAGGCAGTGGATAAATTGCATAAATAAATTAAAGTTGGAACAAGGAAGTGATAAAAAAGGTAATTTGTGACTGGTGGTGGTTTAGTAGTAGAATGCAGGCTTGACATGCAAAATGTCCCAGGCATGATTCTTGGCATTTCCAGGCAGAGCTGAAAGAAACTCTTGTCTGGCAACCTGGAATTCCCTGCCAACTAGGGTTGACATTATTGGGGTAGGTGGAACAGTGATCTGACTTTTTAGAAAATAGCTTCCTGTGTCATTTATATAATGGCATCACATTTTTTTAATATATGATGTTCTTTGTAAATAGCGAACATAACTAGCGTTCCTTCTGTTCGCTTCCTAGAGACAATTTAACTTACCTGAAATGTAAATGAAAGGATTACTTTTATGGGCAGAAATACTGTTAATATCATTGCAAACAACTTATGTAAAAACTGGAATATATTTTGTCTAGAAATAATCTCTTAAATTTCTTTAAGGCATAGGGAGTTTTATAATCCTCTTGAGTATTTCTGCTCTTGTGTTAAAGCTGTTATCTCTTTCTCAGTGGAAAACTACATAGTAGGAGCAACTTCCTTTTGAGGCTTGTTTGATGCAAGCAGATCAAATTCTTGTCATTTCTGTTGGAGAAAGTTACTAGAAACAAGGCTGACATTTGCATGGAGAGATAATGGCCAAATGGATTAGGAGGTGCTACATTTCTGCTCTAACTCAGCAGTATGCTAAAATATCCTGGAAATAAGCTCTGTTGATTTTTTTTTCTTTGACAGAGGAGTGAAAGACGTATTGAAGAAGAGGCTGAAAAACTATTATAAGAAAGAAAAACTAATGCAAAAGCAGCCGACAAATGCAGAAGATTACTACAATTATATCTGTGTTATTGACTTTGAAGCAACTTGTGAAGAAAAAAATCAGCCTGAATTTACACATGAAATAATTGAATTTCCTGTTGTTTTACTAAATACTCAGACATTACAAATAGTAAGTATTCATGTCCTACTTGTCTACTAGATGGTTTAATAAATTCATCAAAAAGTGAGTTTTGCGTTTTGAAAATAGATAGTAAAGCAAATATATTATGTTGACTTGTATGCTGTCTGATCAACAAATTAGGCAGCTTACGACTCTAGCTGACACAGCCTTTTTAGACCTTGAATTATATCCATAAGAAAATAAATACTGATATATGTTTGTTACTTAGTTTAAAGGCACTTTGTGCAAAAGAATATTCCCTTTTTTTCCCCTTGCTAAGTGGAACAAGCAGAAGTAAATACATGCCTGGACTCCCACAAGTAGACAGTTTGGGAAAGGGAAAATGATTTTGGGTGAAAGACAACAAAGAACGGTCCAAATGCCCTCCTCTGCTGCTCTTCTGCTCTAAATGACACCACCCTGAGGCTGCTTTTCATTTTGTTTTAAGATGTTGAGCCACATGTTCTGCAGGTATGTAACACTGATTCAGTTGCATATCATGCTAAGCCATAAAGCTTAGTTAGCACAAATGTGCGTGCTCACGCTCATTGGTTTTCCTCTATGGTGTGTGGCTAGCAAGTTGCCCATCATTTGTTGTTTGTTTAGAATTAAGCATGCTGTTTCAATGTGGGCTACATTCCTAGCAGAATTGGTTGAAAAACCTGGAAAGGCCTGTGTTAAGTTGCTTATGGCTAAGTTCTCTGATTTGTTTTGGCTGGAAATAGCCTAGCCTGCGTCCTGTATTCATACAACATGCTGATGATTAAACAAACCAATGGGTGGTTAACTAACTATGCTGCTTTGAGTGAGGAGTCAGCAGTTGTAGGTATGACATGGGATCGCAGGTGTATCCCTAAGGGGTACTACCTCTGGGCTGCAAAAGTCCAAAGCCGATTGGATGATAGCAGAGAGGGCTTTCTGTATCTCTTTATTGTCTTCTCATGGCTGTCCAGATACGGTGCCCCTAATATATTTTGACAAGTGCATAATGACTGTAATAGCACATACATCATTCCATATGGGCTACTCTGTGTTACAAGTCTTGACACTGTTTGCAAACCCAAACCTGAAGTGGGAGTTGTAAGGATGCCCCTAACCATAGCAGCAGGAGCAGCAGAATGTCCCACGTAAAACACAAGTAAAGTACGTGTTGCTAAGGTTCAACTAATCCTTATCATCTTTGACTGATTGTTATTATTCCTTGACATTAATGAGCTATGAAAGGAGTGGATGTTCTGTGTTTTGTCTGTATGATCATGAAATGACCTATGATTAAGTTCAATTTTGTAGGAAGACACTTTCCAGCAATACGTGAAACCAGAGATTAATCCTCAACTTTCAGATTTCTGCATTAATTTGACAGGAATCTCTCAGGTAAATTGTCTTTGTCACTCACTATAGTCATTAAGCAAAACTTTTTTTTAAAGGTTAAGGTTTAGGCATTGATTATAATCCTAGTATCTGATTGCAAACAGAGCATGTTAAGTGAGGAGTGATCAGGTCTAAGCTTCCTGATTTCTCTTTTTCTTTACAGATGTATTTCTTTCAAGTCAGTACCACAGGCTATAAGTAAAGTGCCTATGGTATTGATTTAAAAGAAGTACATTTATAGAGAAATGTATAACTATTCTATAGACTAGAATTCTGAGTTTTCATGAGCAATTCTCTGAGCAGATATGCTTTCCTAAAATACTGAACACTGTTCACCATTTCTAACACCGTACTGTAAGCAACCAGTATTGATCATGCCTGGTCTGGTTGGGTCAGAGGCAGAATCTAATGTTAATCGGTACTCCGTGCACCTGCAGAGCCTGCTTGTACAACCAATAATGTGAATTGTTTAAATCAGGGGTCCCAAACCTGTGGGCCATGGCCCACTAGTGGGCTGCTGCCTGTTAGGAAGTGGGCCGCACAGCAGGAGGTGAGCGGTGGTGTCTGGAACGAGCCTGTCCCTGCCGCCATGAGTCGGAGGAAGAGCAGCCGGTAGCAGGAAGAAGCTGGGAAGGCGCAAAGACAGAGCCTGAGCCGGAGCAGCTGATTGGTGGGGACCCTGAAGGGGAAACACCTCCACCTATCAGCGTGCGGCAAAGAAGGGCGGAGAGGCAGGCCAAGGAGCGCGAAGCCCGATTGGCCCCTGCTCGCAAACCCCACCCCCGTCCACGCGATTGGCTCCCGCCTACAAACCCCACCCCCTGTCCGCGTGATTGGCTCCCGTCTTCAAACCCCGTCCGCACAATTGGCTCCTGCCTGCAGACCCCACCCCCCTGTCCGTGGAAAAATTGTCTTCCACGGAACCAGTCCCTGGTGCCAAAAAGGTTGGGGACCCCTGGTTAAATGGTACATTTATTGATTGGGAGAGGATACTCCTATTCTCATGAGAGTTCCACCTTGGTGAAGACTACTTTATTGCCTCCTTAGTGCCAGCTGCAGGAATAATAATGCAAAGGCTGCTTGAGATAATAGTACACTTCAAATTTGTTACATTCTTAGTAGCTCAATAACAATCTAGTTAATAAGTTTAGTTCGAGAGTGCACCAAAGAAAAGTACGTTCATAAAAGTTGGCTTGTTGTAATGGTTTGTTAGGTATTGAATCTGATATGGGGCAGTAGACATTTTGGATGATTTTGAGATAGAGGCCCTTAAGTTTGTTGTTAAAAAGTTCCTAATGCTTAAAGTCTTAGTTCTTTCCCTATACATTATAGTTAGGTTGTGGAGTAAAAAAGGGCTTTCTACCATAAATTTCATCCTTCTTCCAGTTTTCCAAGCTGAGAAGGGATGGATATATAGGGAAATGAGAGAGCGAGCACCAGAAAGATAGGATTGTTGACAGGCTGCAGGGTTTCCTTGAGGAGCCAGTTTGGTCTAGTGGTTAAGGTGCTGGGCTAGAAACCAGGAGACTGGGAGTTCTAGTCCCGCCTTAGGCATGAAAGCCGGCTGGGTGACCTTGGGCCAGCCCCTGTCTCTCAGCCCTAGGAAGGAGCCAATGGGAAACCAGGAGACTGAGAGTTCTAGTCCTGCCTTAGGCACGAAAGCTGGCTGGGAGACCTTGGGCCAGTCACTCTCTCTCAGCCCAACTTCCCTCACAGGGTTGTTGTGGGGAAAATAGGAGGAGGAAGGAGTATGAGGTATGTTTGCCACCTTGAGTTATTTATAAAAATAATAAAGGTGGGATAAAAAATAAAATAAAAAAAACTTGCAGGAGTTGGATCCAGGAGATCCCTCCCTCCCCCACCACCCCTAAAGAATATTAGGCATATGATGCAAATACTTCTGGAGTTGTAGGGAAGTTTGTATTTTCTCATTGAATTAATAACAAAGAATATACATAGGATATTTCTGATGCATTGATAGTTATTGTAGAAAACCAAAAACTCTGTAGTACATTTTTAATAATATGGCTTGACAGAAGCCCTGTTCATATTATTCTCCCATTAGAAAATTAGTACTCAAGCTTCTTAGTATGCAGTAATTGTATTTTCATTGATAATATTTCTAGGAACTGGTGGAGAAAGCTGATGAATTCCCAAAAGTGCTGCAACGTGTTGTAGATTGGATGAAACAGAAAGAACTAGGAAGCAAATACAGCTATTCCATATTAACTGATGGGTATGTAATGGGGAGAGTTGTACACATGTTCAGTTGAAACATACTTATTTTTTAAATTACAACCATTAAATTATGTCAGTATTCTTCAACCATTCTTTAGCTTTTATAGGATTGCATTTTTGGAGTTGTTCAAGTTGGTTGCGTTTGCAACTGTAAGCTAAATAGGATGCTGTGATTGGAATGTCTGAACACCTTGGATCTTTCCCCTGCTTGTTCTCTGGTGCTGCACATGAGAAGAAGAAATATTTTGTGTTTTGAAAAGATTATAGCAAATTTACATAGATTAAAATCCAGAACGTAGTAGAGGATTACCACCTGTTGAATCCAAGAGGAATAATCTGTATACTGTAGGTAATTACATTAACATTCAGACATGAGCATTGAATCCAGTTGTTTTATACAATGGCTACACACAAGCAGATGACTATAAATATGCTAAATTTTCTGTTTGACAATGAAGATAGCTAAAGAATGCCTTATTTGCAGAACTGTACAAGGGAGTGCATTCATACATCTGTTGATTATTTAATGTTTGGGCCATATCTTTTACATTTGAACAAGAATTATCATGAGTAACATAAGACAAAATTAATGAATAATAAAATACAAAATTTATTTATTAAATGTATACACCGCCCATCTCACTATATGATCAATAAAATGCTAGAAAACAATTAAACAATATCTCCACAAGAAAACCTGGGCAAACAAAATTGTTGATGCTTATTTGGGCCATTGAAAGAGGAATTTAACAGCAGGTTTGCCACAGATAACACTGGCTGGCTGCTTAACTCTAAATTCAGGGACTCTCAGAAAAGGATTTACAAATTGTGTCAGAAAAATTGGGCAAATACACAAAGGGAGATCCAGATAGTTTCCAAAAGAACCTCCTGATGAAAAACTAAATTGGCATCCTTAAAATACTTTGATTTGTTTGTTTGTTAAAGGTCCTGGGATATGAGTAAATTTTTAAATATCCAGTGTCGTGTTAGTCGTCTGAAGTATCCTTCTTTTGCTAAGAAGTGGATTAATATCCGCAAATCCTATGGAAACTTCTACAAGGTTTGTTGTCTCCTTGTTTCCTGAAACATTCAGATTCTAGTTGAGAAAAGTAGAAGCCCAGAAATGGGTTTATAATAATTGGCAGGATAGTGAATTTAACTGTATGCTGTGGCTAGGAGAACTCTGTGAAGTTTTGGGTAAAGATTACCCCTATTGAGATCTATATGACAGCTAGGAAATATATGGAGCTCACACTGCCACTCAGTAGCCCTTCTGCATCCCGTAAATGGGGTGGAAAAGGGGTTGCCTTCTTTTTTTAGCTTTGGGGCCATTTTAAACAGGGAAATGGATGCCTTGAGCATCCCTTCCACCCTGGTGATATCAGTAGGTCACCCCTAGTAACTTCGAAGTACAGGTAATCCTCACTGACCACAGTTGGGACAGCAACTCTGTCACTAAGCGACGTAGTCGTTGAGTGAAATGTCACATGACTGCGCGGAACTAACATCAGTTCCGCTGCAGTCGTTAAGTGAATCACATGGGTCCTTAAGCGCGACATCGTGTGATCTTCTCAATTGACTTTACTTGTCGGAAGCCAGCTGTGGAGATTGCAAATGGCGATCACGTGATCATGGGATGCTGCGACCATTGTAAATGTGCGCTGGTTGCAAAGCGCCTGAATAGCAATCACGTGACCGCAGGGACGCTGCAATAGCCACAACTTTGAGGACCGGTTGTAAGTCTCTTCATTCAGCACTGTTGTAACTTCGAACAGTTGCTGAATGATGCAGTTAGTAAGTGAGGGCTATCTGTATATTGAAGAAAAACGTATCTTTTATGTAGAAATACAAAAATGCTGCCCGCCCCTGCTATAAGATGTACTAGATGCTACACTTACGAAATTCAGAATCTGAATGTTGCTTTGCCATTCTTGATTTCTCCTTTCTAGAACTGTAGCAACTGGAACAATAGACCTATAAACACTCTTTGGGGCAATGGGCATTATTTGAAATGTGAGAAAGTGTCCTGTGTGCTCTTGTATAACATGGGCACCTTCGTGGGCGTGGCCAGTTGTAAAAGATCCCTTTGCTGAAGGAAAACTGGTTCTCTTGCTCTCCACCATCCCTTCTGGTACTTCCCTCCAGGATATGCTCTTAATCACCCTGCTTTAACTTTTATTTTTTTTGGTGCAAGTGGACATACTTCCAAATAAAACTGGGCTATAACTACCCATCATTTTTGTTTTCTAAGAATGCCTAAATGCCTGCGTGTGGCCCAGAGACGTTCTTAGAAACAAGGATGGGAAATGGCTTGGTATGCCAAATGTTGTCCTTCTATTTATTTATTTTAATTAAAATAGTATATTTTGAAATTATACCCATTAGGGTAGGACACCTGTCCCACTTCAGAGCACAGCTAGAGTAAAGCGAGAGCCCATTGCCCTCCCACTCACACATACTGTATGTGGGCAGGGATGGAATTTAGACCAGTTAGTAATGTAGACAGATCGATAATAGAGGCTGCATTTCTCTTCTGTCTGCATCTACTTAGAATGATTCCCTTCATTTGCCAGGTTCCTAGATGCCAAACAAAACTGTCAACCATGTTGGAAAAACTTGGGATGGACTATGATGGGCGGCCTCACAGCGGGCTTGATGATTCCAAGAACATTGCGCGAATAGCCATTCGAATGCTTCAGGATGGATGTGAACTCCGTGTGAACGAGAGGCTGCATGGTGGGCATCTGCTAGCGGTCCCTTCCTCTGCTCCAATAGAGGGAGCTCCAATACCACAGATGCCGAAGTTTCGATAAATATTAGGAAGTGAGTTATACTGTGTTCAGATCCATATTCTTGGCATTCCAAAGCCATTTCAGAGAGTTGATTTTTTAAAGGGGGCTCTATCCCCAGTTTAATCCCTTGCAGAAATATACAGGTCTCAAAGCACCCACTGAAAGTCTCTATTAATTTAAATCTCCTCTAAAATAGTCGCACTAAGTTTAATTTTAGTTACCCAAGTTAAAATAAATTTTTACTAAAGTAAAATCAAACAGAAGTGTAACATTTGACCTGCAGATACAACAACACTAATTTTTTGTAACATGGTTGAATACCATGGGGAATTCATCTTTGCTAATCTTTTGTTTTACTGTTTAACGTACCAGGAGGATGCAACAGTGACCAAATTGTCTCCTGGTATTTGATAGCTTATTTGTGTTTGGTAAATTCTTTGCAATGGGGCATTTGTTTTTTTTAAGTTTGGTCTTCCTTACCCAGTTAATAGAGATTTCCAATAGTAATACATTTTTTGATGTAATATTGTTGAGGGACCTGTTGAGCCAATATTAGTTATCTCTTAACCTCATTAAATTCAGATAGCAAATTAAGCATTTCATTACATTTCTGTTGAAATAATGGAAATGTGTTTAACAGGATCATCATGCTTTTCTCCTTCCATTACATATCAGCATGGTGTAACTTACTTTGATATCCTTTCCCCAGTATTGTTAAAGAAAAAACAGAGAAGCACATTATTCCTATAATAATTTAGGCTTTGGTATGGATTTCATGCCAGTATATCATTTATATGATCAAAGAGAAACAAATCACTTCCCTGTAAATTATTATGCCAACCTTTTGTTTTGACATTTCAACTCAATTTTGAAAGGTTTGCTTTAATAAATACAAATCGAGTTTTTAATGGTCTCTGAACCATTACATAGTATGGCACATTTTAATATTTATTGCACAGCTCTTGTAGATTTCTGACTTTTGAACTGGTTTATTATATTTTGTCACCTTCATGGGAATTCTGCTCAATTTGTTGTCCAAAATGTTCTGAGGGAATGAATGGCTGATTCAAGTCAACTAGTGACTTCATGTCTAAGCAAGGATTTAAGCCCATCTTTTATCCATTATACCTCATAGTGTCTGTATACAATGTATAGTTTGGCACTGTTTGCAGCATTGGTTTTCTCCTGAAAACCCACTTTGTAAATACTCTGCTTTATTCTTATCTGTCCAGAGTAAAATGATGATTTGACATTACACTTTCTGCTTCAGCCTGCAATCTTAATATTCCTTTCTGGTTTAACATTTTAAATCATGTGTGGAATCATATCATTTCTACATGTTTTTTTCATGGGGTTGGGATGGTGCCGAAAGATTATGACTAGGTTCACGCCTTGTACTAAGTTAAAATGGGCTTGGCTATTTTATGGGTGAGTATAAAGCCAGCCAGCGCACATCGTTTATGGTTCAGGTGAACCCAGGCTATTGGGTTAAACCAGTAAAACTATGTGAATTAATGTGTTGTGTGGACACGGCTTAAGATTTTGTGCTAGGTCACCTTTTATCCACTGCACAAGTAGCTATTCATCTTCTGGACACTTTAAATATCAGCTTTTGAGATACTGTAGAAGTTTATGCTCTTTTCAATACAGTTTGTATATTTTTACCTTAAAACAAGGTTTCAACCCACTGTAATCATTTATATTTCAATTTAATGTGTTATATCTTTCCAATAAAGACACCCAGTAATGTCATCCCATAGCTTCTCTGCCAATACAAATATGTAACTGGACTGTGGGAACAGATAGAAATTTTAGTTGATCATTGAGGCTGGAGTTAAGACAATGGATGACAGAGGGACCAGCAGGGGCTTCAATTAAGATCTACTGGGTGTGCATGTATGTTGGATAATACTGCTGTGGACCACAGTAAATAGCTTATGGACATCTTAGTTACGTATTGCCAAGCATACCTCAAATGGCCATAATGTGGAGATTTCTCTGAAGACAGAAGTCCTATCTGGTAATAGATCTTTTGGATTAGTTAATTAGTTAATAATTGCACGGCCTACTGACCGACACAGTAGCTAACCATGCTTTGGCTTAATTACTGTAGTGTGCAAACCAGAAAGCTGGATTAAGTAACCATAATTAAATTAAACAGAGGTAAGTATATTTTGCGAATATAGCCAGTGAATACCCCAACAATTTACTTAGATTTTTTTTTCCACTGACTTTTTCATTATGCCTTGTGGACTTCCTAGAAGCAATTGATTAGCCAATCTGGGAAGTAGCTCAATCTTGGTCTGATTGAGCAAGACTTGTCTTCCTGTGTTTCTATCTTCACCTTCAGAATTCCTTGACAGTACATTCTTGAATGAAGGGTAAAACCAGTTTTTGGTACTTCCATTTTTCAACTGCAATACTACAAGTCTTTTGGCAGTGCTCATATCCTATGTCCTTGGAAAGGCTAAATTATGTATTATTCAATGCAGTTAAGATGGGGATTAGATTCTCATTCAGCAATTAATGAACTATATTCACCTTCCTTTCTAGAGTTATTTCAGGAATAAGCTGCAAACCTAAGTATCCCCAGAACCTATGCATTCCCGAGTGTAGGAAGGCATTTGGCCATTTTAATGTGTTGTTAGCAGTTCAGCTTGGGACGGTTGAAAAGCTGCCTTTTGGTAGCAGCACGTGGCCTTGTACAAGGATATGGAAACAATAGGGTATGTGTTGCTCTCTTGTTTGTTCCTTCTACTGGGATTTACATAGAAAACTGTTCTCATGCTCACTGTACTTTGTTTCCCAGGAAAACATTTGATTATGATGTATTCTGTCTCTTCTCAGACAAAATTAAATCTATTGCTGAAGTAGTGACCGGAATTTTTTGGTCAGCTATGAAGATTATGGCTCATGTATCTTCATCATTCTGGGGTGTTTGTGGACTTGTGATCTGTGTTGGCTTTATTTGTAGGTGAAATACATATTGCTTCATTGTTTGTTAGGCTTCATTTGATTTATAACCTCTAGAACAGAGCTTTCCAAACTGTGTGTCGGGACACGTTAGTGTGTCGGCTGCAGTGTCTGGGTGTGTTGCAGCTGTTGCTGCCTCTGAGCCCTGCCAGGATTCCTTGCAGGTCCTAGTGCCTGCCTTGTGCCTTGCTGCCTCCAAACCTGCCCAGATTCCTTGCAGGTCCTAGTGCCTGCCTTGTGCCTTGCTGCCTCCAAACCTGCCCTGCCAGGATTCCGCGCAGGTCCTAGTGCCTGGCTTGTGCCTTGCTGCCTCCAAACCTACCTGCCAGGATTCCGCGCAGGTCCTAGTGCCTGCCTTTTGCCTTGCTGCCTCCAAACCTGCCCTGCCAGGATTCCGCGCAGGTCCTAGTGCCTGCCTTGTGCCTTGCTGCCTCCAAACCTGCCCTGCCAGGATTCCGCGCAGGTCCTAGTGCCTGCCTTGTGCCCTGCTGTAAGAGTGTATCGCGAAATGATGCATGTCTAAAAAGTGTGTCACCAACATGAAAAGTTTGGAAAGCTCTGCTCTAGAAGCTCAAGGAGGCATACATTGCACTCCTTCATGCCTGCCTTCTATTCATTCTCATATGGGGTACGTTTGAATGAGAGAAGATGATTAACTCAGAGTCACACAATGACCTTCCATGGTTGATGATGAAATAGAACCCAGGTCTCCCTGGTCCTAATCTAACACCTTAACCACTACAACACACTGGCTGAGAAGGTCTCAAGGCTGGACAGTAAATACCAAAAGCCCTTTTCAGTTGCCTGTAAATATGCTTGCATTGGGGCTGCTTTTCCAATTTGAATTGCAATTTATTTTCCATCTGTGGGGCTGATGTAAGTATTTTGACCATCTCCTTTTTGAAAGTCCTTCAGAAGTGCAATTGCAATTCTGCTCATTTTGTCTTTTACTTGATTTATTTACTTTACCATTCCAGTAGCAAAGTCCTAGCTAAGTTACTTAGTAAACCAGAACAGCAAAGAATTCTATTGAAAATTAGGTTCTAACCTTTATAACAAAATCAAAACTTAACTTTGACAATAAATATATATTGACCAAAAAACAATTATTTAAAAAGTACTATTGTCAGCTGATAATTTTCACAATTTGAGTTGAGTTAAATTTGAGTTGGCCAAAATAAAGCTTGGAGCAAGTTTTGACCGTGTTCCTTCTCTGCCTGTTCAAGATTCATTGGGTTTTTTGAAATTGGTGGCCCATCCACACTTTGCAGGATCCTGACCCACAGTCTGAGAACGCCTGAATTAGCTGATTTGGTATTGCCATTAGTTAGCTTTGTAATTAATATACTAAACTATCCATGATATCTAGGAGGTAATATACTGAAATCATGTTAGGAAAATAAATAGTGATGCCTGGATTTGCTCTGATGCAGAACAAACATTAAGGTTTGTAACAATTTTTGTTTCAAACTAAAGTTTGGTTTGACTCTTTGAAAATGAGAGTCACTCATGGTCACCTTGGTCTTGGTCTTGGTTACCTCTTCATTGGATTACTGTAATGGCTTTAGAAGGACTGCCCTGGAAGACCACTGGGAAGCTACAGCTGGTCCAGAGTGCAGCAGTGATGGGCATGTTGTGGTATCCACATGTGTCCCTGCTGCTTCATGAGCTGCGCTGATTGCCAGTTGGCTTCCAGGGGCAATTCAAGGTGCTGGTTATTGCATGGCATTGTTGTTGTTTATTCGTTCAGTCGTTTCCGACTCTTCGTGACTTCATGGACCAGTCCACGCCAGAGCCCTCTGTCGGCCGTCACCATCCCCAGCTCCCCAATGGTTGAGTCCGTCACCTCCAGAATACCATCCATCCATCTTGCCCTTGGTCGGCCCCTCTTCCTTTTGCCTTCCACTTTCCCTAGCATCAGCTTCTTCTCCAGGGTATCCTGTCTTCTCAAAGTACTTCAGTTTTGCCTTTAATATCATTCCCTCAAGTGAGCAGTCTGGCTTTATTTCCTGGAGTATGGACTGGTTTGATCTTCTTGCAGTCCAAGGCACTCTCAGAATTTTCCTCCAACACCACAGTTCAAAAGCATCTATCTTCCTTCGCTCAGCCTTCCTTATGGTCCAGCTCTCACAGCCATAGGTTACTACAGGGAATACCATTGCTTTAACTATGCGGACCTTTGTTGTCAGTGTGATGTCTCTGCTCTTAACTATTTTATCAAGATTTGCCATTGCTCTCCTCCCAAGAAGTAGACGTCTTCTGATTTCCTGGCTGCAGTCAGCGTCTGCAGTAATCTTTGCGCCTAGAAATACAAAGTCTGTCACTGCCTCCACTTTTTCTCCCTCTATTTGCCAGTCATCAATCAAGCTCGTTGCCATAAGCTTGGTTTTTTTGAGGTTTAACTGCAACCCAGCTTTTGCACTTTCTTCTTTCACCTTCGTCATAAGGCTCCTCAACTCCTCCTCGCTTTCAGCCATCAAAGTGGTATCATCTGCATATCTGAGATTGTTAATGTTTCTTCCAGCGATTTTAACTCCAGCCTTGGATTCCTCAAGCCCAGCATGTCGCATGATGTGTTCTGCGTACAGGTTGAATAGGTAGGGTGAGAGTATACAACCCTGCCGTACTCCTTTCCCAATCTTAAACCAGTCCGTTGTTCCGTGCTCTGTTCTTACCGTTGCTACTTGGTCGTTATACAGATTCCTCACGAGGCAGACAAGATGACTTGGTATCCCCATACCACCAAGAACTTGCCACAATTTGTTATGATCCACACAGTCAAAGGCTTTAGAATAGTCAATAAAACAGAAATAGATGTTTTTCTGAAATTCCCTGGCTTTCTCCATTATCCAGCGGATATTGGCAATTTGGTCTCTAGTTCCTCTGCCTTTTCTAAACCCAGCTTGTACATCTGGCAATTCTCGCTCCATGAATTGCTGGAGTCTACCTTGCAAGATCTTGAGCATTACCTTACTGGCATGTGAAATAAGTGCCACTGTTCGATAGTTTGAACATTCTTTAGTGCTTCCCTTTTTTGGTATGGGGATATAAATTGATTTTTTCCAATCTGATGGCCATTCTTGTGTTTTCCAAATTTGCTGGCATATGGCATGCATCACCTTGACAGCATCATCTTGCAAGATTTTAAACAGTTCAGCTGGGATACCGTCGTCTCCTGCTGCCTTGTTATTAGCAATGCTTCTTAAGGCCCATTCAACCTCACTCTTCAGGATGTCTGGCTCTAACTCACTGACCACACCGTCAAAGCTATCTCCAATATTATTATCCTTCCTATACAGATCTTCCGTATATTCTTGCCACCTTTTCTTGATCTCTTCTGCTTCTCTTAGGTCCTTACCATCTTTGTTTTTGATCATACCCATTTTTGCCTGGAATTTACCTCCGATGTTTCTAATTTTCTGGAAGAGGTCTCTTGTCCTTCCTATTCTATTGTCTTCTTCCACTTCCGCACATTGCTTGTTTAAAAATAATTCCTTATCTCTTCTGGCTAACCTCTGGAATTTTGCATTTAATTGGGCATATCTCCCCCTATCACTGTTGCCTTTTGCTTTCCTTCTTTCTTGGGCTACTTCCAGTGTTTCAGCAGACAGCCATCTTGCCTTCTTGGTTTTCTTTTTCTTTGGGACGTTTTTTGTTGCCGCCTCCTGAACAATGTTGCGAACTTCTGTCCATAGTTCTTCTGGGACCCTATCTACTAAATCTAGTCCCTTAAATCTATTCTTCACCTCCACTGCATATTCCTTAGGAATATTAGTGAGCTCGTATCTAACTGATCTGTGGGTCTTCCCTATTCTCTTTAGTCTGATTCTAAATTTTGCAATAAGAAGTTCGTGATCTGAACTACAGTCAGCTCCAGGTCTTGTTTTTACCGACTGTATAGATGTCCGCCACCTTTGGCTGCAAAGGATGTAGTCAATCTGATTTCGGTGTCGACCATCTGGTGAAGTCCATGTATAAAGTCGTCTTTTAGGTTGTTGGAAGAGAGTGTTTGTTATGCACAGTGAGTTGTCTTGGCAAAATTCTATCAGCCTATGTCCTGCTTCATTTTGTTCTCCCAGACCGTGCTTGCCTGTAATTCCAGGTGTCGTCTGACTACCCACCTTAGCATTCCAGTCTCCTGTAATGAAAATAACATCTCTTTTTGGGGTATTATCTAGTAGGTGCTGCAGATCCTCATAGAACTGATCTACTTCTGCTTCTTCAGCATCTGTGGTTGGGGCGTATATTTGGATCACTGTGATGTTAAATGGCTTACCCTGAATTCGAACTGAGATCATTCTATCGTTTTTTGGATTGTATCCAAGCACTGCTTTAGCCACTTTATTATTAATTATGAAGGCTACTCCATTTCTTCTGTGGTCCTCTTGTCCACAGTAGTAGATCTGGTGGTCATCTGATGTGAAGTGGCCCATCCCAGTCCATTTCAGTTCACTGACACCTAAAATGTCTATATTTAATCTTGACATCTCACCAATAACCACATCCAATTTGCCCTGGTTCATAGATCTTACATTCCAGGTTCCTATGGTGTGTTGATCTTTAGAACATCGGATTCGTCGTTCACCACCAGCACCGTCGGCCGCTAGCCGTCCTTTCGGCTTTGAGCTAGCTGCGTCATCACATCTGGGGCTAGTTGAACGTATCCTCTGTTCCTCCCCAGTAGCATTTTGACCATCTTCCGACCTGGGAGTCCCATCTTCCGATGGTATACCGACATATCTTTGGTTGTACTGATCCATTTAGTTTTCATGGCAAGAATACTGGGGTGGGTTGCCATAACCTTCCCCAGGGATCGTATTTAGTCTGACCTCTCTGCCACGACCTTCCCGTCTTGGGTGTCCCTTCACGGTTTAGCTCATGGTTTCATTGAGGTGCTCAAGCTCCAGCACCACGACAAGGTAACGATCTCCTTTGCTGGAGATTGCATGGCATAGGGCCTGGTTACTTGAGGGATCAGCTGTCTCCATCTCTTTCTGCTCATCCAGTGAGGTCAGCTGGAATGGGCACACTCCAGGTCCCATCAATTATGCAGTGTCATCTTAAAGGACCTAGGAAGTGTACCTTCTTGGTGATGGCTCCTGCCCGTTGCGATGATATCCCACTGGAGATTCATACTGCTCCCACCCTTGGGACTTTCTGCAAACTGCTTAAGATTTGGTTAGTCTCCCAGGCTTAGGTTAGAATGATGGTTGAGCCCCTCTGGTTTGGTTTTTTGCTGTTTGGTCTTTTTGGTTCTGTCTTCTGACACATTTTTTCCTGATATATTTGGTTTTCTTTTAATTTTTTTATTTGTAAACCACCCAGAGTCGCTGTGGAATTGGGCAGCCTCAAAATTGAAATAATAAATGTAGGAACTAAAGACATCAGAAGGCCTGAGCATTTTCCACATGCAACCATGTTTAAGGAATTGTGGGCTCTCTAAAGCAGAGCTTTCCAAACTTTTCATGTTGGTGACACACTTTTTAGACATGCATCATTTTGCGACACTCTTACAGCAGGGCATCATTTCGTGACACACTCTTACAGCAGGGCACAAGGCAGGCACTAGGACCTGCGCGGAATCCTGGCAGGGCAGGTTTGGAGGCAGCAGGGCACAAGGCAGGCACTAGGACCTGCGCGGAATCACAGCAGGTTTGGAGGCAGCAAGGCACAAGGCAGGCACTAGGACCTGCGTGGAATCCTGGCAGGGCAGGTTTGGAGGCAGCAAGGCAGGCACTAGGACCTGCGCGGAATCACAGCAGGTTTGGAGGCAGCCAGGCACAAGGCAGGCACTAGGACCTGCGTGGAATCCTGGCAGGGCAGGTTTGGAGGCAGCCAGGCACAAGGCAGGCACTAGGACCTGCGTGGAATCCTGGCAGGGCTCGGAAGCAGCAGCAGCCGCGACACACCCAGACACTGCAGCCAACACACTAACATGTCCCGACACACAGTTTGGAAAGCTCTGCTCTAAAGGTAAATGGGGACATATTGTGACTGACAAAATGAAGGACAAAGTTGAGTGAGCTATTTCTCTGTTCTCTCATACAGTACTAGAACAGCCCAATCATAGAGGTGAAGTGAACAATTGCTTGAGGTACCAATATCTCAGAAAGCTTCCTTCAGTGATTTGTGCTAATAGAGAGCTCGTTCCTGTGCCTGGCAAATGAACAGATCAGTGTTCTTTAAACTGTGCACTTCAACATTAATTCACTAACACAGAATCTGAAGGCAACAGTCAGCACATCAACATACGTTGTTACAAAAGCATTGCCCTCACTAGGTATCAGAATTTCTATCAGCTTATTTTGCTTAACTGCTCAAAGAAGATTTCTGGAAACATTTTCAGAAATTTTAGTTGGCTCTGATAGAAGAATTGTCATTCTGTGATATTTTTCTTTGTTGCTGGGGACACACTGTTCCATTTCCCTCTACTGGTGAGCTAATCTAGGTTATGTGTTGCCACTCATGGGACAAGAAGGAAGAAAGAGAGCCTTTGGGTTTAATCCAGAGAGTTCTTTTGCATTTTAGACTACAGTATCTTCAGTTTACTATGGTGCTGTTCCCTGATGCACACATCATTTGGCTTCCATACACAGTTTTGCATAACTTCTGGCAAAATAAATAATTCAGCTTTTTTAAAAAAAATCCATTCAACCATGTCCGATTCTGGGAGACTGCCTGGACAAGTCCCTGCAGTTTTCTTGGCAAGGCTTTTCGGAAGTGGTTTGCCCGTAGCTGCTTCCTAGGGCTGAGAGAAAGTGACTGGCCCAAGGTCACCCAGCTGGCTTCAGGCCTAAGGCGGGACTAGAAGTCAAGGTCTCCTGGTTTCTACACCAAACTGGCTCTTTATATGCTGTCAAACCCTTTCCCCTTTTCCTGTGTTTATCTAACTTACGCTTTAGTCTGCTTCCTCCCATTGTAGTAACAGTTTCAGTTTCTCTCTATTGCTGAAGGGTTCCCATGAATTCTCCAAAGCAGAAAATGTTCAACTTAATTTGTTTGGGAAAACGTTTCTCTCTAGCTGAGAAGTTTGTTTATTAACTCGTTCCACTTGCTCCCATAGGCATCTGTTCCTAACCAAGAAGATGCCCAATGATGAAATACGTGTTGCAACATTGCAATACACTTTTCATCACTAACCCCTCCACCTCCTTCCCCTTTTTAAAAAAACGATTGATTTATTCTTCTAAAATAATTATATATACACAATTAACAAAACAATCTCTAAACTTAAAACTAAGAAAATAGAAAAGACAGTCTCAAACAAAAAAATACAAACTGAAAAGAAGAAAAAATCTACCTTTTATTTTATACTTATCAATAGTCACTGGTTTACTAATTAATACACTGCTATAAAATGATCATTACAAAAGATTATAAAATCTGTGCCATAGTAACACCTATGGCTGCATTTCCCCCATCCCATTCCCTGAAAAATGCATATTTTAAGGCCAGGCACCTTCCAGCTAACCAAGATTAATCTGGGCATTGCAAGCAAAATCCCAAAGACATTTTAGAGAAGTATGAAATATACGTACTTATAATTTGAAAATAGTTTCTAGTGCTTTATTAATGGAACTCTGGATTAATTTTTTACCGTATCATTAATTAACATTTTCCAGTAGATGGGGGGGGGGAGTCAGGGTGAGAGGCTGAGATCATTAGTTGACCATTTCTGCTCAGAAGAAGCACTCTTCCATGGGCGCCTTCTGTTTTGCATTACACGAAACTGAGGTCAAGGGGATGAAATCTGCTCTCTCATTCCTGGGAGCTATGTCCACCCGGTTGCCTTGAGCTCATAAGGCATAGAGAATCAGCAGCTGAAGTGAAGGGACACTTGAGTTTGAGGATTAGTGCGAGTACCCAGACCATAAGCCACAAGGGGGAAAAGTTTAATTTCTAGACTACCAGCTGCTTAGCTTTGTGGAGATGTCCCGTAAGGAAATGTCCACGTGGACTTGCCGTTTTATCACATGCGCTTGAGTCTACCCTAAATCCACATTGCGTGACTTTTCAACAGAGTTTATTCTTATGTATTTGCTTTTCTTATTAGTCATCTTTTTTCTGTTCTTGCACACTTGATCTGTTTCATTCCTGACCTCTTCCATTTGGGAACTCCTGGGGCTTGAGATTGTAAAGGCACGATCAAATCATGCTGTATTAGTTTTGCTTCCTGGAAAGTAACGAAGAGTTTTGTGGCACCTTAACACATTTGTTACTGCAGAAGCTCTCATGCATCCACTTTATCAGATGTCCAGAGGATAATCCTGGGAATTTGATACAAATATACACACAGCTCTAAGCATCTAGATATCATTATGGGCTTGTGTGTGCGGTTGCATACACACTTGTATGTGCATGCCTGTGAATGAGAGACTACAAAAGTGCAGGTGACAACACCATCAAATAAAGCATTCCGGATTTGTTGCTAGCTGTGCAGAAACAAGTCAAACCAGTTTGTCTGTCTCTTTGTCCACAAGCCACAAGCCAGTTCTCTCCTGTTTGCTTTACAAGGAATGGCTTGAGGATGGCTTCAGCTTCCAGGTCTACCTTTTGTGTGCATTCTCCTGAATGTTTGCTTTTCTCCTTGTAGAGATATTTATGGAGATTAACTAAATGCTGGTTTTATTTCCTACTGACAGAAGTGGTCCAACTAGGAAAAAGGGTAGATGGTCAACATTATCAGAGGTGTCAGAATGGGAGAGAGACTTAACCTACACAGTGTAGAAACTTTACAGACTCAGCTGAAATGAAGGGAGTTTATGCTCCTCCTGCTACTAGGATTTTCAAGTACACCAAAAGTGTCACTGAATGAATGAATGAATGAATGAACGAATGAATGAACGAATGAATGAATGAATGAATGAATGAATGAATTTCTCTAATTTTGAGAAATTACTTGGAGTTTCAACAAAGGTTAACACGGTCTGTTAAAGTGCCCATTGTATGCTCCATGGTGAACAGATCTCGTAACACCAATTGTCAGAAAATGTAACTGTTCTTATGATCAAGAAGTTACCGCTCTCCTTTTACAGCCCCAATTTCCAGATATTTCCAAGTGGTTTGTAAAATTCTTATCAATAAATATGGTTTATAGAAGTTGTTTGGTGCCTTCCTATCATCATAATCATCATCATCTCTGTGGTATTTTATTATTTTCATGACTGATAAATAAACTCTGAACACTCTAAAATTAAAGCAACAACCTTGCTTGTTTCTAAGCTAATAATGTGGGGGACAGTTATTAAAGAAAAACAGAAAAATCTTTGAGTGGAACTCCATTCCTGTTGACTTCATGGACACATCCATGCAATTTTCTTGGCAGCAGGACGGACAAGGCAGGTTTGCCACTGCCCTTATTCTGGGATGCATTTTCATTTTCACAATCTAGCCTGTAGATTTAGAATTCCCTGACAATCTTTCATCCAAGCACTAGCCAGGCCCAGCCCTACCCTGAATCCATCAGATGCTACCACCTACAAAGACATTTTTAAAAAATGGCATAAAATTTTAAAAAGGAAATATTTAATTTGTTAGTATCACCAAATATTAATAGCTCACCTTAGTATGAAAAAAAGTGTTCAATAATAGGAAACTGATATTCATTATATGAAAATGACAATTGATACAGAGAAGGTAGGATTTTAAAAGTTAAAAGTTAAAATACACTTTCCTAATACTGGACAGGAATAGTAATATGAAAACGAGATAATGTAACTTATTGAATGAACTAATTCATTGTAATATGGGTTTATTGAAATTATTTTTGTGTGTTTTGTATATGTTTATGCTTTGTATTGTAGAGAAAGCTGTAAAAGGACATGGAAGGCTTATATCTTCACGTGTGTGGTCAGAAGAGCTGACAATATGAACAATATGATGTTCAGATGAAGGAAATAAAATTATAAACACTAAGTTGCAGGGCAGATCCAAAGCCGCCTTCCTAGTTGCAGGAATATTTTTTGTAATGCCACCCCATCCCCTCTTTTCAGTGTTTGCTTTCCAGTCTTTCTATGAATTTGCTTGTTCATTTATATGAACCTATCTCTTGATTTCATCTGTCCCTGATGTGGCCACAATGTAGACAAACCAGATTGTATTATGTGGCCAATGTTCTCATCTTGTTGACTAATGATCCCCAATCATCTAGGAGAAAACAAGAGACTTATCCAAAAAGAGGTACTGTACAAAGTGTAAGGATTTTAGAAGGCAGCAAAGTATTAGTGGAAACAACACTGAGCAGAGATGCATCTGCATTTATCTTTTACTAATGTTTTAAGTGTTACCCTTTATACTTCCTGTTGAACTTCGTCTGTCTGCGGTTTGATGAACACTATAGGTTGTGGCTGCCAAGATCAGTGACATCGTCTTTGTAGCTCATGAGAAGCCCAGTTCAATAACTGCAGTCTCTGGAGAACCTCATATGCTTTCAGAGAGGATTGGATTCCTGGGGGAAAGCCTACCAACATTCCAGAGGAAAGCGAAGCGGTTTAATTATTCAAGCCCCAAAGTCATTAAGCAGTGGTCTAATAAGCAAGTCTGAACTCTGCTTCTTTTGCAATTTGTTAAGACCCGTTGTTATTGGTGCCAAGTCAATATTTCTATAGTGCATTTGCCAGAATGACATCCAGTGGCTAGCCAGATTAAATAAGCTCTTGCATGGATTCTTTCTGCTCATTCTGGGATGTGTGCAAGCATTAAAACCCTGGGAAGAATGCCAGGTCTTCATAACTCATGGGAACTGTGACAGTCCCTTTGTTTCCCTCTGTTAGTATGCACCTCCTCCTTTCAGCCCACCAAGCTTCGTTGGCCCCCCTCCTTCTCATCAACTGATCTTCCAACAGTCAAGCTGCAAATAAGTGGAGCACATGGAGGCCAGAGCAACTGGACTGACAGGTAGTTTACTTCAGAGGGTTGTTCCGACCCCTCCCTTTCCACTGCTCTGTCTCTCAAAATAGCCTTCGTTGTAAAATTGCTTGTTGATCAGGCAAATTAATAATTCTTTGATGACTACTTTGGAAGAGATTTGTCAGATATGAAATAAGCTTTTTTGCTGTTTGGGATGACAAGTATAATCCGTTATGCACATGTTCTTAGGAGTCAATGCTTAAATCAGTGGGAATTGCTTTGAAGATACCGTGCAGAGTATGAAGACAGTGTAATGGTCAGTGTTGTCCTTGGTGCTCTCTGAGCCTTGTTGTTTTCTTGCAGACGTTTCATTGCCAGACTAGGCAACATCTTCAGTGTGAAAGTGTAATGGTCAGCCTGAGAGGAACCAGGTTCAGATCCCACTTAACCATGAAAGTCACTGGGCAACTTTGGGGCCATCACAATTTCTCAAGCTAACCTACTTTAGTGGAAATACAATTAGTAGAATCCCCCTATACACACACACACATACACACCATGTGTGCTGCCCTAAGCTTATAGTTGAAAAGATAGGAAAGACTTGAAATAATACATAAATAAAATAAAGCTGGACCGCTTGAACTGGTTGCTACAAAAAAGCTGCTAGAAATAATTTCCCAACGGTGAACTCCTGTATCAGATGTAAATCTGTAGAAATACTTAGGGCCTTTCCCTCTTTATACTTAACCATTGCACAAACATGTCTTGACAACAACTTTTTTCTACTATCTACAGTATATATGAAAACACTCAGTTCTGTTTGATACTTTGTAACCTTTAACTGGGCAAAATAGTGCATTGTAGGGCAACAATTTTTGAACCAAGCTACCTCAAATGAACTAACTAACAGAATGCGTCCAAAATCTGGGACCCATAACTCCCATGGAATAGAAATTTATGACATAAAAATTATCATAAAACATGACATGATACAAAATGTCATAAAACATTTCCTGTCATCAACTCCTGATGTTTGGGCTATACAGTTCAATATTGGCTACTTTCAAGGCAGATACATCTCTCCCTGAGTTTTTAAGAGCTTTTCCAATACATTAGAAGCTCTGCCATTGTTGAAGGCATTGAGGAATCTGGTAAGGAAATATCTCTGAAATGACCCAACGGGTCACGGGTTGTCTAGTGTCCTTATAATGTCTTCATCTCATCCCCAGCTCATGAATAAGACAGACTTAAGTTCTTAGCTGTACTAATGTTAAAGTAATGTTTTCCCCCTTAAGCCGACAACATCCAGTGATAGTCACAAGATGTGCAAAATCTGTTACACATTATCATCAGAGGTAATGTCAGGTGGCCAGCAGCAGGTGGGATCAGAGAAGCACCTATTGGCTGTTACAGAACAATGTGGTCATGCCCTTCCCCTCCAACCAGACTTTATAGCAGTCCAGCCAGTGGCCCTGTGGATTTGTGCAAGAGCAGTAACAACGTATTTTTTAGCTGAGGCTTTCCTATGTATTCCTTTGGAAACCTCACTCTATGTGTTTGCAAACAATTCCCTGTCACAAACAGACATTTACCCAAACAGTACAATATGGCATGTCGATGTAGCCATTTTTTATATCCTCCATGGAATGATGGAAGCAGTATCCAGCAATTTTTCTAAAAGGTGGGGGATGTCTATCAGAATTACACAATAGTTCTACAATTCTCAGCTGGTAATACTGTAAGTGCTTTAACTCTGTTGTCCTTCTGGTTTAGCACACTGCTGTAATAAAAGAATAGTAGCATAATGGAATCAATTCCCCCCTCTCAGTACCTCCTGAACTCAAGAAGAACTCAAGAAGAATCTGGAAGTCGTCATCTGCTGCCATACAAAAAAAAGAAAAGGAAGGAAAGGAGGGGGAAGTACTTCTAAAGAAAAGTGTTGTTTCCATATAGCTTCCCTTTTGACTCTGATCTTTATTTGCCCTTTTGACTTTCTTCGGTCTGAGTTGTGACAGAATGAGGCGGCGGCACAGGAAGGAGCTTGGAGATGACAAACAGTCCTGCAGCCAGACCCACCCCATTCCTGCTACAGAACCATGATTGGCTGTTGATTTGCTACACAGAGGGTGGCAAAGATGGAGGAACCAGCTAATCACTTTGCTTATCACGTGTGCAGGTGCATAACCAGAACAGTACCCCTATTGGCAGTGACTTACAACAGATATAATAGAGGCAGGATTGGGATTGGCAGTGGGGGCAGCCCATTTCATGCCAACAGAGTTTTCTCCCATCCCAAGGATGCATGGAGAGCATTTCAACTCGGCAACGAGGAAAGATCCTAAGAATGGAAGCCTGGTGGCCCTCACCGTTTTTAAACATCCTTAATAGGGAAGAAAGCTGAAAGAATTCTGCCTTGTTTTCATTCTGACATCTCTGAGTTTTGTAATCTTCATTCCCTTCTCATTACTACTATACAGGAAATGCTGTACAGCCGCATTCTATCCAACTCACATCTTTAGCTTTAACTTCCTGTAAAGTTCCTGTAAACTCATGGAAAGTTTTAGAGGTTTTATTCTTTCATAATCCATGGGAACTGACCAGCCCTTTAGTTTCTCGGATGTCAGAATCCCATTTCCTAATGTAGGCGCTGAGGCTGGGCGTGGCTGCACAGAGGCAAGGTCTGCAAAACATTTCCTTTGTTTATATGGGACCTATAGGTTGCAAAGATTTTGTTCACAAAAACGTATTTAGCTAAAACTGCAGTATACATCAAGTTGACAAACATGGTTAGACATAAGTGGCCTAAATTATGCTAAACTATTCAAACCAGAAGTCGTCCTTTGCCCAAAGAGGGATATGCAGAACTTGTTTTGGCTTCACAACCAATGAGTTCAAATGCTCCTTTGGTGCCATCAGATAGAGACAACTCATTTCCACATAACAAGATAGTAGCAGCAACCAGCAAATCAGAAACTGCAGCTGGAGGTCTTAACCCTGCTATTAATGCAGATGAAATACTCCAGTAACAAAGATACAGCATCTAATCCATAACTCATTACAACCTTCCTCTGAACATCTGATTAATTTACCTTATCCAAAGCGATAACAGAATGTAAGTATTATATAGATTTCTAACAATCAACTTCCTAGCAATGGAAAAAGCACCTTTTCCCCTGCAATCATCTTCCTGAATAGTGACTGCCCATATATGCCTAAACCAAACAGTTCTTGGGGATCACACCAGCAACGCTAATTGCTGATACAAGGACCACCATCGGGGGGGTGGGTGGGGTGGTTAACTTCCAAGTACCAAATATAAAGTGGGAATTTTGTGCCCACCAGCCACTTCGAACCTACCCTTCTACAAGTGTTCATTATTACTGATAGGGCTCCAAAATCTGGCCCACAAAAATCAGGGTGACCACAAGATGGCAGCAAACATAGTTTTCTGTATATCTTTATTATCATCTAGTGCAGAGCTTTCCAAACTCTGTGTCCTAGTGCCTGCCTTGTGCCTTGCTGCCTCCAAACCTGCCCTGCCAGGATTCCACGCAGGTTCTAGTGCCTGCCTTGTGCCCTGCTGTAAGAGTGTGTCGCGAAATGATGCATGTCTAAAAAGTGTGTCACCAACATGAAAAGTTTGGAAAGCTCTAATCTAGTGGCTGTCTAGATTTTTGCAGCTGTTATTAGGAAGGAAAAACCTACTGTGTCTTCAAGGCAAGACCAGCAGTGTTCTTGGCTATTTAGGTATTTACCAAATGCATGGAATAGAGGAGCTAGGTAAAGATTTGTAAGAACTATGGTCTTTGTCACTCCTTTGTAGCTACTCCATGTCATCCCTCATACTACCTGAGTACACTCTGCAAATGTTTTTCACCTCCTGCCCGGACTCTCCCTGCAACCTCAGAAACTGTCTCAGTAGAGCCTACAATTGTCCTCATGCATAAGAAATCTTGGACTGAGCCACCCAACTTTCCCTTGCCCTGACCAATAAGGAGGTGCAAGAAATGGGTCTCTCCTTGCCTCATCCTGCACCTGCTTTTTGGGTGAGGAAGGATGAGAGTCCACAAGCTGAGCTTTGATGGAAATCTGGCTAATGAGAAAGTTGTCCACACACAAATTTCAGTCATCAAGTCATCAAAAATGTCACTTTTAAGATTTTGCACGCCATGTCCAAAGAAAGCTGATTCAGCTGCCAAAATATGGCACTAGTATGGGAGCAAAGGGGTGTGGCTCCACTGCAGGAGGGGTGCCAAATTCCCACGTGGAAGTGCTCCAGCTGGTCAGTTTTATTTCCCCCAAATCAGTCAACAGTTCATGTCTATGGCTCAGATGTCTTTTGTCACTTTTTTGGTGATGCCCTCTTTGTCTGGTTTGATAAAATGTCCTGTACTTCTATATATTTCAGAATTTTGAACCTGCCAACATCCTTCTCTTAATGCATGGATGCTGCCATTTTGGATATTATAAATATAGGCCCAAATTTTAAAGGCTCTTTAAAATGGCAATGGTTAGGTTAAGCAGGATAGAATGATCGCAGGACATTTCTGCTTATTCCCATCTCAGAATGATGTCACTCACAGATTTAAGATTTTAAAGATTTAAGATTTAGTTCTTGAAGTCTTCACTACATAATATAACATCCTCATTTGTGGGATTACCGTTTCAATACTTGGTAGAGTAAGAGAATAAAGATGACTTCATCTCTCAACCCAAGAACTTAGAGCCTTTATTTTGATAGTCAGAAAATACAGGACAGAGAGAGGTAAGGAAAATGAAAAACCAAGGATAGTGAACAGAGGCATCTGTATAGGGCAGAGCTTTCCAAACTGTGTGTCGGGACACGTTAGTGTGTCGGCTGCAGTGTCTGGGTGTGTCCCGGCTGCTGCTGCCTCCTGGCTTCCACGCAGGTCCTAGTGCCTGCCTTGTGCCTTGCTGCCTCCAAACCTGCTGTGATTCCGTGCAGGTCCTAGTGCCTGCCTTGTGCCCTGCTGTAAGAGTGTGTCACGAAATGAAGCCCTGCTGTAAGAGTGTGTCGCGAAATGATGCATGTCTAAAGAGTGTGTCACCAACATGAAAAGTTTGGAAAGCTCTGGCATAGGGGGTCAAAAAAGTCCAGATGGTGATGCCAACCAAATAATTGAAGCTCCATGCCTGTTTTACATGCACATAAAAAAGGAAAGGGCTTTGACTGCATAGTTGTGACTGCCATCTTGACTTTTTTGACTCTCTCTGCAGATGCCCTGATAGTGGATAGGCACTGAAGTGGCTACAGATGTTTATGTTTCATTAAGTTCTGGAAGGTTTAGAGGAATGATAATGAAGGAAAGACAGAAGGACAGAGAGATTGTATAGATTGACTGAGACTGTGATGTAAGAAGGAATAAAGAAAAATAAGACATTTTTGAAAGGGCAATAGACTTTTGATATTCAAGGTTAGCAGAGGAGAGGAGACTACCTTTGGGGCAGGGACTTGTTGTTGTTGTTCAGTCGTTTAGTCGTGTCCGACTCTTCGTGACCTCATGGACCATAGCACGCGAGGCCTTCCTGTCCTCCACTGTCTCCCGGAGTTTACTCAAATTCATGTTCATTACATCGGTGATGCTATCCAACCATCTCATCCTCTGCCGTCCCCTTCTCCTTTTGCCTTCAGTCTTTCCCAGCATCAGGGTCTTTCCCAGTGAGTCCTCTCTTCGCATTAGGTGGCCAAAGTATTTGAGCTTCAGCTTCAGCATCTGTCCTTCCAATGAGCAGTCAGGGTTGATTTCCTTTAGGATTGACTGATTTGACCTCCTTGGGGTGAGACAAAGATGTACAAAGTTTTCAGGGTAAGGACGAGACATTTGTGTTGGAAATAGGAGGGAATGGGAAGACAGGAAAGGATTTTTAAAAGGGGCATCACATGCTATAATTATCATGAGAGAAGTTAATGTTTTTGCTAACTGAGTTCTCTATAGAGGCAAGAAGACTAAAATGGAACAAGAGTCAAAAATAATAGCTACGGACCATACTACCTGGGGATTATGGGAGCTGTAATTCAACCCATTTGAAAGGGATTATGGTGGGAAAAGCTGTATTTGAAATATTGTCATTTTTCTCTTTCTGAGGCTTTTCAACTTGCTATAAATCCTTCTTAATAGCATGTTTCAAATTAGGACTGAAAACTCCAACAACTGTGGCTCAGGATGCTTTTATCCATGGCCATCCGCTAAAACGAAAGAAGCTGTTGAGTGGCGGCAATGCTGCCCTTTGCAAAGAGAATCAGTTACTATGGTCTCCAGATTATGTTGTTAAATAACCGGCAGGCCAATGTTAATCCTCCGTGGACCCCATCTAAAATTGGGTTGTGCCTTTTTCTCTGGCTCCTTAACTGCATGAGTTGAAGGCCAACAGGGTTAGAGTAAGATTACCAGTGGATGCCAAAGCCACATGTTGGGACTCCACGTGCCTCCTCTCATTTTCTCTGGATTATGTTACTCCATCAGGTTGCAACAACAGGTTGCCCTCAGCTGCCTTCACTGAGCAGAACTGTCCAAACATTACAGATTTGGTTCTTATAATTACTGTGAAATGACCCAGTGCTTCTCTCCCCCCACCCCCCCACCGGTTTAGGGGTCAAACAAAACAATGTAGCATAATAGAACTGCTATGTGATATTACTCACCTTTAGACCTGACAATCAAAATCAAAATCAAGGAGACAGAAATAGAAATTACTCTAATAGGAACTCTTTGTCTGCAAGCAGAACGCATTGGCAGAAATAGCATCATAGAGGAAAACCTGGAAGATTTTGTTACTTATATTTACACCCTGGACCTTGAAGAAGCAGGATCAGAAGAGTATTGACACTTTTGAACTCTGGTGTTGGAGAAGACTCCTGAGAATACCATGGATAGCCAAGGAAACAACCAAATGGATCACCCAACAAATCAATCCAGAGTTCTCACTCGAGGCACAAATGACCAGGCTAAAATTTATTTATTTATTTAAACTACTTATAGAGCCTCCCATCTCATGGCAGTGACTTTGGGCAGCCTACAAAGATTAAACTATCACAAATTATCCTACTTTGGACACATTATGTGAAGACCTAGCTGCCTGGATAAGTTTATAACGCTGGGAAAGGTAGAAGGAAAGAGAAGAAGAGGATGACTAGCAGTGAGGTGGATGGATTCAGTTACAGCAGTGATGGGTGCACTATTGGAACACCTAAAGGACTATGTGGGAGACAGATTGTCATGGAGAAAATCTATCTAATGCGATCACTAAGAGTCGACACTGACTTAATGGCACATAATCAATAATCAATCAATATCTACACCTATTTCTCGCTAGCTTCTGTTCGTTCGGTCAGGTCTGATATTACAGCTAAGCCCTTTAAATACGAGGGAAGTTCCTTCCCAGAGCAAAGTGTAGTCACCTCAGTGCTCAACCCAGCTACAGTAGATCCAGTACTTATTAATATTAATCTTCAAGAGTAAGAAATCTGAGTTCCTGTTCTAGGCAGAGAAAGCTAAACAAACAAAGTCTGATTTTTATTTTTATTTTAATTTTTAGTGAGGATGAAGGGTCATTTCACGCATTCTTGGCTAAATTTTGGTGGAGGGTACAGCCTATTTATTAGGAGTGGACAAAGCCTCCATTCTGTAAAGCTAGTTAAATGGATGAAAAGTGTAGGGACATCACAATTGTTCAGCAGCATTATGGACATGCTTCCCACATTGGAGCCAAAAGAAATGTCAAACATCATAATGCTTGCAGGGTGCAGTTTTCCCAGGAGGAAATTACTGGAGATGCCTGATCATTCTGTGATACAAGCTTCATTTGCACCTTAATATGGGCTGAGCAATGAAGTACCTGTTTAACCTTATTAAACTCAGCGTGCTGGAAGAGTTCCTGCAAAAATCAATGTCCGCTCTCTGTCTTCCAGTCCCAGTTTCAGCAAAGATGGCCTTCGGGATACAAGAACAAACCTTCATCACCCTTTCTGCTTGACTAGCAGAAGGAAAAATGATGAATCACCTCCTCCAGTTCCCGCAAGAGACATTTTGTTCCTTGTGATGGACAGGGAATGCTTTTCATGACAACTCACAATTCATAGTACCCAATGCCAGCCAAAGTATTACAGCACAGGAGACAGAAAATCCCATAAAACCCTCTCCACCTCCCTGGCAGTAAAAATATAATTTTCCCCCTCCTTTCATGAAGCTCAGAGTATGCTACTTGAACTGGCTGCCTTATTTTGTCTGTCCAAAGGGCCATTGTGCCCACATATCTTCCATATTTCTAGAGGGTTTGTGTGTGTATGTATGTGTATGTGTGCATGCCTTTGAGTCAGTGTTAACTCCTGGTGACTGCCTGGACAAGTCCCTGCAGTTTTCTTGGCAAGGATTTTCAGAAGTGGTTTGCCCTTGCCTGCTTCCTAGGGCTGAGAGGGAGTGCCTGGCCCAAGGCCATCCAGCTGGCTTTGTGCCTTAGGCGGGAGTAGAACTTATGTTCTCCTGGTCTCTAGCTCAGTGCCTTAACCACTACACCAAACTGGCTCTCTTCTAGAGATTTACGTCATTGAAAAACCTTGTACCTTTACTTACAAGAATGCCTCTGGACATAGGCTCCACAGACACTTGAGAAAATAAAGGGGGAGAGTGTCTGAAGCCCTGTTTTGTTTGGAGGTGTGTCTACTTCCTCAGGAAAAAATAAAATTTGGTTGAGATTATCCTCCGCATGGGAGCATATCAACAGTTACTGAAGGCCAATCGGTTTTTTTTAGGTCATAAACAGATTATTTATCTCAAGGCCAATTTACATTGTTAGAGAAGACTTCTGAGAATACTGTGGACAGCCAAGAAAACAAGCCAATGGATCATCAGACAAATCAACCCGGAGTTCTCCCTCGAGGAATGGAATGGAATGGAATGGAATGGAATGGAATGGAATGGAATGGAATGGAATGGAATGGAATGGAATGGAATGAATGAATGAATGAATGAATGGAAAGTGGATATAAGGAAAGAGGATGTAGAAGCTACATGGAATAGAGTGAAAAGAATTATATTACCAAGTGCCACAAATTGGGTTTTCATTTTAAAATGGCTTTTAATTGTATTTTACTTCGTAGAGTTTCTGATTTTGAATGACTGCCTTGCTGCTGCCTAATTTGTATGGTATTTTCATTTTGCATTTTACTTGATTTTATTGTATATGTTTCTATTTGAATTGTACTTTATAGTGTGTTTTATTGTAAACTGCCCAGAGAGCTTCAGCTATCGGGCAGCTTAAAAATTTGCATAAAATAAATAAATAAAACTGTGTGGAGTTACTCTAATAAGTAGTATGAAAAGGACACCTGGTGAAATGGTGAGGTAAAAGAGGTTATAGATGAGAAGAACATGCACCTAAGAAATCACTGGAGCAAAAACTAAGAGAAAGATGTTACAGTATCATGTTTATGTTAAGAAAATGATAGCTTACAGAATGTAGTTAAATATACCAAGGAATGGTTAAATTTAAAAGAGGCAGAGAAAATGTGGAGTGATTTTGATGGCAATAAAAAAATCATTTTGGAAGTGGTGGTAAGGGTTGAGTGAATGCAATTAAAAGTAAAAGTGATGAAATTATTTGGGATAAAACTGAAGTGAACCAATAGTGGAAGCAGCATCACAGACATTTGTAAGAGAATACTCACGATACATTGAAGAGTGGCCTTGCAACAAATGCTATAAATGTTAGCGCCCAAGGAAAACATGGATGAAAAAGAAGTCATAAATATTCTGAAAATGTTGAAAAAAGGGTAAGATTGCCATAGTAGATGGTGTAATTTATAAAAATGGATAAATGGATAAATAAAAATGGAGTTATTTATAAAAATAATAAAGGCGGGATAAAAATTAAATAAATAAATAAATAAATAAATAAATTGGAGAAATGTTAAAATATGGATGTAGATAGCTTATAGAATGATGGCACAACTTATTTAACATAAAGCTTGCCTTGGTGCCCAGCAATTATATAGGGGAACAAAAAAATTATTCCAAAGGGAAAGGTTGCAAACGTAAATGCAAAAACTACAGGGGGATTAACTTCTTAAGCGTACCTGGAGAGGTACAGCATGTGGCATGGGGTCTGGTTATTTGAGGGACCGCCTCTCCCCGATTACATCTACCCATCCCATCAGGTCCGGCAGAAAGGGCATGTTTCAGGTCCCGTCGATTAAGGAGTGTCATCTGACAGGACCCAGGAGGAGAGCCTTTTCTGCCCCAGTGCCCGCCCTCTGGAACATCATCCCCCTGATTGGCCCCAACCTTGCTGTCCTTTTGAAAGGCTCTAAAGACATGGCTGCGTCCACGGGCCTGGGGTCTGGTGATGGTTTGGAGCCTGCTCGGTGGTTATATTGATTGATCCATGACTTGCACTTGCCTGCTTTTTATGTTTTTCGGTTTTAATTTTGGTTTTAATTAGATTTTAAGGGTTATTATGTCTTTACTGTTTTCCTGTATTTTGTTTATTGGTTGGGTTATTTAGTTGGTTTTAACGATGTGAGCCGCCCAGAATCACAAATGTGAGATGGGCGGCTATACAAACTGAATGAATGAATGAATGAATGAATGAATGAATGAATGAATGAATGAATGAATGAAAATGTAGCTGAATTCTAACTCAAATGATATGAGAGGTGACAATGAACAAAATTTGGGAAGTGCAATGCAGTGTTATGCCAGGCAGAGTGTGTTCAAGCCAGATTTTTGCTCTTCAACAGGTCATTAAGAAATTGTACATTTGTTGATTTGGAGAAAGCATATGATAGTGAATAGGCTTGTATTATGGAACGTTTTGCATGAATATGGAGTTGAAGTTTGGTTGCTGAACATGATAAGAGCAGCATATGATGGAAGTAAAACATGTCTGAGGAAAAAATATAGAAAGTATATCAAGTGGTTCAAGATTGAGCAGGGAGTAAAACAAGGATTTGTGATGTCCCCTTGTTTAATGTATTTCTGGACAGCAGTTTAAGGAATGCTTAGGGTGACTTTAGAAGTGTGTTGATTGAGGATGAATACTGTATATGTGTACATTTGTATGCAGACAATGCTGTATTGTTGACTGAAAACCCAAATGATTTGTAGCAAGTGTAAGGTTGCATGATGCAACAAGAAGAGTAAATCTGAAACTTATTTCAGGAAAGGGCAAAATAATTGTGTTTGACAGAGAAAATGGAGTGAACAATTAAAAATTATATATATATGGTGAAAAACTAGAACAAGTAGATGAATTCATGTACCTTGGTGGAATGGGTGGAGAAATGTTAAGAAAGGGTGTTGTGAGTGTTGGGGAAATATCCCAAGTGAAACCACCAACGAGCTGGTGAAATAACAAGGTGCACTGTTATTATTATATAGACAACAACATGAAATCACAGCTGCCAGTTCTTTAGTGGGTGTTGGCTTTCATTCGCATCAACTTCTTCCCAGGAACCTAGGACGTCATAATGTATCAGCATAGTATATGTGCAGATCCAAGTAGTGTGGCCTTTTGTAATTGACAGATGGACATTTTGCCAAATGGAAATTTTGCCAATGGACAGATTATTATTATTATTATATACACAACAACGTGAAATCACAGCTGCCAGTTCTTTAGCTGGCGTTGGCCTTCATTCGCATCGAGTTCTTCCCAGGAACCTAGGACGTCATAATGTATCAGCGTAGTATATGTGCGGATCCAAGCAGTGCAGCCTTTTGTAATTGACAGATGGAAATTTTGTCAATGCACAGATTTTCTAAGTGCCATCTGAGTTTTTTTGGTATGGCACCCAGCATGCCGATAACTACTGGGACCACCACGACCAGTTTATGTCATAATCTTTCAACTTCTATTTTGTGGTGGATTTCGGTACTGCTGCTGGTTCTCAGGAAGGAGGGAGCGCATTCCAAGGAGATAAGAGAATTCACAGTCTGGAAAGTGTTCCTGGGAAAGTAAAGAGGTTCAGGGTTGCCCCGCCCTGGAGTCTCCCAGGTTATTTGTGCTTAGGTTAGTTAGAGTAGCTTTAGTCTGGCAAGATTCTGTCTGTATGGTGAGAGCAATAAAGAACTGGAGTCTTTGAATGCACTGACTCATTGTTGTTCTTGGGCTGGCCTTGACAGATTTTCAGAGCTTGATAGTTTGTGATCACCAATTCTTTGTCTTCTATTCTACTATCCCCTGGTATTGCCACATCAATTATCCACACTTCCTTCTTTTCAATCACAGTTAAATCTGGTGTGTTATGTACCAAGACTTTATCAGGTTGTATTCAGAAATCCCACAATATTTTAACCTGCTCATTTTTGATTATTATTATTATTATTATTATTATTATTATTATTTCATTAGAAACTCCCCCAGAAAGAAAAAAGCCACTTGAGTGGAAACAAGAGCAGAATACTTACGTTTCCAGGATAAATATACATTTAACTAATTCTCACATAATTAATAACGAAAAGCCAAGCAAGGTCACATCATAAACTTGTGCATATTAGTTCTTTGAGAAGATTTCTTGCCCCTGCATACTGTAAGTGTGTTTTCCTTGAGAGTAGATAAGAACTGGTTTTGACCAGCTGGAAATTAGGGATGGTTGAGCCATCATCTCAGCCTGGCTTTACTTCAGATATTTATTTAAGGCCATCTAGTTCCTGCTACTGTCAGCATAATCGGCTTGCTTCATATTTTTCCTTTTATGAGCCAATCTCCCTCCTCATGAAGAAGGAATGTTTGTCGAAAGAAGCACAAATGGCTGAATCAAAGAGAGCACTTCTCCTTTCTTTGTTATATGGAAGTGAGAGCGTTTCAGGAGAAACATCCAATCAGCACACATGTATACGGAAGTGTGTTACTTCGATCACTGAGCACTATGCTCAGGAAGCAGGGCTTCCTCAGAGTGGTGGCTTTCCGGTCCTTACTTCTGCAGAATGTGTTTGCTAAAAAAGGCAGATCTCGATCCTAAATCCCTTCATTGGGCCAAAAAATTTGCAAAGAGCAAACAACTCTCTCAGATCTGATGTAGGATTCTCAAAGGTGAGCTGCACCAATCTGGACAACCACTAGATGGCAGCCTAGATCTGGTAGGCACTAAACTCCTTTTGCTTTGTTTGCTTGAGAGGGCTATGCAATCCTGGGCACCTTTACTATGGAGGCGATTCTTTAGGGAGCCAAAGGAGTTGGGGCTACTCAAACGCAGCTCCAGGAATTGTTTGAATGGGGATGAAGACCTGCATATTTGTATACATATATGAATATATATATTTATTTATAATTAAATTTATAAGGGCTTTATTTATATATGTATATATGTGGGTGTGAATACATACATTATGTGTGTTGTGTGTGTGTGTGTGCCTTTGAGTCAGTTTTTGACTGCTGGCGACTGCCTGAACAAGTCCCTGCAGTTTTCTTGGCAAGATTTTTTGGAAGTGGTTTGCCATTGCCTCCTTCCTAGGGCTGAGAGACAGGGACTGGCCCAAGGTCACCCAGCCGGCTTTCATGCCTAAGGCGGGACTAGAACTCTCAGACTCCTGGTTTGCCATTGCCTGCTTCCTAGGGCTGAGAGAGAGGGACTGGCCCAGGGTCCCCCAGCTGGCTTTGTTCCTCAGGCGGGACTAGAACTCACGGTTTCCCGGTTTCTAGCCTGATTCCTTAACCAATAGACCAAACTGTACTTATATTCATACCCATGCATACACCCACTACTCTCCATTTCCAAAACAGAAAAAGAAATCTACCAGATGGAACTAAAAGCCACAGTGATCCCCCACCCTTTAAAGCTGCTGCTGCTGCTGCTTTTTTAAACTGTGCGATACATATTTTACAGACTGATGATGGCAGAACAACCCTGAGCCAGAAGGAAGGTTTGTGCACGATCAAGATTCTCAGGTAGAATGTGGGAGGGAAGGACAGCCGGTTTGAGAATTGACCATCCGCTCCTTCCCCAGGCTGGCTGCAGGTTGTTGTCTTGACCGGACTTTAATTGATTACTTTGAGCGCCTTCAGTGTGCCTGAGCTTTGCAAGTTAGCAACCTGCAAGTTGCTCTCCTGAGGAGTTTACAATAAAAAATGTGGGAGAGGCCTGGCATCAGGAAAGGGGACAAGAGCCTCCAGGCTTGGCTGCCAGCTCGACCAGTCAGATTTCTCAGAGAAGCTGAGAACTGACTGAATTTCCCTTGCTTGCAGTGGATTGCAGAAGTTGTGGTCCACTGAAGTTTTTTTTCCCCTGGAGAGGGGGAGACCAGAAGATTACTCGTGGGGCCATTGGGATTGCCTACCCTTGTTTTTTCTGTAGTTTTCCACCGCGGAAGGAACAGGGTAAGTGCAAGGCAATGGCCGAGATATATCAGGCTCTCGCAGGGGAAACAAGTCTCTTTGAAGAGACACAAGAGCGCCCAGCCGCTTTTAGATCACTTTAGGAATGTTTTTTTTAGATTAAAATATTTTTGAAATCTAAGATCTATCTTTTGGACTTTGTTGAAAATGTTGGCTAACTTTGTGCTTTCTTTGCTATAACTGATTCTGGTGGAAGTTTGATGGACTCTATATTTGCAACATAATGAAACGTCTGCATTTTTTTTTTACTTCTCTTTTGTATTAGAGGGATTTAAGAGACTTTGTTTGTAATTCTTCGCTTGATAAACTAAATGACTATTCATTTTTTGAGAAACTCTTTGTTTGGATTAAGCAGCTTGCAGCTTGAAGAACGAAAGCTCGCAGTTTGAAGAATAAAAACACAGGGTAACGTGTTTTTTTTCCTTGTCTTCTTTTTCTACATCCTCCCTGGTTGGATTTTGCTTCATTTGGAATATAATTTTTATTTCTCCTTCTATAAACTGTTTAAAATATTATTCTCTCCTGTATTTTGGATTATTGGAACTTTCTTTTTTCTTTTGACTTTAAAAAAAAAAACAACAACAACAACAACGACGTTCTGCTTAATAGATTCTGCTGGTAGTTTTCCATGGACAGATTACATGATTATTGTTTTGACTAGAAGGGTTGTTGTTTTAATTTGAAGGACACAGGAAAGATGGCTTTCCAACTTGTACCTGAGGAGCTCAGAAGAGAGATTACTGAGGCTTTTTCAAATATTCAAAGGTCGTTGGAATTACTGTTCGTAACTCTGCAAAACAGAGAGAAAGAACAGAGAACAGAAACGGAGACAGAAAGGAAAAATGTTTTTCAAGTGGAGGAGAAACAGAAGGAGGAAATTTTGAGTATATTAGTTCAGAAGAACATTCTGAAGGCTTTACACTACAATCTTGGTATAGATATGTTGTGGCAGTGGAGACAGAGTGAAAATATGGGTGCACAGTTGGATGGATGTTGTGAAATATGTGGAAAGGGAGAGAAGGTTGCTCTGATATTCTATATGAGATATAGAAAAGAGCAGGCTGTATATTGCGAATCTGCCACAGTGTATTGTGATTTTGGCATAACCTAAACAGAAGATATGAGAAACTGTATGGATATAAAGGCTAATGAAAATATGGACTTGAATTGTTATGAGAAATTGTATGGATATATAAAAAGTGATATTCTAAATGTAAGATGCTAAATACAAACACAAGTTGATATTATAGAATATTGTTTTCCTTAGAGATATATTTATGAGAAGATAATGATATGATGGAATTAGAATGATGGTTACTACAGGATGATATGTATCAATATGTATTGTATGAATATTATAAGAATTGATATATTAGCTATTAGGTTAAGTGATATGATAGATTATGCACTTAGTTTAAATGGACACTACTACAAGGAATGGAAATTACAGATGGATAATTGAGATTCAAGAATTCCTTTTTTATGGAGATATATATATATATTAGAATTAAATTATAGAAATATATATGTATGAACACTATAAGAATTGCTAAATTATGTATTAAGTTACATAACATGTTAGGTTATGAGTCATAATATGAATAGAATATATTGTAGTTTATTAGAAGTAAATAAGGCTTTTATTTGTTATACTAATTGGTCTTTATTGAAGATATGAAAATATGTAGTAATGAACATTCAACATTTAACTACTACTTCAAGGAGTGGAAGCCAAAGATGGATTATTGGGAGACAGTAAGATGAAGGTTAGAAGATTGGATTAAAGAAATCAAAAGGCATATGACAAAGAAAAGTTCCTGTATACTGTATGAAGGACTAACATTTAAAATCAATTGTTGTACTTTAAGTTCAAAGATAGATTGGAGGACATCTATTTTCTATATTTTCTTTGCTTATTATTTCTTGACTTCACTTTTTCTTTATCTTTTTCTTATTTTGTATTTCTGTTTCTATTTCTTTTTTCTACTTTAAATTTTATTATGTATTGTAAAACTTAATAAAAATTTAATAAAAACAAGGAAAGGGGACAAGAGCAAAGGCTTGTTAAGGGCTTCAGGAAGAATGCCCAGGGTGGCAACCTTGAAAGATCCTGCAACCTCACTGGCCTGTTTGCTATGACAGCTTTTTATTCTGAGAGTGAGGTGGCACTAATTCATGTAGAATGTGAGGGGGTCACAGCCCCGCAAGTTTGAGAACCCCTAGTAGAGTAGTGTGGTGTAAAGTAAAAGGTAAAGGTTCCCCCTGCACAGTCGTGCAGTCGTGTCCGACTCTAGGGGCCGGTGCTCATCTCCGTTTGTTAGCCGAAGAGCCAGCGTTGTCCGAAGACGCTTCCGCGGTCATGTGGTCGGCATGACATACGCGGAACGCTGTTACCTTCCCACCGAAGATGTAGCTATATTTCCTTCTCTTTTTTCTTATCTCCTGCCTTAAATACCTTTAGCTGACTCATTCTGACTCCTTTTCTGTGCTTTACATACCACTGCAAACCCAGCAGGGAAGTGCACAATGTAGGTGTGCAGAATATAAATGTATGTGGATCTGTTGTCAAAGTCAAAATCACTCCTCTGTCCTGGGTATTTTGCAAATGGACATGTTATGTGTGTGTGGGGGGGGGGGGGCGGCGCAGAGATCTGGCAAGCAGCATTTGCTGCTCTGCTGTAGGTCGTCAATAACTTTGACAAGTTCTAACCAAATTCACACCTTCAACTATTCTGTTTCAGCCAATTCTTCTCCTGTTGCCACCATCTTCAAAAAGCACCTTCCTCACCTCCCTTCCCCTGTTCTCTCACTATACACAATGCTGACAGCAATATCTGAAGCCCAAAATAATTATCACTTATCAGGATTATTCACTATGTGATTTGAAGCAAGAGAAGAAATTATCATGTAATACTTGCTTATTCTGCCTTCCCCTACAGAATGTCCGATTAACATTAATATAATTTTGGGCAGTTGAGAAATTGCTGCTTTTCTTAGAGGGGCACATGAAACAACCAAAAGGTCTAGGTACCTTCAAGGCTATCTTCTTCAAAGTTGACCCGTTTGAGGTGCTCATCCCAGGAGAAACTAAGAGTTTGTGTTCAGGAGATCAGAGAAAGCATTGCTCCTCATGGATGGCCCCAATTCTCTGGACCAGTCTCCATTGGCAAGTGAGACTAGCCGAGTTGGGAATAACCTTCCAGAAGTCAATCAAAATGGAATTGCTGGACGGAGATGTCACCAGCTGCTGTTGTGACCTTTTTCTTGTACCATGGATGTTTTAGTTGATGTATCTCTGTTTCATTGTGTAAACCCCCAAGAGTCGCTGAGATGTTGCATTCTGTAAATTTTATTAAAAAACAAGTACACCAACTTTGAATGAAGGCATATGAGTACAAACAAGGACAGAAATGACTTTCCACCCATGTTTCAGTTCTGAGCAGAAGCTACTTTAGAAACTTTTTCTTATCTGAGCCGTTACTTTGCCAGTAATTTTTCCAAGTGTAACCACTGTTCAGTGGGTATGTGTTAATCACCATATCCTCCGTTCTGTACACCTGCTCCTTGTTTAGCGACTACCTCGGTTAGCAACCATTTGCAAATACCCTGGTAATAAAAAAAATAATGTTCTGACCAATGCACATATTTGCAACCAAATTTTGTACACCTGACAACAAGGCATGCTGGAGTAAGAGTAATGTTGTCGTAGCTGTACGAGAGAACTTTATCTGAATGAGGTGGCAGCAACCAGTGATCTTCACAGCATCTCTCTTTCTCTCTCGCAGTTATGTGTTCATTTAGTGACCATTTCGCTTAACAACCTGGTCATTAGAACATAACTTGGTTGCTAAACAAGGAGTGGGTGCAATTTGATACACTATCATATCCCAATGCATTGTGCCACAATTTCAGAATAGAATTTGAAAAAATCATGTCTGTTTATCATTTGACTGTATATCACATGCCATAATATGCAATCTAGGATTGCAGTTGTGAGGGAAGTGGGAGGTTACACTATCTGTTTAGTGGTTTTTTGTTTTGCTTTGTTTTTATAAAATGCTTGCAATAGTGTAGGAATACAAAAAATAGCATTCCTCCTTTCACAGCAAAAAGTAACCCCCAAACGGTTATAGGTTTGGCTGGGTAGAAGGATGTCAATTGTCTAGTTGGATAAACTTTCTGCTTAGGAGCAGCCTTACTGTTTAATTCTTAGTTGTGCATATAATTTAATGTCAGGACTGATTCTTAACTACTATGAATGGAATTGGTGTCCTCTAAATGGAATCAAGGCCACATATTACATTTTGCCTATATGATTTGCTCTACATTCTGGGCCTTTCCTTATTGCTTTTGAACCTGGAACAACTCAATTTGAGTTTCTACTTTCTCCTTGTGACATACAGGTAGTCCTCTTTTAGCGACTACAATTGAGACTGGCAACTCAGTCGTTAAGCGAAGTGGTCGCTTAGTGAACCCATAACTGTGCCTGTGATCGTACTTCAGCTTTCCTTTGCTTTACAGACCTGCGAAGGTCGCAAATGCAAGGATGAATTGTAAATTTACTTTTTTTATCACCATTGTAACTGTGAACTGTCACTAAACAAGGCAGTCGCTAAATGAGGACTACCTGTATTGGAGTCTGAAATGTGAGGGACTCAGCCTTGCCCTGGCAGCCATGCTAATAGCTTTCAAGACTGAACCTCAAGTCCTACTCATTAATGTACAGGTTTGTAAAAACATAAGAAAACTCACTCTGGGTCAGGCTGAAGACCCATTTCATCTAGCTTTCTGTACCCCAGTGGTCAACTAGATAAACTCTTTGCCATATGATAGTCCACCACTGATAGTCACTAGCAGTTGCCTGAGGGCTGAATCCTCAAATTAAATACAGGCGCCAAATCAAACCCTGTCTTAAAATAAGTAAATGTTGCTTACCTTTGGAGAGAAGATGCAACCAAAGCAAATTCTCACAAGTGCTGGAGTTTGTATACATTATAGGGATTAGTAACTGCTGACTACTTCAGAAAATAAAGCAAATTATTTGGTTGGGGAATAGTGCTGAAGCAAGCAAGAATCCATGCCTGGCGGCTTTGAGCACCTCAGTCAGTTGGTGGCGCTTGGAGGAATCTAACAGGCCAGACAGGAGAATAATAGTTCTTAGGCTGCATCAGCTCCAAACCTCTTTGTTGGCTTGACTTGGATACTTACTCACTTCTGAAAACCAGGTGGAATACTGGTTTACTGGTTAGAAAATAATTGTAGTAACCTACAATTCTATTTAAAAATACGCCTGAAAGAGTTATCTGTTCCACTTTACCAAAGGCATATTTTACAAATTGAATACTCCAATATAATAACAAACACGACAAACAGGCTTTAGAGGGCTAGCGTTGTCACCTTCCTTGCTAATCAGGTGATGAAAGCCTCCCACCCATTCTTAAAAACTAAAAATCCACCAGGCAAGATCCTCCATTGGTGTCGCTGCAGAGGATCTGGCAGTCACTTGTCCTATTACATGAACAATGAATTTTATTCATTGGTGTCCTGGAGCTGCCAGCCAACTCTATCTTCCGACTAACGAGAGCCTTTCAATTCCCAGTTGGAATGACATAAAAAAATCTTCCCAATTTTGCTCAGTGAGACCGTGTGTTTTTTTTAAATAAATTTTATTACAATTTTAAAATACATAGTTAAAAGTTAGAAACAGAAAAAGAAATAGAAATACAAAATAAAGAAAAAGGAAAGAAAAAGTGTAGTAAAGTAAAAGGAAGAAAAAGATATGAAAAACAGGTAACTTCCAATCTATCTCTGGTCATGTAAATAAAAGAATCTGCCTTAAATGTTGGTTTTTCATACAATAGATAAGAATAATTCTTTGTCTAATATACCCTATTATATTTATAGCCTAATCTTCAAATCCCTATGTAAGCTTCGCCCCTCCTGCATTTCACAAATAGTCCACCAGTGGTTTCCACTCTTTGAGATATCGACAACTTGAGTTTTCTTTCAATAAACAAGTCAGTTTATCATTTTCTGCCATGTCCATCAGTTTTAACATCCACTCTTGTATCATTGGTAAAGTCTGAGTTTTCCAAAAAAGTGAGACCGTGTTTTGACATAGTACAATAGCTAAAGAGGGTGATCTATTTTAGAAGCATCCAGACAACCAGACATAAATTATTAATTTGACCAGCTGTCAAAACCATAATTATGGTTGCCACATTAATAAGCTTAGAATGCAATTAACTGTACAACTCTTTCCTTGCAATGTGATTTGCATCATGTGGCAACACCTGGAGTTTGGAATTCCTGATGTGGTTCTGCTTTTCCTTATTCTTTCTTGCCTGTCTCTTTCCTTATTGGCTCCAATGGGAACTCTTCATCGCTAAAAGAAGAAGACCAGATGTAGTAGGTGCATGGATGGGAATTTCTCTTAGTACCATGGCAATGCATGTGTGTGTAGATAGTGCTTCGGATTCGAAGAAGACATGCTGTTGTGCAGCTCATCTGTGAGCACAGAGATGGCTCTGCAGTCCCAGTCTGGACGTGCAGAGTCCAGCACAACGGGGGCATTGGAAATCCTTTGTTACAATAACTGTGGGTGTTGTTTTGTGACACTGCTCATGGTTTTCCATCAATTCTTGGCGGCCCCCGTCTTCAAAGCTGGTGTAGTTTCCATAGCACAGGGCTCACCAACGGGTTCTGTCAGCAGCTGCAGCTTCTAATTCCCTTGGTTGGATGTCACAGCAGCGTAAGGTTTTCTTCACTGCGTCTTCGTAGTGCTTGTGTGGATGACCTTGAGGTCTCTTTCCGGTCTCCAGTTCACCACAGAGTAACTGGCGAGGCAAATGGTGATCGTCCATTCTGATGACGTGTCCCACCCACCGTATCTGGGCTCTGATGATCAGGGACTCAGTGCTGGTGGACTCCATGCAATCCAAGACCTCCAGGTTGGAGACACGGTCTTGCCAACAAATGCCAAGGATGGAGCGGAGGGTGTGCATCTGAAATTTCTCCAGTTGTTTGATATGTCGTTGGCACAAAGTCCAAGACTCACATCCTTATAGGAGAAAAGGGATAACCACAGCTCTGTAGACTTCCATAGCAATGCACTACAGTCTCAAATCCAGCTGACTTCAACCCACCTCCTTCATCCATGAACAGTGTCTCCATCATTTTGAGAAAAAATACATATCAAGTGCTGAACAGAGATGGATATCCACTGCAATCTGATGACTGAGGGAACCACAAGGAAACCAGTGACACAAGTATAATAACCCTCTTTACACCTGAAAGCTTGAGCAGGTCAGATGACATTCCCTCCCCAATGTTATAGTATCTCTATCCTTAAATTGCTAACACTACTTCATCAGTTGAATACTACATAAAAAGCCAAAAATGTAAGTAGAATGAACCAACTCCCAGATACAATTATCCTATGATTGCACACAGTATAGATTTGAGAACACTGTATATAAGGAATCTTTTCTTTCTTCTCAACTCTTATATTTGATGTTATAATCTAATCCATGCATTCAGACTCCAACTTCCATAATTGCCACACAGCATTTCCTTTCTGGGAGTAACAGTGGTCTGGGAATTACTGTCCCAGCAAGTGTGCAAGTGGAATACAAGATCTGCTGCTGCTGCTATCGTGATGAATACACTGGTGGGAAACCTTATATACACCATCAGAATATCCCAGATAAGATAGCATCTGGGAAACCTGTGACATTGAAAGGACTAAGATGTAGCTTACTGATCATTGGCATGGAGGGAGAACACAACTACACTATATCCATACAATTTCAGTTGTCCTATGCTCTGTTGGGAGCAGCAAAAATGCAATTATAAAAATGTACTTTCAAAAAAGGATTATTCACAACTAAAAAGAGACATGGAAAAGTAGTAATTAAATCAGTTCATAAGCCAAAAGCCAAACCAGTTCAAACCAAGTTAAGGTTCCAGAGGGCAAGACAAGGGAATGCAGGCTGCAGTCCAAGCAACGAAGAACCAATACCACCAGGGAGGTATGTCAGGCAACCAGCGTTTCCAGTAACTGGACCAATAAGTAATAGACATTGCTTTTGGCTATTAGTTACTTTCAGACAGAAAGCTTTATGTTAGAGGCTGTAGTATAATAACAGACCAAGATCAAGGGGTAGCTTGGGGGTTTCCAGAGGTAAAATCTCCACCTTGGAAATGGTTCAAGGTGTTCTAGACATGAGGTTCCAGATTAAACAAACATGTTTTGGGGCTGGTCCATCCCCAGAACGCCTCATTAATTCTGGAAAGGGCTGAACTGCCTCCAGGATGTCATGGTCCAAAAGGTTCAGCAGGGTCTGGAACATTCCAGAGTTCTCCAGAACATCCCATTCTCAAATTGACCAATTTTGCACATCCCTCACTGTTTTTCTTTTGTAGAATGTGAAGGACATGATTAATGTCACAGTCTTATTAGAGAGCTTCCATGGCTCTTCGATAATTATAGACCAATAGCCATTACAATGCGCCCACAATCCACAGTTGAATTAGTAATTAATTCAAAGAAAAGGGCTTCTACCCTTTCTACAAAAGGATGAATAGCATCCTCTGCAGTAGTGTTCAGCCTCAGTAATAGCATTTTGGTGACCCTTTTCAGCAGTGAAAAAAAAAGTTATTCTGAGGTGGCACCGTTTCTTTTTTGATAATTAAAAAATTACCCCACATATACATTATTAAAATGTATATGTAAAAACATGGCATGGCATCAAAAAAGGGTGGAATTGTTCATTACTTGAAAGCAAGGGCAATGTTCTTGAAGTTTATTCTGAGTTTGATCTCAGTAGGTTAACATTTAGCCAATTATGGCTGGTTTTGTATTGGTATCTATCACCCTGCCATTCCTAATCCCTTAGTGGCCGTTCATGTATTATTTCCAGAACTAAGGACCCAGTAAAAGAAACAGCACCGACTTGGTGGCAAGTCAAGAGATTGATTGATTATGTGCCATCATCATTTTTGACTCCTAGCAACCACATACGGTATATAAATGTTGTCCATGACGATCTATCCCTAACCTGGTCTTTCAGGTCTTCCAATGTAGATCAATGTAGGTCTTCCAGTCATCACCAGTGTAACTGAGTCAAGGCAAGAGAAACATGAGAATAAACAAGCATGTGGAAGCAAAAGCCAACATTCTCAACATTCAGGATTTTTATTTCAGGGTGCACCAAAAATCTAAATCTATCCTGAAAAAGGAGACAGCCAAATGTTCATCATAAATAAAGTTTTTTCTAGCGTGACCAGTGAGGAAGGAACACAGCTCTAGTTCTCAAAAATTCACAGGATTTGGTGTGAGAAGCAGGGTTTATTGATCAGAAATGGCACTGTTTCTTCCACGTTTATTTTGCAGATAGATAAATATCCTTTAACATCTTGCTGCCCCATTCCAAAATGATAAAGTTAAGAGTTCTCTGAATTGGAAATTAATGAACATTCTCGTCTTTCTTATCTGATAGCAATCTATTTGATGGTGTAGAGTTTAGTTTTCATTTATTCGGAAGACCAATTAATCACAAACTATTAGAACTTTAATTAGCACGAACATTTTATGAACAGATAGTACAAGATATGATAAGACGTTTCTCTTAAGTACATCCCCGTGCTTAATTACAGAATATCTGCTTAGCTTGTTACAAACACCACCAGTCTCTCTTTTATTTTGGTTTATATATCCTGTTATCACCTTCCCTTCTTTTTTCTCTCCTCCTTTTACTCTGTCCAATTGTCATCTGCCTCTCTGTTCTAATACCTCCTTCTCCAAGTTCTCTAGGAAATGTGGCTGCTTTCTTTACAAAGAAATGGCCAATTAACTCTTTACTTGCATAATAGAATAACGAATTAGCCTTTCGTCACAACCTTCTCCTTTGCTGTGTGGAATTCAGTGGGTGTCAAGTGTATATTTAGATTACTTTCTAAAGAAATAGAAGACAGGAACCCTAATTATGTGATGAGGAAAGAGCCATTTCATGTCAGTCAGAAGAGAAAGTCATGGTGTTTGTTTACTTTCCCCAAATTGATGCTTTTCATCAGGCATTTCACAAAAAGCTTGGTTTGAATGTGAAAACTCCATGGGAGAACCCACCTTTGTTTCTTGGCCTGTTTCTGTAGCATGCTCCAAAGCAGCTTTTGCAAATGTTTGTCCTGATGTGACCCAGAACCAAACCAGAAGGGCAGTGGCAGTAAACTGCATTCTGCATCTCTTTCTCTCAAAAAAAGACACTGGAATGTGACTCAACACAGTCAGCTTCTCACAGACACACCATGAAAATCTGGACAGAACATTCAGAGATAGGACTATCTCATAAAAACTTAAGAACATAAGTAGGGCCCTGCTGGATCGGACCCCTGGCCCATCTAGTCCAGCAGTCTGTTCTCAAGGTGGCCAACCACCTGCACAAGGAAGCCCATTAATCTCCCAGCAGATGGCCTTCAGAGACAGTCACATGACCATCAAGGCTAATAGTAATTGATTCTCATGACTTCCATCAATTAGTCCAACCCTCTTTTGAAGCCAGCCAAGCTGGTAACCAGCACCACATCTCTCGCTGGGATACTCTAAACATTTCTTTTTCTTATTCATATTTTAAAAATGTAGACAGGAAAGCTGCGGGGAGGGAAGGGGATTGCCAGACACATGTGTACATGCCATGTTTAAATGACTAAAATAGAGTTACCATCTGTAAACTGCAAAAATCTGGATGACAACTACTGTAGACAGTAGCAAAAGGTTAGAGTTACTGTATTTTGTATCTGGATTTCTGCAGGCTAGATATATGTTTAGATTTAACTGATGTGGAGAGCTCAGTGGGATCATCTGATCCATCTTTTTCTGTTGGGTCTTTCTCATATGAGGCCATTGACAGTGGTAAATTTTTTAGTAGCTATAGCTAAACCTAAGTATGAACTTCAGAAGCATAGAAGCTATGATAGATAAATCCCAGTATGAATATAATGGACGGTTTTTCAGGTTGAGGAAAGTTCTAATCAAAGCAGTATCAGTCTTAGGTTCTCACATTAAATATAGTTTGCAAAGCACTAGATGGATTTCTACTGACCATCCAGATATTTTTAGCGTAGTTATATTAGCCCTAGCAAAGAGAACACTTGAGAATTTGTAAAAATGTAAACAAGGGGCTCCACATGATCACAACCTGAGGTTTACTATGGCTATAGGGACAGCACCCAGCTGACTTTCTCTGGACTCAGAAATAAAACAAAGTTGGCCTGGCTGGTATTGGGGTAGGAGACTAAGGCTGTAGGCTCAGTGAAGAAGTTGAAAAAGAAAAACTGGAAGAAAACAAGGCAAATCCAGGAGAACGCAAAACCTCTCTATTGCTGCCAAGACATTTACATGAACCTGTCTGTGTAGTCACCAAGACTCAAGTTCATCTTGAAGGAAATGTTGCAAAATATATCCAAGTGCCAAAACCCCCCAAAATGTTTGCTGGGGTTTACGGAACACAAAACTATGTGCCTGCATGTAAAAAAGGTAAAGGACTATTACAAAGCGGTTCTAGAAACTCAGTCTTGCCTTAGAAGACTGGAGAAAAGAACCCCCACCCCCACCCCAGGGCAAGGTAGAGACAGCTACTTTGATCTCCTTCTAAAAGGAAGTTACTTTTAGTCCTGGCTTTCTGCCACCATCATGTGAATCTCTCTCAGTGATGATCTTTCATGCACAGCTATGCTGGCTGGCTGACAGGGAGAGACTAATGTTCTCTTTCTGCTTCTCAGTGCAGTGATGGAAGACCTTGACGTACGAGTGTAAGGTTGCATCTGAGTTCTCATCTCACAGCCTTGCTGCTATTTTGCTTTCTGATCTTAATTGTAATTGCATCCTCCATCCCAGAAAACCCACATGGGTTTCCTTCGGTGTTGATTCTCCAACAAACTTACGGTAGGCTAGGTGAAAGATAATGACTGAGCCAAGTTTATTCTAGGGAGTTTTCTCCAGAGTCTGCCTTGTCTAATCCAATACATTTAATATTTTGTACTTACAGCAACCCTGTGAGATAAAATAGGCAGAAAGACTTGCCCTGGGTAGAATGAGATTCAAGTCTGAGCAAGAATGAGTTTTCCCAGGTTTAGACCAGTACCTGAATTGTCACACCACACTTGCTTTGTAATTTTATTCTCCCCCACTCCAAGTTTCTTGGGAACTGATGACACCATGTATTACCTGCTGTATTAGACGCCCAACACCTGCTCCTAGTTATCGCTTTTATCTTTGTATTTTGATTTACATTTCAAACTTGTCTTTCTTGGCAAGTAGCAGCATTTCCTTACTACAAGCTAGTTATTCCAAAAATATGTGTATTAACAGCTGAGCCTGACAAGATAGTGTTGTGTCTAAGGCAATGAACCCATACGATCCTAGCTTGAGCACCACCTGCATCTTCATACCAAAAAAGAAAAAAGAAAAAGAAATCCAGATAGCAAGATTTTGCTGTTGCTAGGACAAAAAAAATGCCATTTTTATTCTCTGCCTTGCCAGAGACATTGATTTCTGGATTAAATAAAAAACAGTATCCCTGCTTTCCTCAATTCTGTTGAAGACAGGAGATAGCTAAGGAATGTCATATCTGCTTTGGAAGAACCAGAGCCTGAGAGATGGACTCTACCACAGAAGATGGTCTGTCAAGGACAGAGGTTACAAGCTGTTCTATCCTCTTCACAAGCCTCTACTTGCTTAGATCATGCAATCAAAAGAAAGGCTTGATGGATGAATGTAGATAGGTTTGTTGAAGCTGCTTTGCTTCACTTTGCTTGTAGATATGTCTGTGTAAAACAGAGCTTTCCAAACTTTTCATGTTGGTGACACACTTTTTAGACATGCATCATTTTGCGACACAGTAATTCAGTTTTACTAGCAAACCGGAGGTTAAACTAACTAACTTATAAGAGATACAGTAAAAAGGTAAAGGTTCCGCCCGCACATTTGTGCAGTCGTGTCCGACCCTAGGGGCCGGTGCTCATCTCCGTTTGTTAGCCGAAGAGACAGCGTTGTCCGAAGACGCTTCCGTGCTCATGTGGCCGGCGTGACGCACACAGAACGCTGTTACCTACCCACCGAAGTGGTACCTATTCATCTACTTGCATTTGGATGCTTTCGAATTGCTAGGTTGGCAAGAGCTGGGGCTAGTGCGGGAGCTCACTCCGTCACGCAGGACTAGGGATTCGAACCTCCGAACTTGCAATCTTCTGATCGACAAGCCTGGCGTCTTACCCGCTGAGCCACCACACCCCTTTAAGAGATACGGACACATACATAAATTGTAATAGCGAAATGTACGGGGACACAACATATCTCATGAAAACCTTTCATTTATAGAATCTATATGAAAATCAGTTGGTCTCTAATATACTATAATCTCTCTCCTAATTGGAATTTCCTAATTGGACCTGAGGCTGCTTGCATTACTTTTAGGCAGGGGTGTACAACACACTCTGTCAACCTGGCACCCTCTGGAAGGGCTGGATGGGGTCGGGACTACAACTCTCATTGTCTTAAGATAATTTGGCTATCTTGGCTGGAGTGATGGGAGTTGTGATCCATCACATTTGAAGATACCAGGTTGAGGAAGGCTGATCATTATTAAAGATCTTGTGGAGTAGAGGTGGCCTTCCTTGTAGGCCATGAGTTCATGGTCTGTTACTTGTCCTGCTGTTCAATCATTGTCACTCAGCTTGATTCACTTAATGCTGTTGCAGAGTGGACATGTGTTGAATCTTCAGGCAACGTGTGAGCTGTGCTCAGGCTCTGAAACAGTAAGTACAAGGGTAGGGACAGTAACAGTCCAGGAGTAGGTAAGAGGCCTTGTGGAATGATTTGGTGGGTCTGGTACAGTGCACAAGCTGCCTTCTATGGGGTGGACATGCTGTGGTTCAAACCAGGGAGTACAATATAAAAGAGCTTTCATAAAGCCTATAGTGAGCATCATCTCACTCCATTAGCCTACCTTAAAAGAGCATGACTGCAGCCTGGCTCCAGGAGTTCACTGCCCCAGTGCTGTAGTCCATTGGGATAAGAAGCAGCACAAAAGCATAAATAATACGGGCCACAGGGACATTTTTATGTACCCCTAGGAACTCCTGCTGCAACTTTGGATAAACTCCACTCTTGTTTCTGTTTTCTTTCTCTTTTAAAGTATCATGCTGTTACAGATGGAGAAATATTGTGGGGGGGCCTAAATAAAATTAGAAACCACACCCACCTGTCTATTGGACTGCCGTATTCCCACCCAAGATATGCACACCCTAGTTGAAACAGAGCCTGTGAACAGAATGAAATAATCTTGTCATTATTTGAAAAAATGTATTTGAAGGAAATAATTTCTCTTACAGCATTTTAAAATTAATTTCTGCTTTACTGCCCCCTTTTCCATTTACTTGCATCTGGATTGTAGCAGTTCCCTTACCATGATCCTGTGCTCCTAGTGATCATTAAAAATGAAGGAACATTGGCCAGTTGCCTGGGATCCTGCTATTCCATACCTGCCTGATTAGAATGGAAGAGCCCTGGAACTACAGAATTCCAGGTGTAGGAGTAACCTGTGCTGCATGGAATCACAGTGAGAATTTTGACACTTATAAGGCCACAGAGGTATGTGAAGAATTGGCTAGCCTGTGGTCAGTCCTGCTCTAAACCTACTGTAGCTGACACACGGGTTGTCAGGAGGCTCTGAATAATACGTTATTACATCTCATAACATCCGTCATTGGGTTTGTAGGAAGGATCTCTGTGGTCACCTTCAGATGTTGGCCAAGATGTAAGTTGTTGCCTAAAAATAATTCCCTTCAAGTAAGCAAAGAACTTTTGAGATTGGGGGCAGGGTAAGGGGGGATCCTGGCATGTTACTCTTCTAGCTCAGAGAAGACTGCCATGTTAGCCATGCAGGATGATCTACATATTCTGGAGCAATGATCCTCATTTTATTTCAGCTTATTTTCTGATTGTACCAAGGAAGCGAATTCTGGACTCATAACCATATTCATAAGAAACTGCATGGGTTATGGCTTTTCTAACATCTACCCTCTCAGCCTGCCAATTGACCAGTGGTCACATGTCTGTTGCTGAACCCTTTCACAAAATTCTGTGCTTGTAACAGAAAACTGGGAAACTATACAATAGCCATCTGTACTACTACTGTACTACTGTTTTATGTGCAAAAAGCTGCTTCTATGAGAGGGAGAAGTATTATCATAATCTTCCATAAGTAGTACATTCCCAGAACATGATTCTTAACATGTGAATCTGTCTCTGGTGATTAAACATCAGCATTTAGATAAGCTTCATGAGGAAGCTTCATTATACAGCTTTTTCATGGATTAGCAACCATACATGGTAATCCAGTTGTGGATTTTATTGTACCTCATACATGGAATTTTCAAGTTTATTCTTCCACTTCTAATTCTCCCATGTTTTATAGCTGCACCTTTCTCTCTCCCCAATAAAAAAAATTAAGAAAAATATTTTGTTGTTTATTCGTTCAGTCGCTTCCGACTCTTTGTGACTTCATGGACCAGCCCAAGCCAGAGCTTCCTGTCGGCCGTCGCCACCCCCAGCTCCCCCACGGTCGAGTCTGTCACCTCCAGAATATCATATCCATCCATCTTGCCCTTGGTCGGCCCCTCTTCCTTTTGCCTTCCACTTTCCCTAGCATCAGCATCTTCTCCAGGGAAGAAAAATATAGCTGCATTTAAAAAAATACTGATACATTCATATCCCATCTTTGTTCCAAGAGCTTATGTAGTTTACATTAAGATCTCCCTTCATTTTATCCCATAGAACACTCATGTCACCCAGTAAGTTTCTTTGACTAAGGGTAGACTTGAACCTGGGTCTCTCCAATCCTAGTCCAAGACCCTAACCATCACACCACACTGGGTCTTTATCTAAGCATGCAACCTATGGCTGTGATCATCCTGTTTAGGTGTCGTAATCAGACCTGCCCTGATTTTTAGGCATGCTACAAAATTCCTTGCTGTGCTATGTGGATGTTTTATGTCCCTTTGCACAACGGCTTTTGAGGTAATCCCTAACTGTCATTTCCTTCCCTTCTGCCTGGAGCCTACAGGGCAGGGAGGAGGATGAGACCTTCAGCCATGTTATCTCAGAATGCAATTCCCTGCTCACAGGATCATTTAAGCTATGGGGTTGTTTGTGCCCCATAAAGAGTTTGAGCCAGTGTTTTGGCCTCACACAGCTTTAAAGCCGCAGGGACTAATTGTCCTCCACCGGTATAAAAAAGTTTAATAGCATTCATTGACCCGAGGCCTAATTGCACCACGTGATTCTGATGAGCATTCCAAATACCTTTTGAGTGGAAGACCACCCCCAAATATTAAAATGTATTGATCTGCTCTAGTTTATGCCCTTCTACTCTCCAGGAATGTTGAACAGCTCTCTTGGCAAAAACCAGGATTTTCGATTTATCAAAACTGAGAACCAGATGGCTTTGTCTGCAGGATCGTAATGTTTGTTTGTTTGTTTATTTATTTATTTTCTATACCTTTATTATTTCTATAAATAACTCAAGGTGGCAAACATACCTCATACTCCTTCCTCCTCCTATTTTCCCCACAACAGCAACCCTGTGAGGTGAGTTGGGCTGAGAGAGAGTGACTGGCCCAAGGTCACCCAGCCGGCTTTCATGCCTAAGGCGGGACTAGAACTCACAGTCTCCTGGTTTGCTATTGGCTCCTTCCTAGGGCTGAGAGAGAGAGACTGGCCCAAGGTCATCCAGCCGGCTTTCATGCCTAAGGCGGGACTAGAACTCTCAGTCTCCTGGTTTCTAGCCCGGAGCCTTAACCAATGTTGCTGCAATTGTTCTTTTCAGTCCAACAGGTGTTTGTGGAATTATAGTGGCATCATCAGCATATAGAAGTATTGGGATTATAGAAAGAGAAGATAAAGAAGAAACTGTGGCTTGAATCATATCAACTGGATTTCTATTTTCTCAGTAGAAACGTTTCACTCCTTAACCAAGGAGCTTCTTCAGTCTGAGTAAAGTTAGTAAGGGAATCCTTAAATATGTTTCTAGGGTGGCTGTGTGACCTTGCACCTGGGGCTAGGTCATGGTTATTTTGAGATGTTTATTTCTAAGTCCCTTTATCATCTAAAGGAGGATCGTTAAGATTACCCTGCTGCTGTTGAGCTTGCGAAATGGTCTTAATCTTCCTAGGCACAGAAGACAAAGCAGGAAGGAAGATAGGGGAAAGGTTGTGCCTGAGGCCCCCACCTCTATTCAAGGAAGGATTTTCCAAGTTGGCATAAATGGATTCCTTGACCCCTCTCTCAAACCACCTATCTTCTCTGTCTAAAATGTGAACATTAATGTCCTCAAATGAGTGTCCTTTTTCCGTTAGATGAAGATAAACTGCTGACTCTGGTCCTGTGGTGTTACTTCTCCTGTGTTGGGCCATCCTCCCTGTACAAAGGTTGTTTGGTTTCTCCAATGTAGAGTTCAGAGCACTCCTCACTGCACTGGATTGCATACACTACATTGCTTTCCTTGTGTTTTGGAGTTTGATCTTTGGGGTGTACAAGCCTCTGTCTCAGTGTGTTGGTGGGTTTGAAATATACAGGTATGTGGTGTTTGCCAAATATCCGTTTTATCTTTTCAGACACGCCAGCCATGTAAGGAATGACTAGGTTCTTCCGTTTACTCTGAGTCTCAGCCCTATCTGTGGCTGTTTTAGGTCTGGTAGATTTAGATTTAGTGAAGGCCCAATTTGGATATCCACAGGCCTTCAGAGCTGTTCTCAGGTGCTGTTTTTCATTCTTTTTGGAATCCATGGAGGTGGGGATGGTTTCTGCTCTGTGTGATAATGTCCTGATGACTCCTAGTTTGTGCTGCAGTGGATGGTGGGAGTCAAACATCAGGTATTGATCTGTGTGTGTGGGTTTCCTGTAGATCCCTATTTCTAGCTTGCCACCGGTCCCAATGAGGACTTCACAGTCTAGGAATGCCAGTCTGTTGTCCTTGGTGTTTCCTTCCTACTTAGGAAGTCCTTCCTATGTTACGGACTTCCTAAGATCCACAAGGAAGGAACACCCCTCCGACCCATAGTCAGCAGCATTAATTCGGTAACATACAACATTGCCAAACACCTCTCTACCATACTAGCACCTCTAGTTGGACACTCTGAACACCACATCCAAAATTCGGAAGAATTTGTTTCCAAAGCAAAGATCCTAAAACTGGATACAGATGAAACTATGGTCTCCTTCGATGTGTCCTCCCTTTTCACCAGCATCCCCACCACTCATGCTCTATCCGCTGTCAGGAAGAGACTAGAAGAGGACAGCACCCTTGAAAGGAGAAACCATCTCAACCCAAACCAGATCTGCCATCTTCTGGACCTGTGTCTTAACACCACTTATTTCTCATACAGAGGTGACTTTTACAGACAAAAACACGGCTGTGCCATGGGTTCTCCTGTGTCACCCATTGTGGCCAATTTATACATGGAAGAAGTGGAGAAGAAAGCACTCAACACTTTCCAGGGAACGGTGCCCACCCACTGGTTTAGGTATGTGGATGACACATGGGTCAAAATCAAGGCCCAGGAAGTACAGGCCTTCACGGACCATATAAACACTATAGATGCCAACATTAGGTTCACCAGAGAAGACACCAAGGACAACAGACTGGCATTCCTAGACTGTGAAGTCCTCATTGGGACCGGTGGCAAGCTAGAAATAGGGATCTACAGGAAACCCACACACACAGATCAATACCTGATGTTTGACTCCCACCATCCACTGCAGCACAAACTAGGAGTCATCAGGACATTATCACACAGAGCAGAAACCATCCCCACCTCCATGGATTCCAAAAAGAATGAAAAACAGCACCTGAGAACAGCTCTGAAGGCCTGTGGATATCCAAATTGGGCCTTCACTAAATCTAAGTCTACCAGACCTAAAACAGCAACAGATAGGGCTGAGACTCAGAGTAAACGGAAGTACCTAGTCATTCCTTACATGGCTGGCGTGTCTGAAAAGATAAAACAGATATTTGGCAAACACCACATACCTGTATATTTCAAACCCACCAACACACTGAGACAGAGGCTTGTACACCCCAAAGATCAAACTCCAAAACACAAGGAAAGCAATGTAGTGTATGCAATCCAGTGCAGTGAGGAGTGCTCTGAACTCTACATTGGAGAAACCAAACAACCTTTGTACAGGAGGATGGCCCAACACAGGAGAAGTAACACCACAGGACCAGAGTCAGCAGTTTATCTTCATCTAAAGGAAAAAGGACACTCATTTGAGGACATTAATGATCACATTTTAGACAGAGAAGATAGGTGGTTTGAGAGAGGGGTCAAGGAATCCATTTATGCCAACTTGGAAAATCCTTCCTTGAATAGAGGTGGGGGCCTCAGGCACAACCTTTCCCCTATCTTCCTTCCTGCTTTGTCTTCTGTGCCCAGGAAGATTAAGACCATTTTGCAAGCTCAACAGCAGCAGGGTAATCTTAACGATCCTCCTTTAGATGATAAAGGGACTTAGAAATAAACATCTCAAAATAACCATGACCTAGCCCCAGGTGCAAGGTCACACAGCCACCCTAGAAACATATTTAAGGATTCCCTTACTAACTTTACTCAGACTGAAGAAGCTCCTTGGATAAGGAGTGAAACGTTTCTACTGAGAAAATAGAAACCCAGTTGACATGATTCAAGCCACAGACTGTTCCACCTGGATGACTGAGAACCTTCATCGACATAAAGAAGAAAATTTTGTTATAAAAGGAGAAACAAGTGAAATTTATAAGATATTATTAGAAACAGAAGATCAACAAGATTATCTTAAATCAGTATGGGATCATGATTTAGTAAAACAAATAAGTAATCAGAGTTGGGAAAAAAATTGGGACATGCGTATTTTAAAAACTATGTCCATAAGGATAAAAGAAAATTATTTTAAATTGGTATGGAGATGGTACCTGACTCCTGTAAGATTAAATCAAATAAATAAGAAATATTCAGTATTATGTTGGAGGGGGTGTCAGGAGTTGGGTATCTCCATATGTGGTGGGGTTGCAAACAGATACAGATATTTTGGCAGAAGATATTTAAAGAGATAAACGAGATAATTGGAATGAATATGGAAGCATGTCTGGAAATAGCACTGTTATCAATTTATAATAAGGTTACCTGTACTCAAGATACTAAAAAATTAATTACAAACTTAATGACAGCAGCAAGATTAATAATAGCAAGGAAATGGAAAGTACAAGGGGAATATCAAATTGAGGAATGGTACAAAGAAGTATGGGATATGGCAATCAATGATAAATTAACATATAATATTAGAGTTAGAAGGGGATTACAGATTCGAAATAATTTTGTAGAAATTTGGAATATATTTGTAGAATATGTATTATTAAAAGGGAAAGGATGTACACCTTCAAAAGAATTATTATCTTTTTGGAAAGAGGAATGATTAAGACAATAGTGGTCCTGGGGGTGGGGTGCACATTGTAAGGTTTTTTTGTTTTTTTGTTATAATTATGATTAATAAATGTATATGTATATAAATGCATAATAAAATAAAATTATACTTGGAAGCTGAAAAAAAAGAAGAAGAAGTATTGGGATTTTGCGCTGTGCTAGTATGGGTGCATGGAAATCCGGGTTATGTAATAGGTCCACCAATGAGCTGGGTGACCTTGGGCCAGTCACTCTCTCTCAGCCCAACTCACTTCACAGGGTTGTTGTTGTGGGGAAAATAGGAGGAGGAAGGAGTATGATATATGTTCCCCGCCTTATTTATAAAAATAATAAAGGCAGGATAAAAATTAAAATATATATATATACATTGAAAAGGGAGGGGGGCAAGATACATCCTTGTTGCACTCCTTTCTGCACTTTTACAGTACCAGAGAGGGCCCCAAGGGGATTACAACTCACTCTTAGGGTGGAGTTAGAATATAGTTTCTGTATGAGATGGAGGAGGTGCCTATCAAGAGTTGTATTTTTTAATTTATCCCAAAGAACGTTCCTGGATATTGAATCAAAGGCTTGTTTGAAATCGAGGAAAGCCACATAGAGGGATGTTTTCTGTTTGTACGTATATTTTTGTACAAGTTGATGTAGGACCAAAATGTGATTTACTGTTGATCTCCCCTCTCTGAAACCTGCCTGTTTGTCATGAATTGCGCCCTCTGTCTCTATCCCAGAGCTTTCCAAACTGTGTGTTGCAACACGTTAGTGTGTCGGCTGCAGTGTCTGGGTGTGTTGCGGCGACTGCTGCTGCCTCCGAGCCCTGCCAGGATTCCGCGCAGGCCCTAGTGCCTGCCTTGTGCCTTGCTGCCTCCAAACCCTGCCAGGATTCTGCGCAGGTCCTAGTGCCTGCCTTGTGGCCTCCAAACCTGCCCTGCCAGGATTCCGCGCAGGTCCCAGTGCCTGCCTTGTGCCTTGCTGCCTCCAAACCTGCTGTGATTCCGTGCAGGTCCTAGTGCCTGCCTTGTGCCCTGCTGTAAGAGTGTGTCACGAAATGCATGTCTAAAAAGTGTGTCACCAACATGAAGTTTGGAAAGCTGTGCTCTATTCAATCTTGTAGTTTAAAATTTAAGTGTTTAGCATAGAACTTATTTCCACATTTTAAAAAGGTAAGATTGAAGTAGTGTTGTACCACTTAATAGCAATATAAAATGTGGCAAAATGTTTCGCTGCATAAAACATAATGGACCAGATCTAGACCGTAATGGGCCGTTCTTGCCTTAGAAAACCTACAAAAAGGACAAGGCCTAGTGCGGTTATAGATGTTTACCATAGTGTGTCCCACTGAATTTAATATGGGTTACTCCCAGCTAAGCAAATAGAGGGTTTCATCTAGAACAGTGTTTCTTAAACTTATTTCTCTCAGGACCTCTTCCCACTTTTAAAAGAGCTTAAACAAAAGAGCTTTTGTTTGTATGGGTTATATTTACTGATATTTTCCATATTAAAAATTAAAATTGACACATTCGCTGCTGCTACTGCTTCTCACGATTTTTAGATGGGATTTTAATATTGTATTATTTTTCAACATAGGCTGGCAAATAAATTTGATTTTGTGGATCTCTGAGACCTAGGGATCCTAGGACTTTAAGAAACGCTGATCTAGAACAAGTCCCAAATCTTGTTCTCTTTTTCCTTTGCCTCTCCATGAGTTGTCAAGTATCTTTTTTTTCCAAGCTTTTAATTCACTATTTGAAAGAAGAGAAAATACCCAATGAAGGAAAGGACATTTTATTTGCAACATTTTTTTTTATTATTTGCTGTCAGATAAAAACATTACATTTCAGAAAACACTACACAAAATAAATCCACTGTGATTGTAAAGTGCATTTTTCAGTTGTGTAAAAAATATATTTAAGAACATGCAAGGCACCCTGAAGCAAAAAATGGACTATTCTTTATTACATTCATACAGGCAAGAGAAACAAGGAAGTCCAAGAAGTTGGCTTTAAAGTTAGGAAAGATGACTGAAATAAAAGTGCATTTGTTATAGCCGTTCTGGGTTTGCATTTCACACTGCCGAGCAACTTCTTTCTCTCTATTCACATGTCACAATAAGCTAGATCTGTTAAATAAGCCAATTATCAGGATTCACACACGACTCCTCAATACGCCAGGGTTTACAAACCACAATGGCCGTCCACAAAACAAACTAAGCCAAACCAAGCAAACTTAATTATGACTTCGTGCAGGGGTGCACTACCTATAGTTGAAATGGTTACTCCTCATGTTATTAAAATCCATTCAGAGGTACACTCAGTCCAAGCAGCTCAGGTTCTGCACCTCTGGGTTCAGCAAGTGTGTGTACCTGGCCTCTTTCCTCTCACCTGCACCCTTCCGCATAGCCTATTCTCCTCCTTGTCCCTTTGGCATGATGTTCAATGCTTTAACCTACTTTCTTGGAAACCTTTAGAATAGTTTCACATACTATCAGAGGAAGCCATTTCAGCCCATCATAAGACCTTTGGAAGACTGAGTTAAGGGATACATGGGGCCCAGACTTTGTGACTGAAGCAGCCCAACTCCAGTTTGTCTGGAGTCCTTCAGTTCAAGATTGTTTGGGATGTTGCAGTCCCGCACCAAATCCCTAGACATGGTGGGAATATGAAGAATACAGAGGGATGGGTCACTTGAGTGGGATCTAGATTTATAACGATGTGTAGTGTGGTCAAGGCCCACAGAAAGAAACCTCACTCTGGCTGCTAAATAGGGTCACATGTGGTCCTGATCAGAAGATTAAGGGTAATGCATTAAGTTATGCCAGCTTGTTTTTTCCACTGACATTTTGATTCAACATGCAAGGCAGCTATGAACAGCCCACATCTGCAAATTTATTGAGGGGTTACATGAATGAATTTTTCCCATGAATGAATGGATTTTGCACATGACTTTTGGGGATTATTTCTTGAATATACACAAGGAGTAAAACATTTCTTGTAACCTATAGCAACCTTCCCACTTGCAATCCCAAGCTTGTATTTTAAACTACTTTTCTACTCTCTAAGTACAAATGTACACATCAGCCTTCTCCCCTCTCGGGCCCTCCCAGACCCACCGGACAACCATCCCATCATCTCCTGCAGCATCTGGAGGCCTTCAGGAAGAGTAAGGTTAGGATACGTATTTCTTTTGAACTTACAGACTGCTGCGTTCAGTGGCTTCACTTCCAACCGGTTCTAAAAATCTTCTTGCTACTTCTTCCCTTGAGCGCTCTAAAGGCAGTTAATGTATGCATTTTATTATGAGTTGTCCCTCAGGGAAATAAATGATTTCTTCTATCATATTAAGCTCCAAACAAACAACTAGAGGATTTAGTTATATCACTTTTCCTTCACAGAAAGAATCGGTCCCGAAATCCTTTTCCTCAGAATAAACCCCATTGCTAAAGCAATGGGCAGGCTCACTCTTTTCAAATGGCAGTAGGGAAGGATGCAGGTGCGAGAAGACAAGTCACCTCTTTGTATGGATCCAGCTTTATCATATAGGCTTGCAGCTGCTGATCACACCCTCTGCAGAGATTTTTATTTTTAAAGCACCAATATCGAAGACCAATTGGGTGTTTGTGCTGAAGTTTCTAATACGCAGCTACTTAACAGCCCCAGTGCCAAGTATTTATTTAGGTTGAAGGCATGCAAATGAAATTACAGGACCCATTACAGGAAGATAAGGAAATGCTGGGTTTTCATATTTCGTAAAAAGCGAGCTGTGGCATGCCGGTAGACTTTCCCATTTTTAACCACAAGCTAACATTCCAGGGCAAGATTATCACGCTAAGTAATCAAGCTTGGTCACTGCTGCTCTTCCAAAATTGCCCAGGGGCCTGCACGAACCCCTTTCCAAGTCAAGATTCTTCAGACAGAACAGGGAACACAAGGAATTAATCTGAGTATTAGGTAATAAGTGTAAAATTCTCAGCTCATACTTCCGCTTCACATACAGCAAAACTATTTATGGGGCTACTTATTCTATCACCACTATTGAGTAGAACCAGAACAACTGATTTGCTTTAAGGCTGAGCTATGAAACTCTCATACTGTATGTTTGAGCTGTCAAGTAATTTCACTGTTTTCTTATAGACATTACAACCAAGCGCTCAAATGCATCAACTTTCTAATCAGTTGGATTTATAATCCAAGGTGGAAAGTCTGAATGGCTTTCTTTAGTGTTAAACAAGAACCAGAGAGGGATTGGCCTCCAATTAATGATAAAACATTGTGATCACCTGTAGTTTACTACTGTATCTGCCAATAGGGGAAATATTTTAGAAAAGAAACAGTGTGGAGTTTGTGAAGATGAAGCAACATTTTTGGATTGTTTTGCTCTGCATACAAGGAATGATTTACCAGTTTTGGTTAACCATCTTTCCCTCTCAACTTTACCAGATTTCAGAAACATAGGAAGTTGTTATTCCAGCTCAACAACCTGATATCAGATCTGCCCATTACCAAAACAAGAGACCAGGATTTCTGTCAAAAGACAGGGCTGTCCAGCCATTGCATAGCTCAGGCAGAAGAAAGTGATATGAACTTGAAGACTGATTTCATTATAAAAAGGACTCATGTTTGATACACAGCAGTCACTGGAATTCATTCATAATGGCTTTTAGCATTTCTATAATAAAGCTACTTAACAAAAGTTCCTGGATTCTTGTAGGCCTGTTTAATTGGTTCTAGCCCAGCCTGCTGGGAACAGCCTGACACAGAGTTTAATATGCCTAGAGAGGCCAAGCATCCTTGTGTCTGAATTCAAAGTATCTGTTCTACCACCGAGCTAAAATGCTATTACTGGGCATAAGCACCGAGGGCAATAGGAAACCGGACTTAGTGGGTATTCTTTATTTGACATTTACTTATGTCAATAACATTCAATTTATAGGCATTTTATAAAATTAATGAAACAAAATGGAATTTCAGAATGTTCTTCGCCCAGATGACTAATCCCAGCAGGCCCCAGAGAAACTATATTTAAATAAGATGGTGTCATGAACAGTTAACACTTGAAAACAATTTTATTCTTAACAGTCCACTGCCATTAATAAAGAAGTTGTCAAGGGAGATAAATAAAATCACCTATATAAAATCATCACTTATTGTGGAAGCTAAAATGCTACATCAGCCTTCTCCAACCTGGTCTTCTGGCCACTGGCTGTCCTACCAATCAAAGAGAATATTTGTAGCTCAGGGTCGACCTGTGGAGTCCTTGGTGTTCTCTGAGCCTTGTTGTTTTCTTGCAGATGTTTCATTGCCAGGCTAGGCAACATCTTCAGTGCGAAAAACACTGAAGATGTTGCCTAGTCTGGCAATGAAAAGTCTGCAAGAAAACAACAAGGCTCAGAGAACACCAAGGACTCCACTGGCTGTCCTGCCTGGGGATTATAGGAACTAAAGTCTAGCACAGTGCTTTCCAAAGTCCCGCCATTGGCGACACACCAACGGTGGCGGTGGCACGGGGGCGTGCATGGCGGTGGCCTCGTGTTTCACGCTAAAACCCGGAAGCACTGATGGCGCGCCACTGCCGCGTGTGCTGCCGCAAGGGCGGCGGCAATGCACCATCAGCACTTCCGGGGTTTGTCGTGACACACTAAAGCATTGCGACACACAGTTTGGAAAGCTATGGTCTAGCACATCTGGAGGGCACCAGGTTGGTTAAGGGTAGGCTATATGACTGGGCTACAAAGGGCTCATCTGACTCAGCCACTGAACGAAATGTACATATGTGTTTAGGAAAAGATACAGGCAGAATGGTGAGTAAGCATCCTGGAATCTTCCCACAAACAAGGCAATTCCTAAAATGGAAGGAAGCAAAGGATCATCTGAGCTAAAATTATAGTCTTTTCCATGTGGGCGTCTTAGCCTCTCACAGATCATACAATCTGATTAAGAGAGGAGGGGAAGTCTGCCTAGCTCATCCCTGCCCCTTGTTTCTCCCCAGAGAGTTGGCTTTATTAGGGATGCGTAGCAAGTTTGACTCCAGAACACAGAAAACTTACACAGGGGAGAAAAATATGTTCTGCACAGCTCACAACACTGCAATGTATCTCAAGGACACCCACGAACCAAACCGCCTGAACTACAGCACCAAGTGCTGAACTGGATCTGCAGCAACTGTGAGGCAGCGACGTCCCAGGAGACCAGGGACCATCTCCTTTTGTTTAAATTCAAAGGAAAATGAAGAGAGCAAATCTTTGCAGCCAGGAGTTCTCACACGACTCTTTGTTTCACTTTCTGTAACTACAGACTTGCAGTTCTTTTGGCCACCCTGACACTGCTGCAACCGCCTCCCCCAAGAGGGTTTTCTCTCTCTGTCTCCTCTTTCCTGTACAGTAAATATATGCCCACGTCTCTGACTTAGTAATAAGGGCCAAGTTTTTCATATCCGGAATAGCTAGGCCATTCGGGAAATAAGCCATAAGAACACCGGGGGCTTCCAAACTGATCAAAGGCAATTCCAAAATCAGGCTCACACTGAGGCTGCGAAATCTCCCTAGCCGATCTGAGTTCAGAGCATATGATCCGGTAATTCAACCCTTTGTTGCTATCCCAGTAGACTTTGCCGTCACATTCATAACACACTGCAAACTCGATTCTTTCATGGGCTTGAACTCGCTCTGGCAAGCTAATATCAAAGGAGAACGTATCCTTATCGGAACTGGCATAGGTGTCCTTCACGTACTGGCATGGGTAATCCGTAAAGGTTTTCCAAGTGTCAAATGTCATCCGAATCTTGACGGCCTTCTCAAACGCAAGATTCCTGACTTTCACGGTACCCACAATAGCTTTATCTTTCAACACGCAGTTCTCAAGACAGACGCAGTCTGCCTGGAGGCGATTCCGGAAGTCCAAGTAATCTGCAGAAGGCTGTACAAAATCCAAGACAAAGTCGTCTCGATCCACTGTTGCCAGGCCCACAATGTTGTCTATCAGTTCCGTGATGTTCAAGGGAATATCCACTGGGTCATCAAATTCTGAGAACACTTTCACCACCGTCAGCGCCAAGCCCCTGCTGTCAGCAAAAGAGACCCTTTTCTTCACCCGGCTCCTCTGCAGAGCTTGGACCTCTGCCCCCAGCTCGTCCAGCACGGGGCTGCCGTTCACATGGATGCAGGGCCGCAAAGGCTTCTTGATCTTCGGGGCTATTTTGTAGGCAAAGCTTTCTCTCCGCAAAGGGGGTGCCCGCAGGTAGAGTTGCATGGCTACATCCACTGCCATTCTGGGCTTTTGAGGAAAAGAGTCCAGGATTCTGCAGGAGGGGATAAATAGAAAATAAAATAAGAGGGCCACATTAAACAGTTACAAAGCCACATAGCAGGCCCCAGCCAGTCCCAATTCTCTGGTAAGTATACCTCTGGATTACATGTTTTGGCAAAGAAAAGCTCTCCGTTTTCAGGCTTCATATTTTTAGTTGTCTAATTAAGCATAAAATGGACTCTGCTGGGTATATAAGGGATCTTGCTTAATATCCTTGATAAAGACAATCAGATAAATTTCAGAAGTACAAGAGATGTAGACATACAAGTCAAATTTTTAGAATTAGGCTGTCTGGGAACAAAAAAGTTGGACTTACAAGCTGTTATGTCTGCACTGATCTAGCACCCAAATGGCATGATCACTTTTCAGAAGGGAATTACTCCATATTGAATGCAGGGTTTGGCAACAGAAGAGGCAAGCAACAGAGGATCAAAACTGTTTCATGTCATTTCACATGCCATCCCCCCAAATAAAAGACTCAGAGTTCACATTTCTACTTGATCATGGCATTCTTATATGTCCCTTCATATCACAGCATCACACTGTCCCCACCATGACAATACTAAATCCACCTCAGATACTCTACTGAAGAACATCTATCTTTCTTCTATCACATCTCACTTAAAGGCAACATAAACGGCAGAACAGCTCATCTACCACATGCTCACCCGGTAACCCAGAGGGTGCTTGGTTGGAACTGCATTCCAGTCTTAAGCATTTCGAACGGGTACGTATTCCAAGAGCAACAGAGCAATAAAGCATGGACAGGCTTGGAGAGCTGAGTAAAACACAACTCCCAGAGGCTAAGGCTGCATTTCCTTTTACAGCAAGTTCTCTACTCCTCTAAGTACTGGAAACTTTCTTTCAGTGTGTAGAAACGGGAAACGGAATAAACTGCAGGAAGAAAAAGCTGCCCCAACCTCTTGAACTTAACTGGAGCGGAAGCCACTGCAGACGTGTGACTTCACAGATTTGCAGCTCAACAATATTGAGACATTTCAGGAATTTGCACTGATGTCACTATGTCAGTGGATTTGGGTCACAGCACTGCTGAATGCACTTCCGTGAAACTCTGCCAGGATCCAGGCATGGACAAGAAAAAGGGTTAAATTAATAATGTGAAGAAACACTGCCTACCAGGAAACCACCTAATTCCTTCTGTGCATGTTACTACTGTCTAGATTTCTTGCAGTTCTGAATATTACATAGATTTGGCAACACTTGGCTCCAGATTACAAGCACTGATCTTTCAGCATTTGTCCAAGGTTCACCCAACCCTGACAAGTTCCAGCCTCTATGGAAAGTCAGTTTGCAGAAATACAAATAAATCCCCCTCAGAAAAGAGATTCCAATAACACCAAAGTGTTTAAAAGAAGATGGGCAGTTCAATTTGGTGCCAAGCAGATGTTTTTGAATTACAGTTCCCATAATTCCTTGACACTGGTCCTGCTGCCTGAGCTGTTCGGAATTTAAGTCCAAAACATCTAAAGTGTATTAGTTTGCCTGCCTTGATTTAGACAGTGAACCTGGACTGGAAGCAAGGTTGCAGTACTCACACAATTTTTAAAATCTAAATTACCCATATAGGGTGGCGTTTGCAAGAACGAGTTGGGAGGGCAGAATCACATATATCCTCTTTAACTTCTTGGACAGAAGATGAAATATAAATGTAATAAGCCAATAATAATTATACTATGAAGCATGTAACTCATGTCTAACTGTTACACAAGCCACATAAGCTTCAGATTTGATTGGGATTGTATAAGTGATTTGTTGGCATTAAGAACTGTACCATCAATTTAGAGTTTATAACGGCAAAATTCAAAGCACAGCCAAAAAATAAACAACAGTTTACAATTTTTCCCAAACTTGCATTTGGATTTAAAGGCTAACCCCATCTGCAAGGCCCTGGATTGAGGAAGACTGCCCAAGAGACTGCAATCAAAACAGTTTAAAATGAACAAATCCAAGGCTAACAGTGACTAAGAGCCATCCATATGCAACAGATTTTTACATCACCCCAGATATTTAATTCAAAATTGCTGAAATTACTGTAGAACGTTTTGCAAATAGGAAACTTTCATCATTCTCATCATTCACGAAACGTTGACTCATGCGCATACAGGATCACCCAACATATTAAACTACATATGACAAGTTCTGAGACTTCTTTTATTAATGTCTGCTTTGTCTTCAGCTGCTTTGTCTTCAACTAGGACCTTAAAACCATTGGTTTTCATACAGGTTCTTAGGGAACCAAAGCAACAGATACCTCCTTCTGTATGTTTGGAGACCGTTGCTTAAACAAACTATATTCTTGGAAGCGTTGCTGTTCCCAAGAAACTTTAAAGGCTTTTCACCACGAAGATCACTAACAGTGGACAAGGTGCTGAAAAGCCACTTGTACATCACAACATATGCAGTACAAGATGCAGAGCAGGAGTTTTCCAGGCATTTTCTCTAATGCGTTTGCCCTTAACGCATAGCAAAAGTGAGGAAGTTCAATGCCACCTCTGTTCCATCTTTATGGAATAACAGCCCAGCTTTTTCATAACTCACCAAAAACGAGTGTAATGTTTGCCCAGTTGAAAATCATAGTGGCAACCATTTTAATTTGCTCAGAAAAGCCACCTGCTGCTTGACGTTAGTGTCATGGTTGTGATCCTTTAGCTCACAGCTTTCTAAACTGTGTGTTGCGACACTTTAGTGTGTCGCAACACAGAGTCTGGTGTGTCACCACACAACCCGGAAGCGGCAGCGGGGGTGTGCACGGCGGCAGCAGCGGTGCGCCATCAGTGCTTCCGCGTTTTAGCGGAGGCCGCGCACGCCCCCCCCCACCGTGCACGTGCGTGCCGCCGCGCCCCCACCGCTGGTGTGTCGCCAACGGCGGCACTTTAGAAAGCACTGCTTTAGCTGTTAAACCAGAAACTCTCAACACAAGCCGTTAAGGATATGAAGAGTTCTTTATTAAAGCTAGTGATCCATTACACCTTGAACTCGAATGAAGGGAGCCGTGCAAACTAACAATTAACATTCTTTAGGGTTCCCCCCCCCCATCGGGGATCTGCGACTTGACAGCCCCTCCCTTTGTCTCACAATGTCTAGATCTTCCCAGTCCCAAATCAACCAACACGATGATAGCGTTCTTTGATCTGTCCTTGGTACTGGACTGCTTGACACAATACCCGAATCAGCATAATTTGCAGTCCTGCAAATACACCAAGAAAGACCCCACTACAAGCATTCTCACCTACTCTACAAGTCTGGCAAGTTTCCACTACAAAGCGCTTCCAACGACCCTGCAGGTATGCCCACCACAAAGCGTCCCACTGACCCTGTGGGTTTCGATAGACTGGCAGGATGTCACCTCCTGTCACCATGGCAGGATATAACATCCTGACAGTTAGGAACCACAGGTAAAAATTTAACTCTTCTTTGATAAGAGTGCAATCATTTCTGGTGAGATAAAAACCTGAAGGCTATGGCATTTGGAATCCTGTTTGACAGATGCTTCGGAAAGAAGCCAGTGGCATTGAGGGAAAGTGGAAGTGGTTAAAGCAGAACGTTGTAAAGAGATAGAATTCTGGTAACTTAGTAACTTTCTCTAACGTATAATTACCTATCTCCAAACTAAACCAGAGTAGCAAACACTTTTGCAATCATTTCCTGATATTTGAATTTGAATTATCCATTCAGTCATATCTGACCCTTGGCGATTCCATAAGCCAGCTCTCTCCATGATATATTTCCTGATATACTTCATTTTATACTGGAGTCTGCTTACAAGTCTTGGTGAGTTTTTGCTGCTAACAATCCCCAGAAGACTTTTGATTTGGTTCATACATTCAAGGATTAAGTTACCTTTAATTATTCCTATTAAAACGAAAACAAAAACCACCACTTTAAATGTCAGAGCAAGTAAGACCCACAAAAGCAAGCTAATAACAATATCCAATTTCAAAGCAAGATCACCGTGTCCAATAACTGGAAACTGACCAAATCCATATTTTTCCACAGAATCTGTTATGCAATAGGAGGAGCACGTTTTGAGGAAAAAATATGGTTTTTAAAAAAATAAGAGACCACATTTCTTTAAAAGTATCCCTGATCTGACTTTCTCTAAGACTTTTCCAATGCCAAAAACCTATATATGAACAGCTGTGAAGAAAAATCTAAGTAGAGTTTAATGCCTTAAACTGAAATGTACTCTTTGTCAAGCTAGAAGCTTGGATCACAGACCAGGTTTGCTAAAAGATTTCAAGATCTGGCAAAGTAATTAAATTAGCAGATGATGATGATGATGATGATGATGATGATAACTCACAGTCTCCTGGTTTCTAGGCCAGCATCTTAACCAATACACCAAACTGGCCCTAGATCAGTGTTTCTCAACCTTGGCAACTTGAACCTTGGCTGGCTGGGGAATTCTGGGAGTTGAAGTCCACACATCTTCAAGCTGCCAAGGTTGAGAAACGCTGCTCTAGATAAATAGAAACTACTATAATTGCATTTCAGTAAATGACTACCAGGAACACCCATCCAAGGGATATGTGTGCGCTTGTGTGTTAAAAAAAGTTAAGATAGTGGTTATTTGACTGCAGAATTTAAACACAACCACCATCTTGACTCTCCCCCCTCCTCCTCCTCCCCCCTCAGACACCCCTGGAGACTATTACACATATGCATATGCTGGTATATGACCGAAATAAAAATTGATTAATATTACACATATGCTACTCTTGGCTTATTTGAGGAGGAGGATTAAAAATATAAACAAACAAAACCATGCGTCTTTCAAAAAACAGCTTTGAAAGCCACTAAATTAAGATCAACTCCAACTCTCCAGTTTTCCCCAAGCAAATGGTAATACAACAGGTTTAGCACATGACAGATTTCCTCCACTGCTGCCTGTCAGACACGATGGATTTCAGCTTCTGGAATCCGTAGCTGGCATGCCCTGTTTGGTGTGTCCACAGGAATCTGCCAAGCTATGGCTGAAACCAGAAAACTAGATTTAAATGGACTTCCAACCTCTTCTAATACACTTTAAAATCTCTTTAAAATGCAGGCACCATTTAGCAGTGACTGTCATGTTCCAAATATTTCCAACAGGTGCACAAAAGCAGGTTTCAGACTTACTGGTTGTCTTTCCCTTTTGCTTCTATGCAAATGACAACAGATTTATGTCCCTTGTTTAAAAACATATCCGGAAGCTTTTTACTCAATCTTTGATCCCCACCAGACTTCCCTTTATCTTGCCCGCACCACCCATTATAAAGCTTTCAACAGCTCTTCATGGGCTATATTGTGAAAGAGTGGTCCCTCAGTTTTTTATAACTTTAAAACTTAGGCAGTGCTGTTCATCTTCAGAGCCCTAAGTGTTAAACATATTTATATGCCATTTCAAGGGTGGAAACCATGAAGTACCACCAACTCTGCTGAATTCTTCCTGGTATTTGTGTGGGCCACGAAATGCTTTTCATTTCTAGAGTATAATTTGCTGCAATCAAAAGTGTGGTTCTTGGAGATTATCTTCCCCCAAAGTTTAATAAAAATACTTGATGTATTGTCGAAGGCTTTCATGGCCGGAGTTCGATGGCTGTTGTGGGTCTTCCGGGCTGTGTGGCCGTGTTCTGGAAGTTGTGGTTCCTAACGTTTCGCCAGCATCTGTGGCCAGCATCTTCAGAGGGCAGGAGCACAGACAGAAGCGATCTCTCTGTGCCCAGGTCTGCCCTCTGAAGATGCCGGCCACAGATGCTGGCGAAACGTTAGGAACCACAACTTCCAGAACACGGCCACACAGCCCAGAAGACCCACAACAGCCAAAAATACTTGAGTTGCATGAAGAAAACCTGCCCTATCAAGTTGAAATGGCCTTTTAAAAAATGGGAGGGGGGCAATGAGAAGAAGGGCTTCATGACCAGTAAGTTAGCCTGCAAGAATATACTATAGATGATGGCCTGGAAACTTGCTGAAAGTATTAGTTCAAAGAGTTAACTAAACGTAGGCTAACCATATTTCCTTCAGGCAAAAATGGGACGGGGTCTTATGTAATATTCCATATTCATGAAAAAGACAGGGATCCCTACCCCCCGGTCCGTGCAATTGGCTCCCTCCTGCAAACCCCGCCCCCCGGTCTGCGTGATTGGCTCCCGCCTGCAAACCCCGCATCCCCGGCCCTCCTTTGCCACGCGCTGATAGGCGGGAGGGCTTCCTCTTCCGGGCTGCCTCCAATCAGCAGCTCCAGCTCGGATCCTCCTTATGCGCCATTTCCGCTGGGTTTTAAAAACGGGACAAATTTGAGATTGTTATGAAAACAACGCTTGAAAAATGCTTTAAAAATGGGACGTACGGTCAGCCTAACTAAACGTCCAATCCCAGGAATGCAAGTTGAAGAAATAATCACCTCGTAGTTCATAAAGCAGCAAGGTTATTCATACTTGCATATCATTGCAGACAAAGACTAGCTCTTGCATCTTAGTATTCATCAACCAAGTATTTTCCAATCTGTGATCCAAATGTAGCCCCAGCACCCAATTTATAGCCCTCCAGCACCTTAAAACTGCACTGCTGAAATTCAGTATGAAATAGGTGATTTTCAGTGGTGCGACATTTGTGCTAATTCCCTCCAAAAGGAGGGGGGGGAAGGAACATTAGGCATCTGAGAGGCAAATGGCATCATTTTTCAACCTAACTGCCCGCCCACCACCATCACATAACCCATAGTGGCCCCAAATCATTCTCTTAATTTGGTCATTTTGCTGCTGAATTTTAGTTGCCAGATTCTAGGCCTATTTGACAGGGTTTTTAAGACAGGAAATGGGTGCAGTATGGCTTCCAGGGGCTTCCTCTTCTTAAAGCTCAGGAAAACTATGAAGAACATGCCAAACCCCCGTTCCACCACATCCTGTGATATCACCACCTTTTTGGAAATGTGATGTATAGCTCTCCAGCAAGCTGGTGTTTGCATGTCCAGTTGCAGCCCTGACTCACAAAAAATTGCCCTTCCCTATATTTGAGCATCAACAGCTGCCCTGGTAATATTATTTATTAGGTCTATATCCCAGTTTTCCTCTGAGGACTCATGAGAACACACAGAGAGATGTTCCTTATTTCAGGGGTCCCCAACCTGTGGGCCGCTAGGAAGTGGGCCGCACAGCAGGTGAGCGGTGGTGGTCCGTGCGATTGGCTCCCGCCTGCAAACCCCACCCCCTGGTCTGCATGATTGGCTCCCAACTGCAAACCCCGCCCCCCCCCCCGGTCCGTGGAAAAATTGTTTTCCACAACCAGTCCCTGGTGCCAAAAAGGTTGGGTACCCCTGCCTTATTTCATTCTCATATCAACAACCTGGAGGTAGGCTAGGTTGAGAGAACATGACTGGCCCAAAATCACTCAGTGAGCTCTAGGCCAAATGGAATTCTAAACCTGGGCCTCCCTAGTTCCGGTCCAATACCTTAACCGCAACAGGACCCTGGTTCTATTGTGGGTAGGACCTCTTTCAAATGATATACCCACATGAAGGAAACAATGGTATGCTGCTAGCATGGTAGCTAGCCATAGGAGCTTTACCGGTGCTAACCAAATCATAACAGCAAGAGGAATAGCAAAGCATCCAATTACAGGAAATGACTAACCCTGAAGATACTCTAGACATCAGTACCAATATATTCAAAGCAAAGGGTGCTGCCAATAGATAACACAAAGGAGCAAACACACTCACTCTCGCTATTGGCTCCTATTCTGGGTCTATTTCTTCTTTTTTATGACATTAGTTTCTTCACTATTTACAAGCACAGCAGAGGACCTCTCTATAATAGTTCCTGACATATTTTAACAAGTACATTCAATTTACAGGTAGTCCTTGGCTTACGTCCATTTGTTCAGCGACCGTTCAAAGTTACAGTGGCACTGAAAAAATGGATGTATGACGGGTCCTCAAAGTTCTGGGCATTGCAGCATCCCAGCGGTCACGTGATCCGTGATCCAGGCGCTTGTGTGCCCGGCTCACGATTACGATGTTGCAGGGAGCCGCGGTCACATGATTGCCATTTGTGACCTTCCCTGCTGGCTTCCCACAAACTCAATGGGGAAGCCGGCAGGGAAGGTCACAAGTCACTCCGTTAAGTCCCTCCTGCTTTTTCTCCTGCCTGGAGCACTCCCCTACCCATGCGCAGCCTTCGCTGGCCCTCCCAGGCCCTCCCCCAGCCTCCTGTAAGGCCTGCGCTGGCACTCCCTCAGCCTCCCCCCCCCTTGCTCCTTACCTGGGACTTCCGCCACTTCCTATTTAACAACCCACGTGTCTTGGGGTACGACAGCAATCAGGACTGCCCGGGATTGCCATTGCTAAGCAATGTGGTACTTTATACTTTTAACTATTCTGTGAAGTAGACCAGTTAGAAAAGGTACAGTGCCATGACTGTAGGTGATCCAGTGAACCTACAGCTAATCAATAATTTGAATTTAGCTCTTCCATAATAGATTTACTCTTACCAACTATATAAGCCTTCCCCTATCTGGTACCTTCCATTATACTCTTATCTCCAGCTAACATATTCATGGCTATACTAACTATGCTAGATTAGATGTTTCTCATAATTCCTTCCAATTGAGGTGATTCCTGACTCAGCAGGTATCAGTGACCCAGTGACCCAGCCTCCCGATGTAAAAGCGCTGTCTTATCTCACTCTTCCACCTGATATATAAATGCTGTGTCCACATACTGTATGTCACTCCTATGAAGATCTGACTGCACATTATACAGTGGTCTAATTCCTATATTAATTCCTATCTGTCTTGCCACCTGGGTATTTTTGAGACCCTCTGTTCTAGGTACAACCTGCTCATCCAATGTGTACAAAGAATGCATTCTGAAAGGGGGTTGAAGTGGGCATTCTCTATGGTGGCACCTCTCCTATGGAACAGCTTGCCCCCTGAGACAAGAGCAGCCCTTAGGAGATTCTGGGGACTGGTTAACGCCCTACTATTCCAGAAAGTCTTCAGGGACTGCACTGCCAAGACCAACATGGTGTCATGAATGAAACCTGATGTAGGATATTATGGTATTGTATTACTTGGGCTATTTTTGTACTTTTATTATGGTTGATATTTACTATATATACTATTGAACTGTAAACCACTTAGAACTGACTGCAACTGAGGCATCATTAAGCCTCAAAAATAAATAAAAATAATTAATGTATGCCACAGCACTCTTCTCATGCCCTCCTCCACTATATGAATTAGAACCTCATTAATTCCCAACTCCTAAGGGGATGTTTTATTTCATCTGGAAGTACTATATTTCAAGTACTTTCATTCTCATTTAAATGTAAATTAAATAACTTCCTGTCCTTATATTTTTGTCCTGGCCTCATCAACCTCTTGTGTTTCTGGCTCCCAGAATACTACTCAAAAGCCTAGAGTGGCCTTTGACTTAAAAAAAAATTGCACACCTCAAGTTTATGCAATTTAGGTGGTCATTATGCTGACTTCTTGAAGCAGAGAGGACAGTATCAAGTTACTGAGGCCATTGTTGACCTGAGAACTGCTTTTGCAGATCAAGGTAAATAAGTAAGCAAAGTTATAAAGGCCATAGAAGTAACTCTGTCAAAATGTATCAATGTGTCTGGCTTGGCCCTTTTAGAATATGAGAATGAACGAAAACATGAGTAGACAATGGAATTTATGGTCAACTGTATGAAACTGACTCTTAGTATGGAAATTTAACATTCTGTAATGGCAGCATCTACTCCTAATTATGCAATCTCAGCTAAATTACCAGTCTTGTTTAAATATTTATCTTATTGATATTTACTAAAAATAGTTCACAGATTAGATCAGGTATGATATTTTGGGATATGGCAGGGGCTCATGCAGTGAGTCATCCTTCTACTAATATAAACAAAGCAGCAGGAAAACTACACTCCTGGATATTTGAAGGAAGGATCTGTGATGTCAGGTGTCACTCTGCTATACCATATTCATAATATAGAAGGGCAGACTGATCCTATACATGGTATGCAAACTGAAAATATATCTTCACTGTTCAGAGAATACAGCCATATGCTAGTTCAGAGCTTTCCAAATTTTGTGTCGCGACACAAAAGTGTGTCGCCACACACAGCGTGGTGTGTCGCCACACCACCCGGAAGTGGCGGCGCGCACGTGCACGGCGGCAGTGGCCGCCGCCGTGCACGCGTGCACCGCTGCACACACCCCGCCGCCGCCGCCGTGCACGTGCGCGCCGCCGCACGCCCCCCCGCCGTGCACGTGCGCCCCCCCGCACCGCCGCCGTGCGTGCCACCACCGCGCTGCTGCTGACGTCGCCGCTGGTGTGTCGCCAGCGGCAGAACTTTGGAAAGCCCTGTGCTAGTTTAAGGACCATGGATATCTGACAGCACCTCCAACAACGATTCTCAGAATTCCCTGGAGCGATTTAAATATATCAAGATATATAGTAGGATATACAGAAATATATAGGTTGTAAGCCTACAGAAATATATCCATTTACCTGGGAGTAAATCTCATTGAATTCTTATGGTAGAATATATTGCAGTATAACTGATCTTGGACAAAGAAGAAAATGAACTTTGAAAAGAATCCTCCTGCTTAAAAAAAAGTTATGTTTGACATACCTCATAGGGGCAAGGGAAGTGAACTGGATAGTTGTTTCAAGCTGTGAGGCAGAAGACAGAGGTGCACCAGAATTTCACATCCTGCAGGCATTGCAAATTCATCCCCTAAAACAAGATGATATGGTGGGTGAGTACATCTGAAGACAGTATCAGTCCCTCCCATTTTACTATCTTCAAAGCTCCGAGAAGGAAAGATCTAGACCAAGAAACTCCTCCATTTTCCTCAGACACTTCACACCTTTTTCTGGAAGAAACTGCCTGACAGACACCAGTCTCAGTCCCCAAATAAACTTTCGCATAAGTGAGCCCCATTCATTTCAGCTGGCCCTGTTGCTGAACCCTTAAAACCCGTAAAAACGAAAATTAGAACTTACGCTTGCAACAGTAAAGAAGTACAGTTAATCCTCATGGCTGAATTGATATCACTTTGCACCTCAAAGCCCCTTTGCTATTTGCATGACTTTTAAAGAGAAGCTCAGGGAAAACATTCCATTGGACCCCTCCACAAACACCAGATCAATCATTCACAACCCCGAATTAATTTCATAGCTTGCTCTGAGCGTCCGGATAAGGCAAGTGTTGCCAAACGGGGTCATCGCTCGTCCACCGAGGAATTCCAAGATGCAGCCCAGACCTCCGATCCGCACCTCGTCAGGTCGCTTTGATTCAGCGGCCGGTGCTTTTAATCCCACGGAGAAACTAGTTCACCGTGTCCCCTTTTTTCAACATTCCCATCCAAGCAGGAAAAAAAAGGGGAGGGGGGAAATAAAAGTATCAGAAAGCTTCTTCCCAAACTATTTCGCAGCAACCAGATGTAGAAAGCAGCATTTACCAAAATACCTGGGTGAGCTACTTGCGAACCTCAAGCTGTTTCGCTTCCAAGGCGATTCATTCCAATTGCACCACTTTTAATTACGCTTGCATCTCTTAATCGTTCCTAAGATCGTAGCCCGTTCCTATTACGTTCACATGGACTTTAGACTCTTTTTCGCACGCTCCCGCGCACACCCACCAACCAGGTAAGTAGGCTCAGGGACACGGAAGCCCAATTACGCTAACCCGGATATAGGATTACTGCTTTGGGTACATTATCTAGCTAAGTATCAATTTATATTTCTTCTGCAGCCAACCTCGGAAGCAAATATTAAGAAATGACCGGCTCAGCCCCCCTCGAAGCAAGACTACTAGAGGTGAAGTTTTCCTCAACTCCCACTTCATACCTGGAAAATTTCAGGATGCCTAGAGCGCACATCAAGGTCTCCGATTTCCCCCCGCCCCCAGAGCAGCGTTTAAAGCCTTCTAACTGAGAGTTGTACTGTATGTGGAGCGAGCGGTACAGCAATTGCTAAAGATGATCTGTTCCGCCCTAGCAAACCAATTCCTCCTGGGTCATCCCGCTCCCGTTGCAGCTCCGATCTCGTTACAGTACTTGTGAAGAACGCTTGTTTCCTCGCGAACGCTCCTGCAGGGGTGTAAGCTGCGCGGCAGCCAATGAGCGCGCTCTGAACGTTCCGTGCCAACCAATGGCGGCGGAGCTTCCCCGTGGAAGAGCAGGAGGCTAGCACGTGAACGCCAGGCTGGCGATGGGGGAGTGACTGCGATTCCAGTAAGGGAGAAAGCTTCTCCGCGTTGCGCGGAGACTTGGAGTGGGGCTGGAGCTTCCCCCGACGGAGGAGGGCCGGCGTGCAGGAATGGTGCCCCCCAACCCCCTGCATATAACGATAGGGGGACTGAAAGGGTTGCTGTGTAAAGCCTTCGCAGGCTCTTGTTTCCCCATTCGGGGCGGAATGCCAAATACAGCGGAGGAATGCTTGATAAATGCGGGGCCTCCTTTCTAATTCTGTAAGCAGTGAGCAAACATACTGGAGTGCATGAGAACTTGGAGTGCTATTTCAAAAATGGCTATTTATATTCGAGAGTTCTATGGAAAACAGGCAGTTTGGTGTAGTGGTTAAGGCATCAGGCTAGAAACCGGGAGACCTTGAGTTCTAGTGCCGCCCTAGGCACAAAACCATCTGGGGGACCTTGGGCCAGTCACTCCCTCTCAGCCCTAGGAAGCAGGGAAGGGAAAACCATTTCCAAAAAATCTTGCAAAGAAAACTTCAAGGACTTGTCCAGGTACTCACCAGGAGTCAAAAAACTGACTCAAAGGCGCACACAAACAAAAAAGGAGAACAGAGCAATAATTTATTATGCATTATATGTATATTTCAATATAAACTTGCAGTATACATTTCTTGCTCAACCCTCTTTTTTCCTTTAAACTGCAACCATCCTTTGGGTGTAAGTGCCAGGCCCAGGGTCACCGGGTGAATTTCGTGGCTGAGTTGAGATTTGAATCTAGATCTGCCACATTCCGGGGTGAGCTTAGTTTACTCCGGTCTTCCAGCAGTTGCTACTGGATACATAAGACTTTCAGCAGCATCACCATGGAGACATTTTCTCATTTGAGAATGGTTCACGTGAGGATTTCACTTCTGGTGATGCTTCTTGTGTGTGAATGGGCTGTCCCAGGTAGGACATCTCAGATACAAACAGAACAAAACAAAATCCTTCATAATGTTTTCCATTTTATTAAAAAATAATTGTATTACTGGTAGGAGGTTAGGGAAATCAAGGGATAATCATAGGAACTACAGGCCTTAATTGTTATTTGAGGACTGAGTTCAAATCCATGCTGTGCCATGAAGTTTGTTTGGTTAACTTTGGGCAAATTACTATCACTCGCTCTCAAGCTACCGAATGGAATTGTGATGAAATATTAACTTGTCTTTCACTATCAACCTTCTATGCTATAGCATTTTAATTAAAGTTTTAATTAAATGTTTGCACTGCATAGCAGCTGACAGTTTGTTTTATGACTTGTTAATTAAGCTGCGGAGGTCTGTAGCTTGAATCATGTCAACTGGATTCAAGCTACAGACAATTCCACCTGGATGACTGAGAGAGAACCTTCATAGACATAAGCTGCGGAGGGTTGAATATCTTGGACGTGCATGCATTCAAGGATCGTATGTCTGTACATAACGCCAGTTATACTCACACACCATGCTCATTCATTGTGCGGAATAGTGAAGAGCATTTCCTTTATTTTCCTGCTCTGAGGAGCTTGCAGTCACGTCGTTTGATCTGCAATATGAATATCTGCATGATCATGATTGACAAATGGAGTTTTCAATAAGGTATGGCATGCATTGCGAAACAAGAGAAAGGAGAGATTAAAGAACTGATATAGGCCTGGAACAACAACAAAAAAGTTGAAATAATTCAGAGTAACTTTTCATCAGTTTCTAAGTAGTTTATCGAACTTTCTGTTTTCTGTTTGGTCACTGGGAACCCGGCCTGATGTGATCTGGTCTTGACCAATTAACTTTCCTGTGTCTTCCGATGTTCTTTTGCGGTAGGATTGATGTATACTGTTGACAGTATGCAATGCCCTTTGGACAATGAAAGTAACAGCAGCGCATTCAGAAAATTGGTGCAATCACCATGTTATCATAAGGTCAAAATTTATGCTGCATGCATGCGCTGAGGGTTTGTTTTGTTTGGGGTTGGGTGTTTTTTTGGCTTTTTTCAATGGGAAGGAGTTTCTGGGTTTCAGCAGCTGCACAAGCAGCTATTTTTCTGCTCTATTTGCACACCATAGAGAAAGAATAGAGATGTAAACAATTGTTTCTTCTGCCTCAATAGCAGAAAGCAGCTAAAGGAGCAGTTTTGAGCAGAAAAGTGGCCTGAAACCCACCCTCCCGCCCACCCACCCTGCAAGCCTAAGCAGTACCGTTCTGCTCCATTCTTCTACTGGAACTCAAAATCCCAAGGCTGCTTTCGGTTCAGGAAAGAGAGTATCCTATTAAAGGTATGCGTACTGCCGCATGTGATACTGTATTGTTTGTTGTTTTATTCTAATCTGCTTTGGGATTTTTAGGAGAATAAAATGGCATATAATATTTTGCAGTGATAGAAAGATGTTCTTCATAACTGTCGGGAATTCAGCTTGCTTGATCTGAATTTGAGGTCTACTAAAGCCACCCTTTCCAGTGGTTTTCTTAGTATGTGCCAAGGATGTGGCAGCATAGGAGGCCTCCCAGCCGATTTGCTTTTTGTGTTTCTCTGATCCTGGGGGTGCTTCTAACGATGCTGGGTATGTTTACCAAGGACACCTCTTGTTGTGAACTGAAGTGTAGGCTGATAAGGCCATCATCTTTCTCCCTGCCACAGGCCATTAAGCTCAATTTGTGACTAGGCTTGGAGATCATAATACTCTCTTAATTTGGCTTTAATGAGTCTCATTCTTAGTATGCTGCATCACCTCCTCTGGAAAAAAGGGTTTATCAGGGTGAAGGGGCTAGATTGATAAAGGTGCTATATTTCTTTTGATTTCAACTAAGGCTGGCATTTATTTTACTGGGAGGTACTTAATAGGCATCTTTTAAGATGTAAATTCTTTTCAGTGCAAGAGGTTGAAGTGACAGAGAGACGACAACCAGTGTGATGTAATAGCTTAGGATAGTTCGTGATGTAATAGCTTAGGTGACCGGAAACTTTCTCAATTTCATCCTGCATAAAGGAAATAATAATACAATTTATCTTAGCAGGTTACTGTAAAGAGTACTGAAAATAATACATGTTTACCAGTATTGAACATTCTGCTATATTCATGTTACATGAATACAGTATGTATTATTTAACTATTGCCTTTCTACCCATTGGACACTTATTAATCACTTTGGCAGAAGAAAATGGCAATTCTGTAAATAGCATATCTTTCCACTAATAGTTAACATTATTTGGTAGTTGTTAACCCATATCTATTTTCCTTTCATCCATTTTTTTCCTTTTAATGGGGAGGAGTTAGAAGACTCAAAACTGCAGATGTTTCATTGAATGCTGTCCCTTACTTTTGGGGGCAGGAGATGTGGCTTTCATGTCTCAGTGGTGCTCATCTTTTCTCCCACCTGCTCATACCCTTTACACACAATAGCTATTCTGAGCATTTGTGAACTTACACAAATCACAATTTCAAAAAATGCCAAGTGCACCAATGTGCTTCATGCCTCATCTCCATTTTATTGGTCAGAGAAGAAGGATTTCTCTGCCTATGTGTAGATCTCTGTTGGAAAATATTAATTCTCAGGCAGCAAAAGAGATGCACAAAAAAAGTTGTCCTTCTGCTGGAAAATGTCAGAGCAGTAATTTCTCTACTATGAATCTGTTATAGCTTATTTATTAATCTAGCTATAAAAGATTCCACCTCAAATAAAATGTTATTTCAAGATGCAGGAATATCAATATTATGACAAAGGAACTCAGCAAGAGGTATGAAGTACAGATTTTCTTTTAAGAGTGTGTGTTTGATTGATTGATTGATTGATTATGTGCCATCAAGTCATTTTTGACTTCTACCATATAGATAGATTTAAGAGTGTGGGTACAGATGTATGAAACACCTGCACATGCTTACAATTGCCACTGTGTTCAGAAGAATGAGTCAAAGTAAAGGTTTAGTGTGAAATACTGTTCATGGTGTGAACATTCAGTGCTTAATGGATTTGTTGTCCCCTGCTGCTGCTTACTGCTTTGGCCTTTCGAAAATCAAGAGGCAATTAAAGTTCTTTCACTCTGGCCATGCTCAAAAAATATTTGCACATTTCATCACCGCTTGTCAGTTTAGATGGATGAGGAACTGAGATAAAGTATTTTTGAGATGTAGGGATATAGAAACTTAGTAAAAAGTTGGATCTTAATGTCAGAATGTTGCTCCTTTAGTTTTGTTTTTCTGAATCTCAACCCACCAGGTGTATGTGCCATCGTTTTGGGCCTAACTCTCTAAATCTCTACAAAAAGCTTTTGAAATTGCTTCATTGTGAACAAGCAGCAGCTTTTTTAAAATTGGCAGCTATTTAAAGAGTGACCAGATTAAACAAGATTAAACTGGACATGACGAAAGAATAAATTTATATTGTTCAGTGTTTTTCTCCCCAAGGTCTGTCCTAAATTGGAATCTTCATGGAGGCCGATGAGTTAATTTTAAAACAGGCATTGCATAATACGAGAGTGGCTTTTAAACAGACTTGATTTGGTTCTGGTAATGACCTGGCTGGCTTGCCAAAAAGCCTGTAGTGAGGTTTAACAAACTTTGTGGGCCAACCAGAGTTGCAGTTACTCACTGAACCCTGGGTCTTAAGCACAGGAAACAACATTCAGCTTCTGGAAGCTGCTGGTACGAAGACCAGTGAAGCAGCAGATAGCAATTTTTGTAACAATAACTTCTGAGGGACAAAAGTCTGTCCATGCAGTGAGAACCAAGCCATTTACAGCTTTACACGTTCAAACCAAGTATACTGTAATTATTGTATTTAAATTTTTTATATGCTGCCATCTAAAATAAGTTTTCTCAAGACAAATCACAAACCTTTTAAAGCGTTTTTAAATTTTAAGTTATGTCCATTTAGTTAAGAAATTCTTAACTAAATGGACATAATAATGAATAGAAATAAAATTACTTAAAGGTGCAATGTGACATAAAAGTTAATGTTACAATATTAAATGGCTGGAGAGAATAAAAACTTCTTTGGTGCTGGAAAGACCCTGGAGTAGGTGGTAGGTATTCCAAAGATGGAGGACTACGGCTACAAAGATAAGCTCCATGAGAGTAATCACGGAAGCTCAGCATGGGAGGAGGCCCAGCATTGGAGCTCTGAAGAAACTGTTAGATTCCATGGAGGAATTTGGCATGGCTGTTTTAAGGAGTCACAGACAGGTGCTTTATTTACGCTCCCAAGCATGCTTAAGCAAGTCTGAAGCATTATACCAGTGTTTCTCAACCTTGGCAACTGGAAGGTGTGTGGACTTCAACTTTTGGAATTCCCCAGCCAGCAAAGCTACATCCCAAGTATCAAACTCTTGGTAAAGTAAAACAAGATTCTTATAAAGACTTTGGTTGTGTTGAAAGAGAAAAGGGATTAGATCAGAGCTTTCCAAACTGTGTGTCGGGACACATTAGTGTGTCGGCTGCAGTGTCTGGATGTGTTGTGGCTGCTGCTGCTGCCTCTGAACCCTGCCAGGATTCCACGGAGGTCCTCGTGCCTGCCTTGTGCCTTGCTGCCTCCAAACCTGCTGTGATTCTGCGCAGGTCCTAGTGCCTGCCTTGTGCCTTGCTGCCTTCAAACCTGCTGTGATTCTGCACAGGTCCTAGTGCCTGCCTTGTGCCTTGCTGCCTCCAAACCTGCTGTGATTCTGCGCAGGTCCTAGTGCCTGCCTTGTGCCTTGCTGCCTCCAAACCTGCTGTGATTCTGCGCAGGTCCTAGTGCCTGCCTTGTGCCTTGCTGCCTCCAAACCTGCCCTGTCAGGATTCCACGCAGGTCCTAGTGCCTGCCTTGTGCCTTGCTGCCTTCAAACCTGCCCTGCCAGGATTCCGCGCAGGTCCTAGTGCCTGCCTTGTGCCCTGCTGTAAGTGTGTGTCAAGAAATGATGCCCTGCTGTAAGAGTGTGTCATGAAATGATGCATGTCTAAAAAGTGTGTCACCAACATGAAAAGTTTGGAAAGCTCTGGATTAGATTATAGCAATCTTGAAACTAGACACTTGTACTTTTAGAATCCAATTTATCTCTGAGTTGCTAGGGTGGAGCTTTTTTAGTTCTCTTGTAGGCCACTTTTTGATGGACAGGGGAATTAGCTATCCATTTCCCTGATACTGGAGGAATTTGTGGATATTTGGATCTTGCTTTGTTTTCCAAACTGCTCTCTTCTTTTTCAAGTTCTGAGAAGAACATAATACCAAAATAAGAAGAATTTAATAGATTACATACCCTAGGGCCACACTCTTAACATAGTACAGATCTTGAACCCAATGAGGAATTGGGGGTGGGGTGATTTGTGTGTATGTGATGTCACACAATCTAGTAATTTATGGCATACTCAAACACAGCTAGATCTATCTAGGTCAGAGCTGATATACCAGTCTAACCTCATAGAGGGCATATAGTGTCATAGAAGAACAGATGAATCTAAAAGCACTCACATTTTACAAATTTGATCATTTAGAGTGGAGTGCAGTCCTTTTCTAGAGCAGCTTGAATGCAGTTGATACAGCAACTAAACAGTAAACCAATAGAATTTTCATTCTGTATAGGTTGATCTTAAGTTTATTGACCCTTGTAAAGTTCATGATCATAACTCAACACCGATTAACAAAAAGAGCTGCATGTCATCAGTGTACTGATAGAGCATTATTCTAAATCTCTTATTTGATCTCACCTTGGTTGCTTCGCACAGATATTTAAAAACATGAAAAATAAGATAGAATTCCCAGGAACTTCACAGTGCAAATATCATGGGTTGAGCTGGAAGTTTCCCCAACTCTGCCTTCTGAAGATGGCTGTCCAAGAATAAATATTTCAAAACTCTTCTACCCCTTTGTAACTTAGGTTATGGGTAGTGGTACTGAAAACTGCTGAGAGGTCCAGGAGAATCAATAGCATTACTGTTACCTTCTATCTGTCTAGGCAAAGATAATTCCATAGGCAAGCAGAGCAGTTCCATTGTCAAAATTAGGTCTAAAACAGGATTGAAATAAATTTAGAAAAAGACTTTGTCCAAGAATGTCTAGTTCTGATCTGTTCCAGAAGAAATGGGATATGGGAAATAGCCTACATACAATTATTCAGCTCTTTTTAGGTCCAATTTTTTTTCCAATCATAGATTTAGAATTACCTGTTTTAATCAGTGTGGGACCATGTCTTCTTGAAAGGAGGAACTGAAAACTTCCAGGATCCAAATGAGCATAATCTTACTAGATAAATGAACCTCATTTGACCACAGAGATCAAGCATGCAGGTGATTGGCAACCCTTAACCAAGCATCTTGTCCACATCATGGTGCTAAAAACTGAAAGTAATCACCCCCCATCCAAACAAGACAGTGTATCCTGCACAACTAAGTATTGAATTTACCAGAACCATAACATCAAAGTCATGGTAGATATGATTTTGTCCTCAAACTGTCTTGTAAACCTGTCACAGCAAGCTTTTGAGAATTTTATTTGATCTCCCAGCAGGAAAAAAACTCCCCCAACCATTCAGAAAAGTTGTACTGGAATAAATTGAAAGAAAACTCTGGTGAATGCTGCTTTGCCTCCATCCATATAGTAAAGGAGGTTCGGTAATTAATTCTAATGTTTAATTAGTTTTGAAATACTTTTCTTCCAATTGGGTTCCACATTTTCCTACATTCTTCATTGCCCACAGTTTGGGATCATCATCATCATCATCATGTATGCCGCCTGACTCTGGATGGCTCCCAACAATCAAATAAAGAAATTACAATAAAATCAATAAAATAAAAGATAAAGGTAAAAGATGGCAAGTGCGATGAAGCGTGGGGTCTCCCTCTCCCTCGCCAAAGGCCTGGGTGAAGAGCCAGGTCTTCACGGCTCTTCTAAACAAGAGCAGAGTGGGGACCATCTGAATTTCAGGGGGAACCTTGTTCCAGAGGGCAGGCACTGCTATAGAGAAGGCACCCTTCTGAGGTCCCAATAGATGACATTGTTTAATCGAAGGAACCCGAAGCATGCCAACCCTGCAGGATCAAATCAGGCAGATGTGGAGTATGTGGGCAACGATCCTGCCACCCCTCACATAATACGATTATTATATGATGATATTATATTATATAATGGGCTGAACAGGTTCTGCGAAGTGGGTAAAGATGTTCAGAAGTTATTGTGTCATCTATATATTCCACAGAATGACAGCGCTTTTATAAGATAGTGTACCATGCTAAGTGAAAGGTCTCCAAAAAGCCTTTTGAGATCCAGTGGAATCTGTTAACCTAGAGCAGGGCTTTCCAAAGTTTTTCCCGCGGCGACACACCAACCGGTGTTGATGTGTCGCCGCGGGAAAACCCGGAAGTGCGGCAGCGCGCAAAAACCCGGAAGCGCTGCTGCTGCTTTCGGGTTTTGCGCACTGCAGTTGGTGTGTCGCCGCGGGAAAACCTGGAAGCGCTGATGATGATCAGCGCTTACGGGTTGTGTGGCGACACACCAGACTGTGTGTGGCGACACACTTGTGTGTCGCGACACACAGTTGGGAAAGCTCTGACCTAGAGCAAGCCATCCTAATAGATTCCCTACCCTTGTAGAGAGGAATGTTTTAGCAGGAACGCTTGGATCATGACAGTGGAATAGATGTAATATCTTCCACCTTCAGATTACCAACCTCTTCCTTAGAATAAGAAATTAGGACAAATTATAGATAGGTAACAAACTGGGATGTACCCACAATCATCACAGCAGATACAAAATCTTGAGCTGCTCCAACCGTAGTTGAAATCCCTGGGATTCCTTAACCTTAACCTGTTAGCTTTATATGCCAGGCAAGCATTCTTATCGGAAGTGAAATCACTGATAAGAGAAATCATATTATCAAGTTTGTATTTAACCACAGCAGAAAGAAGCAGGTTCGTAGAATTGGAAAGTACCATTTAGGTCATTGAATCTAACCTTTCGCTCAATGCAGGAATCTAAATTAAAACATCTCAGACAGATGGCTGTTGACCTCTGCTTGAACAGACCTGAGAATGAGGAGCACATCCTACTGGGTGATTGTTTCTATTGTCAATCTGCTCTTACTGTTAGGAAGTTATTTCTAACATTAAATTGGAATCTGCCTTCCTGAAACTTAAATCTGTCTGGCTTTAATAATGGTTTAGCGCACTGAGGACACAGCAAATCACAGCCTCTTTTTGGTCAGGATCCCAGCAATTATTCCTTGGGGGGGGGGGGGGAAGGAAGGGTTGTTTTTTTCAGTCCCCATTATTCCCTGTGATGGCATACTCAAAATATTTTGCATTGTTTCCATTAGAATACAGGCCACTTGAAAAATTCTGATGGAACATTTTAAGTGGGTCTGTTTGGTTCCAAACTCAGAACAAAGCTTATTTGTTTATTTGGTTTTGTTTTGGGCACACCACTAGAAATTATTCAGTACTCTGTCACCAAAGGAAATTACCCTATTAAACTTATGCCTAGAATTTGAGGAATGGGACACACATTAAGGATAATGGAAACAAAAGAAAGTGAGCGAACTTTGGAATTCACTAGAACTCTTTTAGTAGCATGGAAGCCATGATGAAATTGTTTTGCAGACTGAATTAGGACAAACTGACCCCCAAATACTTCATGTTGTAATCAGGCATGCCAGGACGAAGAACCTCAAATGTGTAATACTGTGTGCTGACTTTTACTTGTTTATAATAAAGATAAATTGCTTTCCTATGCCTTCTAAAATTCTATCACAGAGAATTATGGTCAAATTCTTTCTTGACATGCAAAACCTCCTTAATTATTCACTGTATAACACGCTATCTGATATATGAAGTGGTTCCCCAGATATTTGGGATGTGCCCTTATAATTGAGACAGATGAGGTTGTATTGTGCTTTAGGAACATTTGCAGAAGTAAGAAAAAGGGGGGGAAAAGAAAAGAAAAATGCTTTTTAAAAAAATCATAATCCACTAGTTTTATTTATTTATTAATTTTATTATTTTTATCCTGCCTTTATTATTTTTATAAATAACTCAAGGCAGTGAACGTACCTAATGCTCCTTCCTCCTCCTATTTTCCCCACAACAGCAACCCTGTGAGGTGAGTTGGGCTGAGAGAGTGACTGGCCCAAGGTCACCCAGCTGGCTTTCGTGCCTAAGGCGGGACTAGAACTCTCAGTCTTCTGGTTTCCCATTGGCTCCTTCCCAGGGCTGAGAGACAGGGACGCCCAAGGTCACCCAGCCGGCTTTCATGCCTAAGGCGGGACTAGAACTCTCAGTTTCCTGGTTTCCCATTGGCTCCTTCCCAGGGCTGAGAGACAGGGACTGGCCCAAGGTCACCCAGCCGGCTTTCGTGCCTAAGGCGGGACTAGAACTCTCAGTCTTCTGGTTTCCCATTGGCTCCTTCCTAGGGCTGAGAGACAGGGACTGGCCCAAGGTAACCCAGCCAGCTTTCATGCCTAAGGCAGGACTAGAACTCTCAGTCTCCTGGTTTCCCATTGGCTCCTTCCTAGGGCTGAGAGACAGGGACTGGCCCAAGGTCACCTAGCCGGCTTTCATGCCTCAGGCAGGACTAGAACTCTCAGTCTCCTGATTTGCCATTGGCTCCTTCCTAGAGCTGAGAGACAGGGACTCTCTCTCACCCCTGCACCGCCACCGCACGCACCCCCGCGCCGCTGCCGCCGCCATTGGTGTGTCGCCAACGGCGGCACCTTGGAAAGCACTGCACTAGACCATAGCTTTCCAAACTCTGTCATGACACTTTAGTGTGTCGCAACACACAGTTTAGTGTGTCGCGAAGCGGTGGTGCGGGGGGGCGCCATCAGCGCTTCTGCATTTTAGCCAGGCCACTGCCGCTGCCGCCATGCACACGTGTGCCACCATGCACGTCCCCGTACCACCACCGCTGTTGGTGTGTCGCCAACGGCAGCAGTTTGGAAAGCACTGCACTAGAACAAACTGGCTCTATTACTGTATTCTGGCCAGATGAGAACCATTTAATGAAAAAGGATACCCAAAACAGTTAGGATGGCAACATTTATATATGGACTATTGTCGTCCATCAGAGCTGCCCGCTTCTCATGCCTTAGCAATATGCTGTTCATCCATATGAACATACTCAGTATGTTATAGTTGCTAACCAGAAGAAGAAACACCTGACGATTTATCAGCTGGCATCTAACAATTGGGGAAAATTTACCCGATTGCTGGGAAACTGAATAAGATACCAAAGTTTGAGGAAGTTCAAGTCACAGATAAAAAGGACACATGTAAGTGGTGGCAAGATTGGGCAAGACAGCTGTGATCTGACTGAAGATAAAGCACAGTTCTGCTACCTTGTATCAGTGGTGGTTCACCACCAGTTATGCTCCCACTTGAATATTTGAAAGCCATCTCTTGCAAAGATGCAAGATGGTGTTGGTGTTGGTATTGTCTCTCAGAAAGGAAACAAAATTCTGGAAGTGGTTGCCTCTGAAATCTTTCAAGGCTCAGGAGATTCAGCATTGGAACTTCAGCATTGGGCTCATCTTCTTTTTGAGCAAAGGGCAGCCCTTACTGTTCTATCTTGATCACTCCTGACAATATGGAGAGACTTCTGTAGGCCATAACACGTTTGGTCTTTCCTGGAGCAATCTTGATGTCCTTTTCAATGTTGTTTCAACCTCACGGATCCACCCTGTCTCCTTGCTCTCCAGCCTCACTCCCTTGGGATTCCTAGTGGGCTGGGGCTGCTGGATGCTGAGCTAGAAGGATCAGGGCACCGACTTATAGGACGAAAAACATTGATACATTAATGTTCTGAAAAACTTCATTGGGGTTGGAGGTTTTAGGGGTGGGAGATATATTATATGCAAAAAATGGAGAAAATCCCTCTTCAGTCAGTTTTTCAATTCATCATTTGCACCATTGTTAGTCACAGGATTCCTACACTCTTCCTTCAGTATGTAAGATCATCAACGGCACCACTTTGTGATACAATGGGATTGTAGCAGTGCATCACTACATACTATGTCACTCACACATTTTCTCATGGAATACTGTGGAGTCCTTGGTGCTCTCTGAGCTTGGTTGTTTGCTTGCAGACGTTCATTACCCGAAACTAGGAACTGCTTCAAGGAACTACCAAGGAGACAAACAATCAAGCAGACAAACAAGCAGAAAACAATACCCTAATCAAGGAACTACCAAGGAGAAAACCACACACCCCACCAACACTGGCAGGGCAAGCTACTGTATAGAAACAGGGAGAAAACCCCACACTCACTAGCACTGGTTATGTTACCTAGTCAGGCAAGGAAACGTCTGCAAGCAAACAACCAAGCTCAGAGAGCACCAAGGACTCCACAGTTCAACCCTGAGCTACCTATATTCTCTTCTATTGGTATGGAATAGGGGTCCCAAACCATTTTGGCACCAGGGACCGGTTTCAAAAGACGATTTTTCCGGGGGGGGCGGGGTTTCCAGGATTTCCAGGGGATGGAGTTTCCGGGAGGGAGCCAATCACAAGCACCGGGGGCGGGGTTTGCGGGCGGGAGCCAATCACAAGCACCGGGGGCGGGGTTTGCGGGCAGGAGCCAATCGCACGGAGGGGGTGGGGTTTGTGGGCGGGAGCCCCGCGGCCCAGTTCCTAACTGCCACGGCCCACAGGTTGGGGACCCCTGTCATGGAATACTATGTGTTTTGATGCAAGACAGAATGAGGCGATCAATCTGCTGTGCAATGTTTGGGGCTGGATTCACATTTCTGCTATATTAAAACCAGGCTTGCCATATGTGACTTAACACACGTTTATGTATGCAGGCAATTACTTCTAGTGCCAGCAATCATTTTTGGCTTGAGAGCTGCATTTAAAAAAAGTACAGGTAGTCCTCATTTAGTGACCACAATTGGGACTGGCAACTTGGTCGTTAAGCAAAGTGGTCATTAAGTGAAACTATGACTGTGCTTAAGATCTTACTTCAGCTTTCCTTTGTTTTACAAACCTGCAAAGGTCGCAACTGCGAGAATTGTGGTAGTCACTAAACAAGACAGTCGCTAAACGAGGACTATTGTTTTTGTCTGAAAGGGTTGCAGAAGAAGGAGCTTCCAGTGAAATCCTGAAATCAACAGTTCTGGGGCCTGAACATTTTCAGCTCTTTTTTTCTTTTTTTGGGGGGGTAGGGAGGGGAAATTAATGGTGGAAATAGATGGTGCTGCTTCACAAAGGTTAGTACATTGATTTCTATCCTTATTTTTGGTAAAAATACTAAGAAAGAATATGTCACTAAAATTCAGACATTTTTTCACTGAATTTTTGGCAGCAATGAAAAACAGCAGCACTAATTGTTAGGGTAACTCTTGAGGCAGCAACATGGAAACGAGGTTTTCATGTAGATTACAGCTACAGGCTTGTCGGCCGGAGAGTTGCAAGTTCAGAGGTTCGAATCCCGAGCCCCGTGTGATGGAGTGAGCTCCCGCACTCGCCCCAACTCTTGCCAACCTAGCAATTCAAAAGCATGCAAATGCAAGTAGATAAATAGGTACCGCTCCGGCGGGAAGGAAACAGCGGGTGCATTGTAGACTAGCCCCCTGTGGTGCACCCTGGGCAACGTGACTTGTCACAGCTAAATAGTCTACACAGCGGGCTGCTGGACCTCACAAGGGATTTCCCAGCAAGAAAAAAAATGCCATACGAAATAAAATAAAATGGAATTGTCTATATGCTGGGCTAGTTGGAATGCAGAACCATAGTGCTGGTAGCAGAGAAGAAGAGGTGGATTGAAGATAATTCCCACTATTAAGTAGAAAATAAACTAGTAAGTAAAGGTAAAGTTTCCCCCCGCACATTTGTGCAGTCGTGTCTGACTCTAGGGGCCGGTGCTCATCTCCATTTGTTAGCCGAAGAGCCAGCTTTGTCCGAAGACGCTTCCACGGTCATGTGGCTGGCATGATGCACGTGGAACGCTGTTACCTACCCACCAAAGTGGTACCTATTAATCTACTTGCATTTGCATGCTTTCGAATTGCTAGGTTGGCAAGAGCTGGGGTGAGTGCGGGAGATCATTCCGCCGCACGGGGCTAGGGATTCAAACTTCCGACTTTGTGATCTTCCGATCGACAAGCCTGGCGTCTTACCCGCTGAGCCATTGCGCCCCCTAGTAAACTAAAAAAAACCCTAGTAAACTAGTAGCATTTTCTAAATCAGTGTTTCTCAACCTTGGCAACTTGAAGATTGGGGAATTCTGGGAGTTGAAATCCACACAACTTAAGGTTGTCAAGGATGAGAAACACTGTTCTAAATGTATACTTAGCTCCCCATCATACAACAGTAATCCTGATGTGCACTCTAATGTAGTGGTTAAGTTATAACTAGGACTAGACCGACATTGAAATCATGAAGCAGCAGAGTTCATCAGGGGCTATGGAGCAATCATCTCTCTGCCCAACCTACTCTTTAGAGCTGTCATGAAGATAAAATTGTGTGAAGACCGTGCATGCCAGTTTGGAAAAAGGTGGAATAGAAATACAATAGATGAATGAACAGTGCAAAATACACTTTGGGCTAAGATTTTCTGTTAATATAATTTGGCCTGCCTTAAGCTGAAAAAGCTTAGTATGGTGAAAGCATGTGGATTTCAGTTTCCTGTGTGCAAATCTGTAGATTAAATGAAATGAAAACAAGATTTATAAAGCAAGAATGAATGTTTCCTCAGACTTGAAAATGAGCATGATAGGAACCAGTCTCCAGGCTCCAGCAAAGGAGATCGTTACCTTGTCGTGGTGCTGGAGCTTGAGCACCTCAATGACGCCATGAGCTAAGCCGTGAAGGGACACCCAAGACGGGAAGGTCATGGCAGAGAGGTCAGACTAAATACGATCCCTGGGGAAAGTAACGGCAACTCACCCCAGTATTCTTGCCGTGGAAACTAAATGGATCAGTACAACCAGAGATACGACCTGGGAGTCCCATCGGAAGATCTGTATAGGAAGGATAATATCGGGGATAGCTTTGACGGTGTGGTCAGTGAGTTAGAGCCAGACATCCTGAAGAGTGAGGTTGAATGGGCCTTAAGAAGCATTGCTAATAACAAGGCAGCAGGAGACGACGGTATCCCAGCTGAACTGTTTAAAATCTTGCAAGATGATGCAGTCAGGGTGATGCATGCCATATGCCAGCAAATTTGGAAAACACAAGAATGGCCATCAGATTGGAAAAAATCAACTTGTATCCCCATACCAAAAAAGGGAAACACTAAAGAATGTTCAAACTATCGAACAGTGGCACTTATTTCACATGCCAGTAAGGTAATGCTCAAGATCCTGCAAGGTAGACTCCAGCAATTCATGGAGCGAGAATTGCCAGATGTACAAGCTGGGTTTAGAAAAGGCAGAGGAACTGGAGACCAAATTGCCAATATCTGCTGGATAATGGAGAAAGCCAGGGAGTTTCAGAAAAACATCTATTTTTGTTTTATTGACTATTCTAAAGCCTTTGACTGTGTGGATCATAACAAATTGTGGCAAGTTCTTGGTGGTATGGGGATACCAAGTCATCTTATCTGCCTCCTAAGGAATCTGTATAATGACCAAGTAGCAACGGTAAGAACAGACCATGGAACAACAGACTGGTTTAATGTATTGTCGAAGGAAGACCCACAACAGCCATAGACTGGTTTAAGATTGGGAAAGGAGTACGGCAGGGTTGTATACTCTCACCCTACCTATTCAACCTGTACGCAGAACACATCATGCGACATGCTGGGCTTGAGGAATCCAAGGCTGGAGTTAAAATCGCTGGAAGAAACATTAACAATCTCAGATATGCAGATGATACCACTTTGATGGCTGAAAGCGAGGAGGAGTTGAGGAGCCTTATGACGAAGGTGAAAGAAGAAAGTGCAAAAGCTGGGTTGCAGTTAAACCTCAAGAAAACCAAGATTATGGCAACGAGCTTGATTGATGACTGGCAAATAGAGGGAGAAAAAGTGGAGGCAGTGACAGACTTTGTATTTCTAGGCACAAAGATTACTGCAGACGCTGACTGCAGCCAGGAAATCAGAAGACGTCTACTTCTTGGGAGGAGAGCAATGGCAAATCTTGATAAAATAGTTAAGAGCAGAGACATCACACTGACAACAAAGGTCCGCATAGTTAAAGCAATGGTATTCCCTGTAGTAACCTATGGCTGCGAGAGCTGGACCATAAGGAAGGCTGAGCGAAGGAAGATAGATGCTTTTGAACTGTGGTGTTGGAGGAAAATTCTGAGAGTGCCTTGGACTGCAAGAAGACCAAACCAGTCCATACTCCAGGAAATAAAGCCAGACTGCTCACTTGAGGGAATATTAAAGGCAAAACTGAAGTACTTTGGCCACATAATGAGAAGACAGGATACCCTGGAGAAGATGCTGATGCTAGGGAAAGTGGAAAGCAAAAGGAAGAGGGGCCGACCAAGGGCAAGATGGATGGATGATATTCTGGAGGTGACGGACTCGACCTTGGGGGAGCTGGGGGTGACGACGGCCGACAGGAAGCACTGGCGTGGGCTGGTCCATGAAGGCACGAAGAGTCGGAAGCGAGTCAGAGAGGAACCAGTCAGAGCATGTGGCATGGAGAAATGATATGCCACAAGATAGCTCAAAAGTAATATCAAAACAGAGGTTTCAATTGCCACACAGAAAAAAAAATCCTTCAGTTACTGTAATATATATCTTAATTTATTTTCCTGGTTGTTGCAGCATCTTACTGCTTTTGCAGTTCATTAACTACTGTTGTCTGGCACAACTATATTGAGGTGGTTTCCTATTTCACAGTGAGAAAGCCAATGCTCAGAAGACTCTAAAGAGATCATGATTTATTTTAAATATTATTTCAAATTCAGGCAACTTCACATTAAAGAGGTAAGTTTCATTCTTTATTTTCAGTTTAAGAACACTGTTAATGCATACTGTATATACAGGTCTACACATGAAACGAATATAACCATTTTGTACCTTGTGGCCTATATTTGAGCCTGAATGTGCAGGGGTTCCCCGAGGCCGGAAAAATATTTCAAGGGGTCCTCCAGGATCAAAAGGTTGAGAAAGGCTGCTGTAAAGCAAAAAACAGAAATAACTTTTATAGATGCAGCAAGGGCAGTTTGAAGCTGTCTTCCTCCTGTTATCTCCAAATAATAGCTTTTTATATCCTGTATTGAGATCTGCAAGCAAGGAGCTCATTCTGTAACCTTTCCAAATATTTAAATCTGAACAGAAAAAGGGAATGTGAATAATTTTAATTGTTAATGAATTCATATATAATACCCAATCCTTACAGCAAATGTTAATTCAGAAAGAAACTTTGCATTTTCCAAGAATAAAGTGGATGAATAAACAGAGGAATATATGAACTGCTGCTTGTAGTTTGCTTTGGTTTTGTTTTCAGCTGAAAAGTTTACCATAGGTTAAAAAAAATCCAGTAACAACCTGTTATACTTTAGGGCTACTGTATTTCAGATCATATACTCCAACTCTTTGTTCCCATCCAGAGCTCTGTTACATCTAAGGCTCAGTCGTTAAGACGCCAGGCTTGTCGATCGGAAGGTCGGCGGTTTGAGACCTGAGCGCTGCGTGACGGAGTGATCTCCCGCACTTGCCCCAGCTCTTGCCAACCTAGCAATTCGAAAGCATGCAAATGCAAGTAGATTAATAGGTACCACTTTGGTGGGTAGGTAACAGCGTTCCGCATGCATCATGCCGGCCACGTGACCATGGAAGCATCTTCGGACAACGCTGGCTCTTCGGCTAACAAACGGAGATGAGCACCGGCCCCTAGAGTCGGACACGACTGTGCAGGGGAAAACCTTTACCTTACTTTACCTATTGCATCCTCAGTAACTGGAATACTATTGGTATTTGCCGGGAATACAGAAATTTCAGTGCCAGGAAGCTGGAGGACATAAAGTTGGAGAAGGATGTCTTAGGAGACATGGGCTGCCCAATTTTCTAGTCTGTCTTTTTGTCTCGGATGCATAGAAATAACACTTCTAACATCTTATCACACAGTCAGAGGTATTGCAGACCTCCCGTGTAGTCCTCCCCTAGAATGCCTACCTACTGATACTTTTCACAGTGCAGAAGCCTATGTCACCAGCATAGTTTTTCCAGCAAGAACCTCTGCTGCACTTCTGTAACCCATGGAGGGATCTTTTTCCACTGGATGGGATTTTTGTCTATGAAGGTTCTCAGTCATCCAGGTGGTAGCTTGAATCATGTCAACTGGATTTCTATTTTCTCAGTGGAAACGTTTCGCTCCTTATCCAAGGAGCTTCTTCAGTCTGAGCAAAGTTAGTAAGGGAATCCTTAAATATGTTGCTGTGTGACCTTACACCTGGGGCTAGGTCATGGTTATTTTGAGATGTTATTTCTAAGTCCCTTTATCATCTAAAGGAGGATCGTTAAGATCACCATGCTGCTGTTGAGCTTGCGAAATGGTCTTAATCTTCCTAGGCACAGAAGACAAAGCAGGAAGGAAAATAGGTGAAAGATTGTGCCTGAGGCCCCCACCTCTATTCAAGGAAGGATTTTCCAAGTTGGCATAAATGGATTCCTTGACCCCTCTCTCAAACCACCTATCTTCTCTGTCTAAAATGTGAACATTAATGTCCTCAAATGAGTGTCCTTTTTCCTTTAGATGAGGATAAACTGCTGACTCTGGTCCTGTGGTGTTACTTCTCCTGTGTTGGGCCATCCTCCTATACATAGGTTGTTTGGTTTCTCCAATGTAGAGTTCAGAGCATTTGATCTTTGGGGTGTACAAGCCTCTGTCTCAGTGTGTTGGTGGGTTTGAAATATACAGGTATGTGGTGTTTGCCAAATATCCGTTTTATCTTTTCAGACACGCCAGCCATGTAAGGAATGACCAGGTTCTTCCGTTTACTCTGAGTCTCAGCCCTATCTGTGGCTGTTTTAGGTCTGGTAGATTTAGATTTAGTGAAGGCCCAATTTGGATATCCACAGGCCTTCAGAGGTGTTCTCAGGTGCTGTTTTTCATTCTTTTTGGAATCCATGGAGGTGGGGATGGTTTCTGCTCTGTGTGATAATGTCCTGATGACTCCTAGTTTGTGCTGCAGTGGATGGTGGGAGTCAAACATCAGGTATTGATCTGTGTGTGTGGGTTTCCTGTAGATCCCTATTTCTAGCTTGCCACCGGTCCCAATGAGGACTTCACAGTCTAGGAATGCCAGTCTGTTGTCCTTGGTGTCTTCTCTGGTGAACCTAATGTTGGCATCTATAGTGTTTATCTGGTCCGTGAAGGCCTGTACTTCCTGGGCCTTGATTTTGACCCAGGTGTCATCCACATACCTAAACCAGTGGGTGGGCACCGTTCCCTGGAATGTGTTGAGTGCTTTCTTCTCCACTTCTTCCATGTATAAATTGGCCACAATGGGTGACACAGGACCCATGGCACAGCCGTGTTTTTGTCTGTAAAAGTACAGGCCTCAGATTCAAATTCCAAAACACAAGAAAAGCAATGTAGTTTATGCAATCCAGTGCAGTGAGGAGTGCTCTGAACTCTACATTGGAGAAACCAAACAACCTATGTATAGGAGAAGTAACACCACAGGACCAGAGTCAGCAGTTTATCTTCATCTAAAGGAAAAAGGACACTCATTTGAGGACATTAATGTTCACATTTTAGACAGAGAAGATAGGTGGTTTGAGAGAGGGGTCAAGGAATCCATTTATGCCAACTTGGAAAATCCTTCCTTGAATAGAGGTGGGGGCCTCAGGCACAATCTTTCACCTATCTTCCTCCCTGCTTTGTCTTCTGTGCCTAGGAAGATTAAGACCATTTCACAAGCTCAACAGCAGCATGGTGATCTTAACGATCCTCCTTTAGATGATAAAGGGACTTAGAAATAACATCTCAAAAAATAACCATGACCTAGCCCCAGTGTAAGGTCACACAGCAACATATTTAAGGATTCCCTTACTAACTTTGCTCAGACTGAAGAAGCTCCTTGGATAAGGAGCGAAACGTTTCCACTGAGAAAATAGAAATCCAGTTGACATGATTCAAGCTACAGACTGGATGGGATTCCTTACCACCCACCCTACTCCAGGCTCCCAGGCTCAGCTTCAGCTTTCATTTTCATCTGCATCTAGGCAGACAGAGCACATGCCAACAGTCTTCTCTTCTACAGCCCTTATAGGTCTAGATTTTCTCGTAAAGCTTCCAGAGTCCTTGTGTTTGAGTATGCATTACACAATATACAATTTTACCATAACACCATAACTGCAACTACCAGGAGTTAAGTTTACTGTTATATCATCATAGCCACAGAACTGTTGAAGCAGCAATCTAGGGTTTATTTTCATGTTTCATAATCAACTTTTCTTTCTCCATCCCTCAAGTTAGCAAGTCATTTTATTTTACTTTTATGGAGAAGGAATGAAAGGGTCGTGGTCACTTCACAACCCAGTACAACTCAGGGAGTGGGAACTATGAGTGGGCTCGGTTATTAGCTACCTTGATGGTAGCAAGAGTGAATACTGATTGACATTTTCTGCAAGCTCTAGCTTAGAAAAATATAGACAAGCTGCAGATTGTAGTGCTATAAATAACAGCATAGAATTGAAAAAGTAAAGGCATTTAAATGTGTACTCTAAAGGCTTGAGAAACAGATAGGCTAGTGGTCTAGAGAGCTTCTGAGGATCAAACCAGATGGTGATGTTAAACTGCTATCCTTATGTCCTTGAGGTGGCAGAAAAGTATGCTGGCATAGATTGTGTTGCTCTCATTGCCAATCCATATTCTGCTGAGAGAACTAGGAGTGTCTTCCTGTTTTTATGCAGTATGATTTAAGGAAAGCAATTGATGGATTCCCGCATCCCACCAAGCATTGCCTGCCAGTGGGAAAATAAACAGTCATTCTTGGAGTGGCATGCTTACCCACCTGTCCAGCTTCCTGATAACAAGTCATACACATGGAGGTCTGTCAGTCAGGCTATTTCTGAACACAGGTTTGGTGCTTTTCTGAGAGAGCATTAATCCTGTGTTCAAACATAGTATGGCTGATAGGTAACGAGTGAGGAGGAAGGGTGCGGTGTAAAGAGGAAGTGATTGATAACAAGTGAATTTCATCTTCAGTTGATACTGCAAGTGACCAAGAAGTCCAGTCCTGCTCTCATGACCAGCAACACCCCAAGGGGCCAGTGAAAAGCTGTGGTAAACACAAAGTTGTGACTGGCCTAATAGGAGTGGGTATCGTAACAGTACCTAGTGCTGCTCAAGCTGAAATGGAAGAGGCAAAATGGTGCCAACTTCTCCCTGCTCCAAAGTAATCAAAATAATAAAAAGTCTGGCCACACAAAACCCCTGGTTGGCAAAGCAATGAATAACCTGCAGTGCACTCAGTGGTGACAGAACCAGGAACACACAGCTCACGCAGACGAGGGGGTGAATCCAGCTCATCTACTGTCCTCATCGTACACTCCAAAGTTCAATAAAAACAGTGACAAAAACCCTTTGGTTGAGGAAAAAACAACTGGGAGAAAGCTGGGGAGGGGCTGATAGAATTACAAGAGATGGATGGATGGATGGATGGATGGATGGATGGATGGGAGGGAGGGAGGGAGGGAGGGAGGGAGGGAGATAGATACTGCTGGAAAAATTGATTGCTGAACTCACACCAGCTCAATCTTCATCCTAACCTATTTTATAAGGTCTATGCTGCTACTGGAGATCTCACTCTTTTCTCCCTTTCTGAAACCACCTCAAAGGATTGTTCCACTGAAAAGCTGAATGAAGTGGTGATAGCTTGGGAGTTGCTTTGTTCTCCACATAAGCTAACCTTTCCTTTTCAGCTGGATGTCCTAACAACCATCAATGTTGAGATCATGTAGACTAAGATCTGCCACAAAGATGACTACCACTGTCACTTCGTACTTGTCCGTTAGTACTTTCCTTTGGAGGCAAACATACATATTTCCAGATCAAAGACAGAGCATACCATGGGAATTTGTATGGCACCACAATATATTGACATTTTGAGTGAGAATAAGACTTCCTCAGCTCTTGCCCTCCAAATCTCTTCACTCCCTGAGATTCATTGGTGATTTTTAGCTTGATTCATAGACAATAGACCCTGGCAAGTTTCCATTAGTATTTCAAAAATTTTAATTGATCAATAATTCCAACACATCAATCCATGCATAGTTCTTTTCTGGACATTATTATGAAACTATACAATGAACATTTAAGCCAGGGCTTTCCAAACTTTTCCCGTGGCGACACAACAATGGCAGCGTGCAAGAAAACCCGGAAGCGCTGCTGCTGCGGCGGCACACAAAAACTCGGAAGTGCTGCCGCCACTGCGGAACTTTCGGATTTTCGCACGCCGCAGTGGTGGCGGCAGTGCTGTCCTTGTGTGCCGTGTGCAAACCCAGAAGCCCTGATGGCCCGCCACCGCCGTGTGCGCGGCTGCACATGGCGGCGGCACGCCATGACTGCTTCTGGGTTTTGACGCGACACACCTGGACCCCGCAGGCAACACAGTTTTGTGTCGCGATACATAGTTTGGATAGCTGTGATATAAGCACTATCTTTATCAAGAGAACCAACTCACTGCTATACATACTTACAGTACATGACTCCAGCTTCCATCCAGAACACACCTTTTATTTACTGTCAAATCTAATAAGGTAACCACATAAATTCAGACCCATCTGTCACACAAGTAAGGGATTTAAACCAGGCATTTCTCAAATGATGTCAGTTATTTGGTTAGGTGCCATCCAATCATGCTTAACTCCTGGTGACCTCAGAGACAAATGCTGGCCATTTTGACCTGTCTCCAGAATAATTCCAAGGACATTCCCATATTCTCTTTGATCATGCCCATCCTCTTCCCTTGTCTTCCCCATCTTCTACTTTCCTCAACCTTGCCAAAGATACTAATTTTTCTAGTCTATTGTCTAGCCTAAGTACATGAATTTCTGATTGCTGAACTTTGCCTCAAGGGAGAAGTTACTCTTTATTTGGATCAGGATGATTATTAGTTATTTTGGCAGTCTATGGCAGTGTTTCTCAACCTTGGCAGCTTTAAGACATGTGGACTTCAACTCCCAGAATTCCCCAGCCAGCTAGGGAATTCTGGTAGTTGAAGTCCTCATGTCTTAAAGTTGCCAAGGTTGAGAAACACTGGTCTATGGTAATCTTAGTAGCCATTCCAAATACATAATTCAAAATGGTCTACCTTATATCTTTTGCCCATTCTTAGTATCCAGTTTTCACAGTTGTACATCACATTGAACAGATAATTGCTTTAACTATTGTGGTCTTTGGTGACTAAAATGTCCTTATCTTTCATGAACTTGTCTATCGTTGCTTACTGCCTAGGATTAAACTTGTCCTTACTCCAGCACATTGTCCATCTTTCTCTATTCTTGAGCCTAAGAAAAAAAATTATGGTATTTACCACTTTATTTCTTTGCCATCAACTGTTAATGCACTAAGCACAAAGATTGACATTGTTGGAGGTCCCAGCAAATCAGCATGCCTCATTAGCATGTAGATAAGCGCTCTAGGATGACTATGTGCTTCAGGAGGAAGCTGTTTGTTGCTCCTCCCACTTCCTCTTTCCCTCTCTCTGCCTTCTTGCCACCATCGGGGAAGGCAGCATGCATGCTGCCTCTCTCTCCATCTTGGGCCATGCGGTGGGCCTAGAATTCAGGAGGTTCCCCCTTTCTACATGCAGCTCTTAGCAGCAATGAGGGCTAAGAGTTAATTAAGGTTAGGGAACAAGAAAAGAAGAACTGAAACCAATTTTCTACTGAAATGGATGTAACTGGACCAAATAAACATAAGAACTCTCTTGTACTTACTTTTGTAACCTACCTTGTCTAAGCGTGTAATTCTTTATGTGGGCTAAGTGCTTAAGATCAAAAACCTTTATCTCTCTAGTGTGCTCATTAATGCTATTTTGATAAAAACTCCTTTCTGTGTGTGCTTATTGCTCCGCTGCACTAAGCTCTGCTCCGTTCAGTGGTCCTAGCAGTCCACTAATGGCCATCAGACATTACACTAAGCATGCAGATATTAATATTTAACAGTAACTTGGAACTTTCTTTTTTTATATAATAACTTGGAATTTTCACTGTCCATTTTTTTTAAATTTCATAGTGAGCTATCTGCATATTTCAAATTGTTAGTGTTTCAGTCTCTCAGAAAATGGAACTACAAGGCCATGCTGCTTTCAGGAACATGATTATAATGCAGATCTAGAAGAGAAAATAATCACAATATTTGGAGTTTACCATTCTCCCTCAAGAATTTTTCGTTTTTAGTTCTTTAAGGGGAAAGTGAGATCTTTTTCATTTTTCTCAAACAAAAGGGGGGTATTTAATTTTCCTGGGAATTGATATATTTATTTCTCTCTCTCTCTCTTTCTCTCTCTCTCTCTCTCTCTCTCTCTGTGTGTGTGTGTGTGTATACACAGACACATACACATACAGTATATATTACAACATAATAAACTGAGGAAGATCTTCAAACTATCCTAAACATCTTTGCAGAAGCATATGAAAAGCTCGGCCTCTCGATTAACATTAAAAAAACCAAAGTGCTTTACCAGCAAGTTTGAACCAATCCCTCTGCAGCGCCATCAATCCAGCTTAAAGGTGTGTCACTAGAAAATATCGACCACTTTTCTTATCTCGGCAGCCATCTATCTACAAAAGCCGACATCGACGCTGAAATTCAGCATCGCCTGAGCTCTGCGAGTGTAGCTTTCTCCCGAATGAAGTGTAGAGTGTTTGAGGATCGGGACATTCGCAGGGAGACCAAAATGCTTGTTTACAAAGCCATTGTACTACCAACCCTTCTGTACGCCTGTGAAAGATGGACCCTCTACAAATGCCACCTCCAACTTCTTGAAAAATTCCATCAACGCTGCCTCCGAAAAATTCTGCAAATTACTTGGGAAGATAGGCGGACTAATGTTAGCGTATTAGAAGAAGCGAAAACCACCAGCATTGAAACAATGATCATCCAACATCAACTTCGCTGGACCGGTCATGTTGTTCGAATGCCTGACCATCGTCTTCCAAAGCAGCTACTTTACTCCCAACTTAAGAATGGAAAACGGAATATTGGTGGACAGCAAAAGAGATTCAAAGATACTCTCAAAGCTAATTTAAAAAAATGTAATATCAGCATTGAGAACTGGGAAGCCCTAACACATGAGCGTTTCAATTGGAGGTCAGCCTTTATTAATGGTGCTATGGACTTTGAAGAAGCACAAGTACAGGGCGAAAGGGAGAAAAGAGCTAAAAGGAAGGCACGTCAGGCAAACCCTCATCATGACCGTCTCCCACCCGGAAACCTATGCCCTCATTGTGGGAGGTTGTGCGGATCCAGAATTGGCCTTTATAGCCACTTACGGATCCACCGTTAAAATTTTACCTTTGGAAGACAATCTTACTCGGCTACGAGTGATCGCCAATGAATATTACAACACAGATCCAGAAGAGAAAATAAGAGTACATTGTCACCTACAACTCTCAGTTATGTCAAGTATCCTTTAAATCACGTTCAACTCATGTGCATGTCCTTATAGTTTGCCATTTTTTTTTTTTTCAACTTTGGTTGAATGGTTGGATTTCCTGGTGATCTCCCATCCAAGTACCAACCATATTTGATTCTGGTTAATTTTTAAAAAATTAGCCAAGATCAGTTAGAACCTATCATCTGACCAGGCATAGTTTCCAGCTAAGGCCATTCAAATATTTCTTCAGGCCATCATGAATAATGGCATTTCCCTTTCACGAGTCTTGCTTGTACTTGCTTACAGACAGGCAACTAATCTAAAACCATAAGTAGTCACCAGATATAGATTATGCCACAAAGACTCAAATCCTGTGTCCATCCAAGATGCCATCTCTGTCGCCATGTTTACTGGCAAAACTATTACAGGACATAAAGTTACCCACAGCATACACTTGCTAATCCTTCAGCATGGCATATGCTATCATCTATCACTTTACTTTGCACTGGACAAATTGACCAGATCTCTGTAACAGGATAAATGGATACAAATCTGCCACTAGAAATATCAGTGTCTCAAAACCATTTTAGCTCTCCAGAAAGCTTTGCCACTGACCTCAAGGGTGCTCTTCCTTAGAAAAAGGAATGAAATGTCCTATTTTATTGAAAAACTGCTCAGATTCATCTGGAAATTGAATCAGCGACCACAGAGACCAAGATTTCTTAAAAGGTAAAGGTAAAGGTTCCCCCCTCACATTTGTGCAGTCGTGTCCGACTCTAGGGGCCGGTGCTCATCTCCGTTTGTTAGCCGAAGAGCCAGCGTTGTCCAAAGACGCCTCCACGGTCATGTGGCCGGCATGACGCGCGCGGAACGCTGTTACCTACCCACCAAAGTGGTACCTATTCATCTACTTGCATTTGCATGCTTTCGAATTGCTAGGTTGGCAAGAGCTGGGGTGAGTGCGGGAGCTCACTCCGTCACGTGGGGCTAGGGATTCGAACCTCTGAACTTGCGACCTTCCGATCGACAAGCCTTAGCACCCTACATATTAGACATATTCAAATACACAGTAATGTCTGCATCACACCAAACTGCAGAGTTCCTAATGGCAGTGAGATAATTCTATCTCCCACCTCTCCTTTCCCCATTTCTCCACGTCTTTTCTCTCTCTCTTTCAACAACAGATGTCTATATGTGGAATATTCTTCTCATGACATTTAACAAAGAAGGTAGTAATCCACAAAAATGTATATGATATAATGCATTTGTTAGCCTTTAAAATGCCACAAGACCCTAGGATGTAGCTGCTGCTACAAAAACAAAAAAACCACAACCACAACCCAGCATTTTGGGATGGGGCAGGGAGCACGACTGCGTCCTTAGTTTTACTTTAATTTCCTAAACTAACACATTGTTCTATTCAGTTCTGTTTCGTTCTTAGCCTTTGGTCATTTTGCCACTGCAACTTCTGGTTCTAACTTGGGTCTTTAACTGCCATGTGGATGGTTATTTGGTTTTTTTTTAAAGATACTTTATTTGAAATGAAATATAAAAACTCTTTTAAGGCTAGTAGACTGTGTGTCTATGACACACTTATGTAGTATATGGCTATTTAATCACCTCTTATAGAGGAGGAGGAGTTATTAGCTGAAATTTTTTTCATTCATTCTCCATGCTTCCCAAATAACCTAGAGTGTGAGTTAGTGTTCAGCAGCAGGGGCCCCCTCTTAGTGCAGAGGATCAAAATAAATTACGTTATCTATGCTGGTATGTGGGAGAAGGTTTATGGCATGCTTGACCTGGGAGTATCCTGCTTGTAGATTCAAGCTCTAAATCATCCCTATGCTAGGGACTGGGATATTTCTCATCCTAGGCTGTCGGGAAAGCTTGTGGATGTGCTCTTACAGTTCTCTGATTCATCTGGGTGTGCCTTGCTAGACATTCTCACTGGATTTGGGTATTGGTGCTTGTGACTGCAGGCTCCAGTCATCTGAGTTCTATCCAGGGTTTATCCATCGGTATGTAATTAGTCCTGCTCTGTACATTTCTAAAATCGAGTGGTGTCTTTGTCAAACACATTCCTTCCATTGGCTTGTATGAGGTGAGAAAAGAGATAACCATCCATCACAAAGTTAAGAATGGGAATCCGTTCAACAGTTGGCCATCTAAAAGGGATGATACAGTATCACGGTGCTTCTCAAACATTTTGGTCTCAGTGTTAGAAGAAAATCTTACCAGGTTCATTCCTGAGCCGGGAGTAAAGAAACTGACAATTTCATGAAGTTAGGAGTTTTATTCACCCAAGAGCAAAGACAAAGCAGCAGGCTGTTAGGTGGGCGATCGCGCAGGACCCCCTTCCTACAGCACATTATATACCCTAGATCAGGGGTCGGCAAACTTTTTATGCCGGGAGCCATTTTGACATGCTCGTGCACATTTTGAAATGCTAGAGAGCCATGGGGCGGGGTTTGCGGGCGGGGGCCAATCACGTGGAAGGGGGCGGGGTTTGCGGGCGGGGGCCATTCGCATGGAAGGGGGCGAGGTTTGCGGGCGGGGGCCAATCACGTGGAAGGGGGCGGGGTTTGCGGGCGGGAGAGGGCGTCCACCCGGCCCAGCTGCCCGGGGTCCAGGGAGATCAGCTCCGGCGGGATCTGTGGCGAAGAGCGGCCGGGGGGGGGGGGCGGCGACGACAAACGACACGCTTCAGGCTTTCAGCGCTGGAAGGAGGCCGCCTTCCAGCGCTGAAAGCCTGAAGCGCGCCGCTTGTCGTCGCCGCCTGCCCCCCCCCCACGGCCGCTCTTCGCCCGCACGCGTTGAACAAAGAAGACGATGGAGGGTGGGAAACGAGGCCTGCCCGCTTACCTGCCTGCTTGCCTCCCTCCGCGAGGCCCCCCGCTGCCGTCCCAGGGTCCAAGCCGGATCGGGGGCCTCGCGGAGAGAAGCAGGCAGGCAGGTAAGCGGGCAGCCCTGGCCTCCGTCGCCGGGCCCGCCCCCCTCGGCCGCTTCCGCCTGCCCGCGTGGAAGAAAGAAGACGATGGAGGGTGGGAAACGAGGCCTGCCCGCTTACCTGCCTGCTTGCCTCCCTCCGCGAGGCCCCCCGCTGCCTTCCCAGGGTCCAAGCCGGATCGGGGGCCTCGCGGAGAGAAGCAGGCAGGCAGGTAAGCGGGCAGCCCTGGCCTCCGCCGCCGGGCCCGCCCCCCTCGGCCGCTTCCGCCCGCCCGCGTTGAAGAAAGAAGACGATGGAGGGTGGGAAACGAGGCCTGCCCGCTTACCTGCCTGCTTGCCTCCCTCCGCGAGGCCCCCCGCTGCCTTTCCAGGGTCCAAGCCGGATCGGGGGCCTCGCGGAGAGAAGCAGGCAGGCAGGTAAGCGGGCAGCCCTGGCCTCCGCCGCCGGGCCCGCCCCCCTCGGCCGCTTCCGCCCGCCCGCGTTGAAGAAAGAAGACGATGGAGGGTGGGAAACGAGGCCTGCCCGCTTACCTGCCTACTTGCCTCCCTCCGCGAGGCCCCCCGCTGCCTTCCCAGGGTCCAAGCCGGATCGGGGGCCTCGCGGAGAGAAGCAGGCAGGCAGGTAAGCGGGCAGCCCTGGCCTCCACCGCCGGGCCCGCCCCCCTCAGCCGCTTCCGCCCGCCCGCGTTGAAGAAAGAAGACGATGGAGGGTGGGAAACGAGGCCTGCCCGCTTACCTGCCTGCTTGCCTCCCTCCGCGAGGCCCTCCGCTGCCTTCCCGGGGTCCAAGCCGGATCGGGGGCCTCGCGGAGAAAGGCAGGCAGGCAGGTAAGCGGGCAGCCCTGGCCTCCACCGCCGGGCCCGCCCCCCTCGGCCGCTTCCGCCCGCCCGCGTTGAAGAAAGAAGACGATGGAGGGTGGGAAACGAGGCCTGCCCGCTTACCTGCCTGCTTGCCTCCCTCCGCGAGGCCCCCCGCTGCCTTCCCAGGGTCCAAGCCGGATCGGGGGCCTCGCGGAGAGAAGCAGGCAGGCAGGTAAGCGGGCAGCCCTGGCCTCCGCCGCCGGGCCCGCCCCCCTCGGCCGCTTCCGCCCGCCCGCGTTGAAGAAAGAAGACGATGGAGGGTGGGAAACGAGGCCTGCCCGCTTACCTGCCTGCTTGCCTCCCTCCGCGAGGCCCTCCGCTGCCTTCCCGGGGTCCAAGCCGGATCGGGGGCCTCGCGGAGAAAGGCAGGCAGGCAGGTAAGCGGGCAGCCCTGGCCTCCGCCGCCGGGCCCGCCCCCCTCGGCTGCTTCCGCCCGCCCGCGTTGAGCGAAGATGATGATGGGGGCGGGAAACGAGGCCTGCCCGCTTACCTGCCTGCTTGCCTCCCTCCGCGAGGCCCTCCGCTGCCTTCCCGGGGTCCAAGCCGGATCGGGGGCCTCGCGGAGAAAGGCAGGCAGGCAGGTAAGCGGGCAGCCCTGGCCTCCGCCGCCGGGCCCGCCCCCCTCGGCTGCTTCCGCCCGCCCGCGTTGAGCGAAGATGATGATGGGGGCGGGAAACGAGGCCTGCCCGCTTATCTGCCTGCTTGCCTCTCTCCGCGCAGGGGCTGCTGCGGCTGGAGATGGCGCTGCCTCCCTGCCGCGCCGGGCCTCGCTCAGTGTGAGAGCCAGGGGGCGGGGTTTGCGGGCGGGGGCCTATCACGTGGAAGGGGCGGGGGTGAGTTCAGCTGCGGAAGAGCCACACTCAAGGGGCCAAAGAGCCGCATCTGGCTCGCGAGCCGCCATTTCCGACCCTTGCCCTAGATTACTCACAGACCCACGTTGGGATGGCACATTCTCTCTACCCAATCAGGTCAGTTACCTTGCCCAATCAGGTCAGTTACCTTGACTAGTATGCCCCCTCCCATCTTCCTATCCAAGCAGGAAGAGGAGTATTGAGTCAGGTCATCTTCATGTAAACAATCTTTTATCTTCTTTACAATCCTGAATGGCCGTTCTGAATTACATTCCTTATGCAAGGACAAGACAACTTATCACCTTCTACAAGGGTCATTGAGGCAGGAAGGGCAGTGTAGTCTAGGGCAATTCACACATTCTTGTTGAGTCACAGTCTCCCCAAGAATGTTTGCTACTATACAAAAGAGGTCTAATGGGAGGACCTTGATTTTCTGGGCCTACATTTATTTTATACTAAAGGAATGGGGTGTTATTACATGGCCAAATATTCATATCTAAATGTACAAAAAGGGTAAGGATATGTTTACAATCCAACATCAGGACCCCTTTACATTCTTAAAAATGATTGAGGACCCCAAAGAGCTTTGGGTTATGTGGGTTGTACTGTATCTATCGATTCTTACTCTATTAGAAATTAAAACTGAGAAATTTAAAAATATTTATTTATTTGACTTCTTGGGCCCCCTGAAATGGTCTCAAGGACCTCCAGGGGTCTCCAGATCACACTTGGAGAACTGCTGCAGTCTCAGATCAATGCAGTGGTGGTCTAGGTAACCATTGCTAATCACTGACGGACACACTGACGGACTTCGTATTGCATCCTGATGGCATATAATGTATACTCCATCCTGAAGTACCATGGGTAGTATTGGCACTTATAAATTGGCTTTTTAGTAACAACAAGAAGTGAGACCTGCTAGAAAATGTTTCAGCATAGCCATCTCCTTATTAAAAGAATGCTCTTGTTCAGAGTGTTAAACTGCCAGCTCTCTGTCCTCCAGACAACATAGGCTATTGAAGCTGCTTACTGTATTTTATTCTTCTCTCTAGTTCTTCTGTTTTCCTTTTCCAATTGATCCTAAACATTCCAGAGCTAATGGGCATGCCCTGTCTTTATTTGACTGGATTTTTTAAAAACCCAACAACAATTTTTATTTAAAAAAAATAGTTTTGCCATTTGTAAGCCTACTGATGTTTAGACTTGTTTCTCATTGGGGTGAGGGCAGGGAGGTAACGCCGGGGAACCTGGGCCCACCTTCAGGCCTTTGAGTGGAGACATATCTGGCTTAGTGGCCACAGAATCTATGTGTTGGGGAAAACTGGGACACTAGAAGGAGGGGGATGAAGAGGCAGAACTTGCCTCTTGGCTGGAATTCAGCAGAACAAGGTTTAAAGCTGCAACTAAACATTGTTCTGCTGAATTTCCAGCCAAGCAGTTATGCTTCTTCAGCTCCCTCTCCTCCCTGTGTTCCAGTTTGACACTGGACTTTCAAATTTTGCAGGAAAAGTTTGTAATGCATAGTAGCTTAATGCTTTTCCCATCTTTTTTCTTTTCATCTCCTTCCATTGGAGCAGAAGAGTCTGGTCTCTGTTTCCGCATTTTAATCGGAAACGAGATTGGAATGCAGCGGGTTCCAAGATCTATATACTGCCAAGCCAACTCAGCGTTGCGTATTTCGTTAGCAGGAAGTCTGTAAACCTGCTTATCAATTGGCATACAGCAGTCCTTGGCACTACCAAGTCTTTCTGAGTGAGGATTGATTCACTCCACCCAGATAAAATTTATCTTCCGCCTTTAACCTACAGAAACAAAAATCAGCTGTTATAAATCACGTATGCTTAAAAGGAAAGGCTCATGGTAGGAACAGACTGCTCGTTATACAAGACATCTAAAATGGAAATAATTATGATTAATGCCACCAGCAATGACATTTTCTAGCATCACTTTTTTGTAAGAACGTAACTTCAGTTATGCAAGAGTGTTCTAAATTGCATGTAGGAGTTTCTGCTTCCTTGATTTATGTTCATAAAAGATAGCCCTCGGGGGGAAAAAAGTACTTGATATTACAGCTTTTTCTTGCTTTGTATCATTCTCCTCCATACGGTATGTCAGTTATAAGAAAAGCAGTAGCTTAGTGATAGAGCTTATGCAGATGGTTTCAGTATATCGAGATATAACTGGAAAAGACTCCTGTCTGAAGGAATAGACAGTCTTCCATCCATACCCGGTAGTGGGTGCCCACTACTAGCTGTGTGAACTTTAACCCCCAGAAAATCTCAACAATGGCCAGGTTGGCTACAGAATTCTGGGAGTTGAAGTGCACACAGTCTTGGGGAAGACTGGAGAAAATATACTAAGCTAAATAGATCGGTATCTGACTTGGAATAAAGTTCTCATCTCCTCATGTTGGGCAACCTGAGTAGACTTTGCTTCATGAGAACAAATGAATCCTAGATGGGTTTAGAATTCTGTGGTGATTCTGCACATAAACCTTATCTGCAGTTCTCCTTGGGATCATGATTTTAATTCTTAAACTGTGCCTGTCTCTGGATAATTCTCTGTACCTGCTTCTTTGGATCTCTGGCATTGTCTCATTTGTTTTGACCTTTGGAATGGACTTGCTGAGTGCCTTAGTTGCCATCTCACCACTGTATACATCTCCTGTGTACTTGAGGTTGGCTTGCCAAGCTATGTGCTCTGTTTGCACCCCATGAATAGGATGTACACCACTGTTTCCTTGTACTGCCTGCCTCAAAATGGTAGAAAACTATGGTTGGGGAGCAGCAACAGCAGCCTAAAATTGCCTTTGTTCTTCATGTCTAGAAAAAGCAGGTATGCAATATGAAGGATGAGAGTCCTGTTTCCCCCCAACCTCCCCACTCCAGCCTTGCCACATTTCACTGGTTGCTACAGGTGTAGGGGTGGGGAGGGGAGGGGAGGGGAGGGGAAGGCAGGGTAGAGTAGAACAGAAGTTTTGAGCACAAGAGTACCACTTCACTTCTATCCTTTTAATAGACATTGCTGGAGTAAATTACGTGGAAGGGACATTGGCTTGTTGATTGGACTTTGAGCATAATGTCTGGTACTCTTTGGCTATGTCTGAAAAATACACAGGTGTATTTGGAGAGAGAGATGGAAGGTAGCATCCCAAGTGCCCTATGTGAGGCTTCTATAGAATCTTCTCTGTGGGAGCTGGGCCTTTTCTGAAGGGCACCTTAACAGAATCACTGGTCCTCAAGCAATGGACATTCATCCAGATCAGATATTATGGAGATTTGGGACTCCTTCTGATTTGAATCTCAGCTGGAAGGAAAGTAGCAAATAACTGAACTATATGAGAGTTTTATTTATAACCCAAGAGGATTTTTTTAAATAGAACCTCAATATTGCCTTTCTAGCCTAAGATGCAGGCCTTTTCCAGGCCTTTCTCATCTAATAATAGCATTGTAAATGATTGAACATCCTGGAAATGTTTGACTTAATATTGCTCAAAACCAGCTTGAGTAATCAGAGTGTTCTCTGTGATCTAAAGTAACACTGTGCCATTTCAGACTTCTGGCTTCTAATGTGGCCCTTCTCAGTTGTGCCTGGATGACTTAACTCTGACAGAGGCATGAAAGTAAGGCATCTAGTAAAATCTGCAAACAGAGTTTCACAGGGCATGATAGCTGAATAGGGCTATGGAGCAATGAGGAGGAAATAATTGTTGGAATTCAGCAAATCAAGCATGCCTCATTAGCATATGGGTGATTGCTGTAGGAGGCAAACTCTGTGCTTCTACTTGTTGCCCCTCCCACTTCCTCTTCTTTCTGATTCTTCCACCATTGAGGAGGAAGCAGCATGCGGCTGCTCCTCTTCATGGAGAGGCCATGCATGCCTAGGCCTCAAGCCCCTTTCTCCACACAGCCTTTGGCAGCAAACAGGGCCAGAGGTATGCAGTTTACGGAACAGAAAGAAGAACTGAAACCAATTTTCTACTGAAATGGCAGTACCTGGACAAAATAAATGTAAGAACCCTTTTGTACTTACT